>CM035799.1:35408519-35823519 GCA_020466265.1 Siphamia tubifer | reverse complement strand
GCTGGTTTTTGATAAGTTGGCTGGTGTGCCATTCATTTTTCCATTTTTAATATTATTATTATTATTATTACAATTTTTTTTATTTTTATTAACATTTCAAAAAGCTAAAGACATATTTGTTTAAACTGGCCTTTGTTTGAATTGTTGTTTTTATCATTGTTGGTTTATGTTTTTACTTTTATTCCTTTTGTAAAACACCTTGTGACTTTTCTGTTCTTGAAAGGTGCTATATAAATAAAGATTATTATTAGTATTTTATTGTTATTATTATTTTTATTTTGTACTGTACCGATGGAGTTTAAATGTTATGTAATATTTTGAGCAGATTGTGATGCTGTGGTTGAAGCAGTTCTACATACAGACATATTTTGGTTGATTTATATTAGAAATATTGAGCCCATTGAGCCCTAGACGTCTAAATATGCTGTTCCATCTTCTAAATAACCGTTCCACAACCCCCTCCCAACTTGCTGCCACTGCATCTGCAGTTACATTGTTACTACTATAACAAATCCCATTCATCCATTTACTCATTTAACAGTATTTCCATTTTAACCATGACATTTTCCACTATTTTGTATATTATGCATTTTTCTTTATTTTGTTAATCTGGACCAAAACTGCAAAATGTTTCCTTCAGTTTGTTTATTTAAAAGGATGTATAAATCCAGTATGTTAACAGAGTATACAGCATTATCTGAATAAGTGAATATCTAGTTAAAATGTAGAAAAATGCATAAAAGAAGATATTATTGTAATAAATTAAGACTATCATGATAAGGATATATTATCACATCTATTAAATATGGTAGTAAATATTTAAAGAAGTGCATATGAGTATCATACTTTATTAAAAACAGTTGATTTTGTAAATCTGATTGTGTGCGGTGACAAAAAAAAGTGCACGTGAATATTGTTTATGGATGCTTTGTATTACTGCAAAATCTACAGAAAAGGTGTTGTAACAAAGCAAAGGAAGTGGAATTGATTTAATTATAAAAAGAGGGTGGAGCCTAACATTTCTACTTCTTCCCATTCCTTTCCAAGTACTGAAGAAAATGATTTCGAAATTGGATTGATATCTGACTCATCAGTCAAAACAACAGCAGAAGATATTTCTCAATCCACATTGAAAATCCACCATTTCTGTTCTTACTTTAAAAAATCTTACACACTTACAGATACCAATGAACTTTTTTTTTTAATCCCTGGGAATGTATGTGTACTGAATTTTATACATACACACCTAATGATAGAACAGAGTCACTGAGCATTTCATCATGAAAAGTTTAGAATTTTACTCTGGAGTTTCAATCTAACGGATCAATACAGTCAATACATATGAGATATATATATATATATATATATATATATATATATATATATATATATATATATATATATATATATATATATATATATATATATATATATATATATATATAAAGTGGTGCTGTTTATTCAGGGCCATTTCTTACTATAAGCAAATGTTTATGCCCCCCAAACCAAAAGGGCACCTCAAAGCTCCGTGTTCAGTCTTATCTGAGGAAAATTAAAATGTCCTGTCGTTATTTGTAACAATCATGTGTTTATTACATCCATTACATTCTTTTGAAAAAATAAATGAATGATGTAAACAAAATACACTGCAATGATAAGGCATTATTAGGTAATATTCATCAGTTAATGATGTAGCAGACCACAAACAGATATGATGAGAATGATTGACAGCTACCCACCTAGCATTCCTGTTAGCGAGAATATTAAACAAAACAAAACCCTGAAGTGGCATCAAAAATAAGTTATCTTAGCAGTTGTGTTTTCATTTGTGCCAATTATTCAGATTTTGATTAATCACAGGGTTCCTATTGATTACTTTCAATTAATTATAATTAAAAATCATTAATTTTTAATCTAAAAATGTCTAATCTAATTTAAAAAAACATTTTTATTCTTCATGAACAAAAAAGGGAATGTGTGTGTATATATATATATATATATACACTTAACATGTTTTTTGCAAGCTAGGTGACATGTTAGCCACAATGCTAGCAGAATCCCTAACAAACGTACACTAAGAATTAATGTAGTATTTTAAGCTACAATCATTTTGGTGAAAAGAAAACTCTGTACATTTGTGCTGTATTCCGTATTGGGGGGGGGGGGGGGGTATTTGTACTTGAATGTGCTGTTTAGTGTCTTTCATCTTTCCAGTTGTGCATTTGCATATGTAAAGGCAAAATTGGACAAACTGCCTGAAATGCATTGGCAAAGCTGTTCAGAGTCATTTTGCTGCAGATGAGTTAATTGTATTAAATTTTTTAATCAGATTAGTCATGAGGACGGAATAATCTGCGTTAATGTTGACAGACCTAATTTTTTATAAATACTCAAAACTTGTTTTATTTATTGGCAAATGGATGATTTTTTTTCCCCTTCTATTATAGTCTTTTATCATTTTAACTTGCCTGAGAGGTTCAACTTAACTGTGGCCAGTTTTCCTCAAATTATGGCATCTTACTCGACCATCTAAAGGATTTAGGAATCTCTTTATCGTGGTTTGACAAACTAGGGGCCCCCAAATAGCATCTTGCATCTTGCCCCCCACAAAGCTACAAACAACCCTGTGTTTAGTGTTTATGAGAATGGAAAGATGGTGATTTTAGGAGTGTAGAGAACAAAGGATGTGGACTAATGTGGCAGACATTTGGGTGAAGGTGAAGTCAGCGTTTGTAGAAGAGACGGCAGAAATTGGAGAAATGGTCACTCAGAAGAAGTTGGCACTGAATAAAGCTGTAAAGATGGGGCTTGCGGATGACAGTTTGTTGGAGGCTGGAACGACGAGGAGGAGGAGAAAGAGGGGGATAGGGACTACATGCAGATGGGGGGACGTGAAGAGTGAAGAGTGGGGGTCGGAGGAGGAGGATAAACGGATGTGGGGGTGGAGGCCTTCAGAGGAGTGGCCATCTGTTGTTTCTGCCATCCTGCAGTGGAGAGCGTGGAGCTGTGTGAGCCAGGCCTCTCGCTTTGAACTTGAACTGAGTGATTATGTCCGTGGGAGAACGAGGCGGACTTATACAAACACTCATCAGCAAAATGCAGCATCTGCTCTGCTTTTTTTTACACTTATTCAGATAAGGATTTTAGTTTCACACTTAAAGAGAACTTGTAACATTATTTTTCGTCATCATGTTCGTTTAGTCTTTTCTTTCTTATGTATTTCAGATTAACTCGGTCACATCCGTCAGGTCTTTTTCCTCTTGTAATATTTCACATTCACAGTTTACTATGGCTGTGATGATGGAAGAAATTCAAAGAGGTGTTATTAGGAGATTAGTTTGTCTCCTGTTCTAGTGACTAGAGCATCTTGCATGTGGTCACTATGATCGATCTCTGTGTGAAATGTATACATCATTACCTCACATTTTAACAAATATTTTTAATGCAATTGTCCCCATGCATTGTATTTTATATTCCAATTAAATAAGGTACTGTAGATAATTTTTTAGGGCTGAACACATGACTTTGGACCAAAAATTTAGATTTTTTTTTGCAGTTCTCCAAACTGACCCAGGGTTTGTTTGTTTGAATGAAATTGGAAAAACTTGGGGCAGAGAAAAAAAAAAAAGAAGTGTTGGATCAGTGAAAAACAGACTAAATCAGCTGTAGAGAATAAAAGTGGGTCGAGTTTTGGTTTCACAGCCCAGTGCATTCGGGTCCGGTTTGTCAGATTTGTGCCACTACGGCTGTGATGATCATCACTAGGATTGGATCTGGGTCAACTGGACCAGCAGAACACCAGACTACACTGTGTTTTTGATTGTGAACTGTTTCATTGGGGGGGGGGGGAGTTGGCGTGAGCGGCATCAACTTTTACAGTTCCATTAATGTCTCCATCTTCTCTCTCGTTCTACCACTTCCTGCTGCGCCACACCCACCTACTGATCCTGTTATTCATTCATTGTAATATATGTTATTGATCCATTTTCTGTTAGTTTATCCATGATGTCATTGTGGCTGCGGCTGCTGCTATTGATGGTGGGGTCCGGACAGAGGATTCGTGCCAGCGAGTCTAAAAAAAAAACCCAAGACTTTTAAAAACCCGTATGAACTCAATTTATCAGTCCTCATGATTAAAACATTTTCAAGTGACTATATTGTAGGCATACTTTCAATATTTGTATGTATTTAAAAAAAAAAAAAATTCAGTGTCATAGGGTCTTTAAGGATTGGGGTCGTTCAAGGATATACCCCTAGCCAATGCTTCCAACAGCGTAAGCCTAGTTTATCCAGTGCTCTGTCTTCCCTTAACATACATTTCAATTTTAGTGTATACAGTATTTCAGATTTACATTAAAACTTGCAATATCTAACATTTACAACAATATTCAAAAACGATATGACCCATCGTATGTTGTGTGAGCCATTAATTGAATAGTAGTAGTAGCAATTTTTTTAATGTAATTTTTTTGGGGATTTTGGTTTTGTTTGTGCTCTGTCTTACATTTAACATGGTTTTATGGAGGCTTAGATTATTTCAAAGCACCATCTTATCCTGTCTTAATGAGAGAAACCATTTAATTTTATTACATTAGAATGTATTTAATGGCCGATGACCCAGCTTTGTAACCTGACTGTCACCATCTGGTATCACGATACCATCTGGGACACTTCCATAACCAATTGGTTTTCAAAGGAGGGCCCTTATCTAAAATCCTTGCATGTGATTAGATGAAGAATCTGTCCATCATCTTGACTGACGCATCACTTCAGCCACTCACATTGAACTCGAGCCGTAACTCAGAGCGACAGCAGGAAGAAGAGTCGTACTGCAGCAGACCATCAAAACAAAGACCACAGTATGGCTGCAACTAAAAGGACCGGTGTGTTGTCTGTAAATGACCATTGTTGTATGTGCAGGGAAAATGTGAGGATAAAAGGCAACAGCCAGTGGATATTCCTTGAACTTCCCTATGGAAAACTGGTAGACCAGCGGCTTGCAGAACTTGTTCTTAAGTCTCAGATGTTCCAGAAAAATCCTCTGTCATATGTCTGAAATGCCTTCGCTTGGTAGGGAGACATCAGAGTCCTCTGGACACGATAAAGGAGTGGCAAAAAGCTGAAGAGGAACCGAGTACCCAACAGATGATGGAGACCTCAGCCGTGGCACAGACAGCCACAACGGCCCCCAGTCATGGGAAGTCCCACCCGGTGACACCGATTGGCTCCTTTGTTTTTCAGAAAGCCTGAACTTCACAATACTCGGATGGTTGCCTGAGCCTAGCGTGTAAATTTGGCAAAACACAGCCACATGACGCGAGTCAGGTTACCAGCTTTGTGACCCGTTTTGCAACAACTTCCATGATTCCATATTACTGTAAATTTCAGACAATAGAGTGAATCTGAATATAAGCCACAGACATTAAGAACTAAAATCCTACATGTATAAGCCACACCGATTTATAAGCTGCAGGTTTCCATGTTGTGAAACGGTCACTTAAAAAGGAAATCAGAATCATTTTTCATTAAAGTATGATATAGAAAGATAATAATAGAAAATGTGTTCAAATGTAATTATTCCATGTATGTAAATGGTTATGGCATCCTTGAGGGTGCGGCTGATTCGTTGTTAATACGATGACTAAAAAAACAAGACAAAACAACTGAAGTAATCAAAGGATAGTAACGTTACAACATTATACATGATGAGACGCTTTAAATTTATGACGGCCTCTATTGGATGTTTTCATTCAGAGTTTTGTCTTGTACATTTGTGAAAGAATATTAAGATTTAAAAGGTTTACTTAAAAATTCCTCAATCTTCACTTAGGTGGTAATTGCTTTAGTTTTCAGTCTGATCTGCGCAGTGGAAACCTCTCGACCACATGTTCTGTGTGTTGACCCAGTCTTCAAGAAAGTTTTCAAGTTGGGGCAATTTGCTATTATGACCTCTGACCTCTGAAAGCTTTTGTTATATTTTTGCATTGGCTCAATTCTTCATGCAATACTGAGGATCATCTACCAAAGAAAGTTTCACATAGAACCCACTGGCAGGATCACCGGACTGTCTGTAATCGCACATGAAACAGACCATAATACTCTCCTACCCGTATAGAACCAAGCACTACTGTTCACTGCTACACTGAATATAACATCACACAGTCCTGTACTGGGTTGGGTATCATCCAACAGGCTAAACTGAAAAAATATGCAGAGAGGGATTAAAAAATAATAATAATAATAATAATAACAATAACATTTAGGGGTAAAGTCACAAGTAAAGCTAAACATGGGCTGAGGGTTGGGTGAAGGACAGGAAGTGGAAAAAATAAAAGCAGATTCATGGATGAATAATCCATACTCAAGTTTGTTTTATTTTGAAGGAGCTTTATTTCCAGCCACAGATGTCACTGAGCAGCATTGATGTTATGTAATTCAGCCAAAAATAAATTAGTAAGTAGACAATGTGTTTAATCACAGATCTGCTGATGGGTCTAATATTCGTGGGTACGAGTGGGCAGACAGAAAGGTAAAATCATCATATAAGCAGCAGTGTTTAAAAGTGTGGGGTAAAAAGTAGCTGCTTATAGAATGGAATTTACAATATTTCTCATGTCATCAAACTACAGTACGTCTTTTACCAATGACACATTTCTAGTGGCTGTGTGTTTTATTATAGAATGTGTGTGGAGGTTTAAGTGGTTGAAATGTTAACTGAAGCTGCCAAAAGCACAATATAAATGTCATTCTAGCTGACCTAATAATAAGGTTGTCAGGTTGTTTTTGCTTGTATGAAACTAATATTTTGAGATGGATGTTCTTTTCTACCGACAGCCTGTTAATAATTTTAACCTCGCGTCATGATCTGAATATCTGTCTGCTGTATTTGTCAGGAAGTGAGCGCAGATACAGAGGTCTGCAGCTTCTCATTCATTTGTCAGACAGTTTCAGTGGTTTACATGTGCATGTGTTCACATGAATTAAATTTCTGGGTAATGAAAGGTGGTAACTTTGAAAGCTGTGGTGTTCATCTGCCCCTAATATTTTTTGTTTGGAATAATTTCACCTGACATTTGTCTTTTGACCGAAAAGCAAAATCACTAGGCTCCAAATATCATCTTAGGAATATTGATCTGTATTTGTTATTGGCTAAGGCTAATGTAAAAGGAAAAAAAAATTGGTATCTGCCCCCCCCCCCCCAAAAAAAATCCATGTTGGTTGCGAACTAGAATCCAGTGCCTGTGTATCGCTGATTAGCATTACACTTTGTGTGTACGTGGAAAAGAAAATTTCAGTCATGTTTATAATATTTTCACTTTTTCTCCCAGAGAACTAAAGCTCTGATGCCATTGAACCTTCCAGAGTTCAATCTGTGTATTGTTTTTGTCAATGTGATGTTGTAATCTGTTGTTTCAGATTCAAACAATACACAAATCAGCTGACCTAGGCAGCTGTTTTAGGTTTGAGAGGAAAAAAAACTCGCTTTTCTAAGTCCCATGTTTCTAAATAAAGTGATATAATGGCTGTAGTTGGACACAGTGGAAAATGAAGGAGCTTTGGCAGAATCTAACTCGAACAGGTGGACTGAATGACTCGAAGCAGAAATGGTCACATTGTTTGATTTATTTATTTATTGGTTCCATGACACAGAGGTGTACAACAACACTGCCATTCATAGATAGATAGAAGTACTTTATTCATCCTAAGTTGGGAAATTTAGTTGTTGCAGCAGCACAGGCATTGACGGTTGTGCTTGCGTTATATCAGAACAAGGACATGAAGTGTTAAATATATCAACGAGAATTAAATAAGATACACAAATTAAATACAGAGCTATTGTCTATTTACAAAATACAATATCAAAGACAATATAAGAGTTCATAGGTGGCTTTTGGTGTTTCATCTAAGATTCAGATTAATTCAGATTCAGATTCAGATGACTTTATTTATCCAATTCAAGACATCACTGAGCAGCATGATGATTCGTGGAGAAAAAAACCAAAACAAAAGACAAGGCACTCTTACACATCTAAGGTGATAAAATATGAATGTAATTTAATAAATAAAGTGGAAGTAATTTTTTTATTTTTTATGATGAGAATAAAATGCAGACAGTGGAAATGTAAACTGAGAGGTGTTGGCAAAATGAAATCGAAAAAATAAATAAATAGAGAACCATAATAGTAGGTTAAACGTTGGTTTACTTGTGGCTTCATGCGTGGTTTACTGTTTAAAACTTAATCGGTAGTTGAGGAGGTGGGGGGTTTGGTCAGCTTTACCTCCAATGCCACAGCTTGTACAAGTATGTTTGCTTAGTTTTTCACTCAAGGAATGTTATGAAACCAACTAGCCACTCCCTGGATGGATATATGGATAGGTCTATTACTGTGTAACATTGAGCTGGAAACTAAAATGCACAGTAATACACAATTGATTCTTTAGATCTAGACTGACAGATCTACTGATCAGCAACGCCTGACCCCATTTTCACTTCTCTTTTGCTGCCTTCCTCTTCTGTTTCCTCTTGACTTAGTTTTGAACATTTTTTTTGTTTGTTTTTTTTAACAAGTTATTCACAAAACTTGCGCTTCTAGCTGCATTATTTGCAGCATTATTATTTTCTATCCTTGATTTTGCAGCATGTTGTTATGTAATTGTTATGACCAAACCTCCCCACCTCCTCCACTCTCCATTAAGTTGTAAACAGCAACTGGCATTGAACTGTGAACGAAAAAAAAAGAGAGAAAAAATAAATAAATAAATAAATAAATAAATATATATATATATATATATATATATATATATATATATATATATATATATATATATATATATATATATATATATATATATATATATAAACAATGTGAATATACTGAAAAATATCAAGGAATACATACAATGGAACACATTGAATAGAAAGTTTATAAAGGAATGATATAAGCATCTACAAGTACACCTATGTAAAACAATTAAAAATAATCAAATAAGGCTTAAAATGTAAAGTATAGCTGCAAGAGGTCATTAGTGGGTTGAAACCAGTGACCCTAACTCTTTCCAATGACTCCTGCATTACATACATTATCTGCCCCTCCCCCAAAATCCAATCTGTGTGCCTCCAAAGCCATGGTGTTTCTTTTTGTTTACCATATCTCAGAACCCATAAAAAGTCATGTTCCCACATACAGTATACTGTGTTTGTATTGTATGTTGTCTGAGAATGTTTTATTGTTTGTGTTTACATTCTGTACTTTATTCCTGGAACCTTGTTTGGTGTTTATGACGAGCAGCCTGTTACCAAGAATTTTCCTGTAAGGGATCAATAATTATGTCTGAGAGTCACTCTTTACCCTGATAAATATGCATTGAATTTTTCTTCAGTTCTCAAGTATCGTTCTGGAGTGAGTCAGTGACTATTTGAAAGAGGAGTTTTCTAAGTTTTGAGAGCGATTAACAATCATTAACAACAGCAGTCAACTTGGATGGGAGGAATTCTCTTATCGCTTCAGGTGGTGATAACGTTCAATAATTGAAAGACAGGAAATAGCTCATAGTGAGTAGAATACTTATGAATTGGCCAGAGTTTTCTATCGCTCTATTGTGTAGTGAATTCAGTTCATTCTTTTTGAATAACCCTGTATTTAGTTTAGTTTATTTAGAATATGCAACAAAATGCAATAATCTTACTTAGTCCTTGCAAGTGAAACAAATAAGAAAAAAGGAGAGAGGAAGGCAAATGTATTTAATCCCCCCACCCCCCCAAAAAACCCCAAAAAACAAATCTATTTTCCAATGGAAGAAGTAAAAATAATCTTGGTGACTTTCCTTAAAATCAGATTTTCCAAATCTATTGTCTATAAATTTGTTTTAATAGCTCTCTGAAAGTTCCTCTTCAGGTGATTGTGTCTGATTTTAAGTGTGATGCCATATTTTGACTCGAAGTGAGAAAAATACACTTGGTAATATTTAATTTTTCCCAGTGCAGTACTGTCTGCATATGTACATCACACAACTTGAGACATATGTGGTCCAAATCAGATTTTTATTTTGCCCATAGCTGAAATATATCTAAATTGTTGAGTATAAAGATGGTATAAACAGGAAAAAAATAAATTTTTGTTCCATTGGTACATATGGTTTTGCTTATTTTGCGGGTTTTTTTTTTTTTTTTTTTTTTTTTTAATTTACGATAGAAAATCTGCCAGTGGAACAAATGAAAATTAAATACTTGTTTTGCAATTTGTCTATAAATCAGTTTTTATATTTCACTGAAAAGTTGTTCTTTAGGTGATTTTTGTCTGATTTTAAATATGATGACATATTTTGACTAGAAATAAAAATAATACACTTGGTAAGATTTAGATTTTCCACTATAATGTTTTTAAAAAATCAAAAAACTCCATATTTTCTTCTTGGTTTGATGTGAGGGGAAAAATGATATTTCATTATATCGATAAATAATGACAACTTCAATTTTGTCTTTGTTTAATGCAAAAAATAACATTAAATAATGAAAATCTTTACATTTACAAACTGCCCTGTGACAATAAACTGTGAATAATTTGAACAATAATATGAACAACATAAAATATCTATAGAAAATGAAGTGTTCTGTTGCAGAGTGTGGATTTAACTGTAGTGTCACAACGCCTCTGTTACTGATATTCACTTTACTAAACTGGCTGACTCTATTTATTCGTAACGTAATGATGAAACGTTCAATTATGTTTTTGTTCCACAGGTACGCCATCGAGCTTCGGACCAAATCATGGCCTTGAAGATGAACAAACTGAGCAGCAACAGAGCAAACATGTTACGAGAGGTTCAGCTGATGAACCGGCTTTCCCATCCATGCATTCTCAGGTCAGTAACCAGATAAATAATTCATGTCACCCATGCAACTTTATTTCAGTTTTTAAATTGAGCGTGTGCTCCAGTGAGGAAGAACAGTGGCTCTCCTTTCCACACTGTTTATTATTGCATTATTACATAACCTCGACCGTATAAAAGTATAATTGAAAGGACCTGTTATGACATTCAACAATAAGATAATAACTTGGAAGGGACTCTGACAAATTCACAAAGGGCTTATTGTTAAGACTTTACTGCAGATTACCCGCTTACTAATAATAAATGAATAAAAATAAGCAACTTTACGTTTACTACGATCTTTTTAAAAGCCTGTAATGAATGAATGAATGAATGAATGAATGAACATGCTGTCTTATTGTCTGTATTGTCTGAGTGCTTCCTCCGCCTCTGTTTCTTCTCACTTGCTCATGAGTCTGTGGTCGTGACCCGTTTCCTTTGGGGTCTGGCTTGAAACTGTGTCAAACAGGGAGCCTATTAACAATGGATTTTCTACACTGCCAGTCCCTGTTAGAGCTACAGCAGCTGCCTTAAGGCAAAAAAAAAAAAAAAAACCCTCTGTGTCACAAGGGAACAGGGGCAGCTTTATGAACACGTGTATTAATGTGTTAGAGGATCTTGTCAATGACAGGTCCAACAAAATGTAATAAAGGAATTTGTAAGCCCCTTACCTACTGCTTTGTACATCAGGGTTTTCAGACCACGACTGAGAACATTACCAAGAATTCTAGTGTTTTTTTTCTTAATAAGCCGTGTTAGGATGGATTTATTTTATTGAGCTGACACATTAGAAATGTCATACATGTCCTTGCACCAACAGGGATTCATTTTTGACACCTTGTGGTTTCATTCATTTGTCTCAAACTGATATAAAGGAAATAATAATAATTAAAAAAAAACAATAAAATCAAGAAGTCAGTTACATATGCACCCATCAATGGTCATTAATCCTAAGCCTAAGATTGTCCCTATATATATATATATATATATATATATATATATATATATATATATATATATATATATATATATATATATATATTATATTATATTTATTTATTTTCATATTTAGACTATAAAACATACTGTAGGTGAGTAATTTTGCTCATTTTTCCAAAGCACTTACAGTAGAACCAAGGTTATTATTAATGAAAAACTAGAATTTGAAAGAGAAAAATAAACCCTGAAATAAATAGTGTAATTTAAAGAAAACATGATAACAATATGAAACTAGATTTTGTAATTACAAAACTAACTAAAATGTATAAAATTATGAATAAAATTCCCTTTGTTTTCATCTTTGTCTAACGTGGAATTCGATATAAAATTCATTTATTTCGCTCAAGCAGTTTTAGCTGGAGGCACAATATGACGGTTCAGTTGTCGTTTAGTGTCATCTTCTCATCCCCACTGTACCTGGAAAGATGGAGACTAAAGTTGGATCCTTTCTGGGATTTATTTGAATAAAACAGCAATGAAGATAAAAGATGTGAAAAAAACTAGATCCTGAAAATAAACATTTAGGAAAAAAAATTAAATAAAAACTAGCAAACCTGCTCTAAAAAGTAACTGTAACTAATGGAACTAGACAAAACTAAATTCTAATGAAAAATCCAGTCTACTATAACCTTGCGTAGAACTTTTGAAATATTGCATTAATTTACAATTGACTGCATGTTTTAGGCCCGGTTTCATAAACTGTTAGAATTTTTCCAATTGCCCAAAAACGGTGACTTACATCCATCCAAACTGCATATGCGTACGGTGTGTCACAGCAGGTTTTAAAGAATTAATCACAGAAAAATCAACAATTACAATAAGTTTACATACACTATATTTCCAAAAGTATTTGACTCTCACATAAACGTTTCCATCCCATTCTTAATCCATAGTGTTTAATCTGATGCGGGTTCATCTTTTGCAGCTATAACAGCTTCAATTCTTCTGGGAAGGTTTTCCACAAGGTTTAGGAGTGAGTTTATGGGAATTTTGGTCCCTTCCTCCAGAAGCATTAGTGAGATCATACAGTGACATTGGACAGAAGGCCTGGCTCTAAGGGCGTATTCACATAGCACTCAGAAAATCCGGATTTTCGGACTTTGCAGGAAAGTTCGAACCTTATTGACAAGTGTGAATGCTCTCCCACACCTTGGTCTGGACTAAAGACCGAGTCTTTGGTCCGAGCTGAGGAGGTAGTCTCGGTCTGGACTAAGGTTCGCTGGTGCACAGTGTGAAAGGTCTGTTTAGGAAAGTCCGGACTATCGGACCAATTACATCACAGTCACGTGCGCGGAATCTAGTCAACGTCCAAGCATGAGTCGCGGGAATACATGGGGAGACGAGGAAACCAGGTATTTCATTGAAATGTGGTTGGATGATACTATAAAGACTGAATTAGAAAATACTCATAAAACTAGTAACTGGGTCCATTTCCTGCAACAGTGTAGCGCGCTCATCTACTAACCAATCAGGGTCGAGTATAGAGAGACGCACGCTGTACACGCATTGATGACATGACGTTCTAAAGTCCGTTGGTCCACTTGATCCAATACAGTGTGAATGAAGACTGTAAATAAAGTCCGGATTATAAGTGCAGTGTGAAAAGGCAAAAAAAAGGTTCTGGTCCAAACCTTGGTCCGGACTTTACCATGTGTATACGCCCTAATTCATCCCAAAAGTGTCTTATGGGGTTAAAGGTTCAGGTCAGTCCAGTTCATCCACATCAAACTATCTCATCCATGTCTTTATGGACCTTACTGTGTGCACTGGTGCGCAGTCATGTTGGAACAAGAAGGGGCCATCCCCAAACTGTTCCCACAAACTTGGGAGCATGGAAATGTCTAAAGTCTCTTTGTCCAAGTGATTTTGGACAACACAGTCTTTTCTACTGGTAAGGTTTAACTGTGGAAAAACTGTGTCATGGATAAATCCTTGCTGTAACATGATGCATTTATACATATATATAAATATATATGCATATACATATATGCATCATGTATTTATATATGATGCATTTATATATATATATATATATATATATATATATATATATATATATATATATATATATATATATATATATATGATGCATTTATATATATATATATATATATATATATATATATATATAATAAAAGAAACAAAAACCAACAAAGCAGTCAGAGACGGCAGACCTCCGCCAAGGCGCGTAATATGGCGTCATACTGCATGATGTGATGGAGCCATAGGTGTTGACCCACCTGATGTCTGAAGGTGAGATGATGTGAATGTAAAAAAAAAACAAAACAAAACACAAGATACTATCTTGTCTGAAGCTTGAGATATTACCACTGATGTGTTTTAGATGTTGACCTTTAGTGTAACCTTGACCTTCAGTGCTCAATGTCTAATGGATTGTTCCTTGACCCATTATCGATCATCCCTAAAAGGTTCATCAAAATCCGTTCAGAACTTTTTGCATAATCCTGCTGACAGACAGACAGACAGACCTAAATTTAATACCTCCTTGGTGGAGTTAACAACAGCAAACATCATCACAGTCGCATTAGACTGAAGTCCACACACACACACACACACACACACACACACACACACACACACACACACACACACACACACACACACACAAGGTGCAGAACACTGCAGATTAAACTCTATGGATACTTTTTGAAATATAGTATAATAGTATTTTGGCAACGTACTGAGTTGAGAAGGAACAGAAAAACCTAGTCCTGCCCCTTCGTTACTTTCAGTGTCAGATTCATAACCTAATAATAATAATAATTAAATTAAAACAAGGAGTAACTAGTCATAACATCTTTTATATCAGTTCTGCCTTTCTGCCAGAAATAATTATGAACAATAGAATAGAGTCTAATATGTTTAAAGTCCCAAACTACATGTACATCCATCAACAACATCTTCCATTTTACCCAAATATGAAACTAGTCAAATTACTCACTGGATTTGTATGAGTCAGTTAACATCTGTTTGTATTATCTTTTAAATAGTAATGCATTCTCAGATGACTTTAAAGTGTCATTGAGTTCATTCCATGGCTTGATGCCACAAACAGAAATGCACAGACTTTGAGTTGCAAGTTTAATCATGAATGCAATTCTAACAATAATTAACCCTCTCTTTAAATGAGTGATATTTTAGTTTTTAAAACAGAATTATTGCATTTTCAAACATTTCCCTGTGCTCTAGATTAACTATAAATACTCTGGTTGGGTCTGAATTCTGCATTAATTCAACTCAACAGGTCCATCTTCAACCCTATTTCTGAGTAGTGACACCACAAAGATGGTTTGAAGTGCTGGCCCTTTAAATGCAAATGAGACACATCAAGCCCCGCCCCTTCCAGATTGTTTGCTGTGCTGCTCTGTCCCATTCACCCAACAACTGAACATATTAGATAATTGGCCTGAAGTTTGGGAATATTTTCATTATGAACTAAAACCGCTACTGCTAACAAACAATTATAGCATATTTGGAGAAACGTTTTTTGAAAATCTTGACCTTAGATGTACAAATTTGGTGAAATAACTGGTTATAGATGTAATAAATTAAGCAGGACTTAAAGAGCTGGAGAAATTCACTGGATTTTTGCCCATATAAATCTAAAGATAGCGTTGCAGCACCTGGAGGGTTCAAATTAAATTAAGGTCCAAGTCTACAAATAAATGAACAGACTAATAAAAGTGGGTTTAGATATATATGACCCCTTAACCAGAGGTGGGCAATTAAGTTTCCTGTGGGGCCACATGACAAACTGACATTTATTAAAGGCAGGACCAATGTACCTGCAGCTGTGCTCAATTAATGTTCCTATAAAAACCGTAAATGAAATGATATAATGAAAATGTGGAGCATAGAATACAATTATTTAATGAATATTTACAAAAACCTTTTTTTTTAAAAAAAATGTCTAAAACCAGCTCCATGCTACATTTACATGAAAAACCATGAATGCTGTTTTGTTTATCTCAGTTCCTTTTCTGACTTAAGTGAAGAAAGATGTAAAAGTCTGTGCCTTATTAAAATGTCTACATTCTTAATAATCAGTATTCTTTCTTTTTTGACATTTGCTAACATTTTAATGGACTGAAACTGACCAACAAACAATTGGTCCATAAGCGGGTCCTACAAAATAAAAGCTGTGCCAATGACCTCATGGGGGCCGGTCAGGATCAGCTATCGGGCCGCATGTGGCCCTCAGGCCTTACTTTGCCCGGTCTGCCTTTAAGCCTTTGATTGAAATATGTTGCTCCAAAACTGGTAACTGGAAACTCCCATTAACCATTAATAGTGTGTTAAATTTAAACGTAGACTTCAGGAAATTTACTTTTGAAACAAAAACAAAACCAAACTAGGAAAGCACCCTGAGAGCGCAAACCTCCACCGAGGCGGCAGAATACAAGAATACACACACACACACACACACACACACACACACACACACACACACACACACACAAACAAAGAGAAGTCCGCCAAGGAGGTATTAAATTTCAGGATTACGCAAAAAGTTATAAACAGATTTTGATAACATTTTCAGGATGTGTTGGGAGTGTCACAAGGAACAAATGATTAGATTTTGGTGGTGATCCGGAAGAGATCCTGGATTCTGGATCACTGTGAAATTTTACATTGTAGTAAATGGAGAATAAATTTAAAAGTGATCCAGTATCCTGGATCTCTTCCGGATAAACCTCTCCGGAAGAAACATAAACCATTAGGTGCTTTCCCTCTGTAGGAACCTTTTGTAGTTCCTATACCCTTTTTAGTTCCTGGAACCTTTTTCCGCCTTTCCCACAGCATAGGAACTACATAGTTCCTAGATCCTTTTTCATTTCTACTTGTAGGCAGGGTCTTTTTAGTTCTGAAGGAACTATATAACGTAGGTGTTTGGTAGAGCAGAGACCACGCCTATTTCCGCATCTTGCAGTTCTTCTATCTTTAAAACCATCCATGTAGCATCACCTGTGTTGGAAAAAATACGGAGGAAATGATGAATAAATGGACCAATGACACAGTTTTGGTTTTGGGTTAATACTGGTTAAAGCTATGAAATTAACATATGTTGTCGTATCACCTGCCATTGGATTCTTCGTCTCCTAACTCTCTCTGTAAACTCCTCCATTCTTGACATTAGACGCTGTATTTGACCACAATTAACATTCCTGGGATACAGAACATAAACGCTGTGGCCTCCTCATTCTCTATTCTAGTTTATAGTCGCGCTGTCTTCTACTTCCTTGTGTGATTGTTGGATTTAGTGCTTAAAGAATATATCACTGTGGTGGACGTTGGCGTTCCTACTGCCCTGTTGGAAAGCAAACCCAAAGGTTCCCCGGGAACTATTTAGTTCCTCGAGCTACTCTGTGGGAAAGCACCTAATGTTTAATGTACCCAACATTGTATTATTATTCAGTTATTGTCACTGTTTTTCGTCTTTTTCATAGTATATTTGAAGTGAAGTCACAAAGAATAAGAGAACAATGTCTTCTTCTATATTGATTTCCTTAACGCTACAAAAAAAAGAAAAGAAGACTGTGCAACATTCATGTCAGAATTCAAGTCTGTGCATTTTCTCTCATCTGTTTCAACACCACAGACCCATTTTGTTCCTTTTGGTTGTAAACACTATGTCAATTCCCATTCTGCTTGTGGTTCATGGGTGGGAGAGTGTGTATTTCTGAACATGCATATACATGCATAAATGTCTTGTGTGTATTTAGGCTCATGCACGGTGTGTTTTACAATGCCATCTTTGTTGAACGTGCCTTGTGGACTGTGTGTGTGCGGGAACGTGCACACATGTTTCTGTGTGTTAACAAGCAGACACTGAGGGGTCATTGTTAGCTAAAATCCAACAAGGGCCCACAAAGTTGATCTTTTTCATTGCCTTCAGAATTATGAGGCCTCCAACACAGGTCTCGGAGAAAGTTAGTTTACATGTTGTAGTGCACGTAAGAACACGTCCGTTATTTGATCAAGGAACTTTGCTACGATCATGTAGATTCTTGAAGAAAAATGAGAATGTTTTTACAGAGGAGGCAATAGTGTGTATGTGTTGTTTTTAAAGAATGTAGAAATTGATAGGGAAGGTAAAGTGAGAAGTGGAAGGAATGCAGGTGAGGCCACTGAGCTTTTATCACCGTCCTCTCAAACACAGTCTCACAAGAACCACTTGTCTGGTCTTGCCCTCCTGGAATCTTAATCTTTTCTTAACTATTCCCCATGCCTTTTTCTATTCAGTCTGGACAGTCAAGGTCATACACTTGAAAACAAAAAGTACAAAAAAATAGGTATGAGGTATTAATTTCAGTTCTGTTTGTTTGTCTGTCAGTATGATTGCGCAAAAAGTTCTGGGTGGATCTTCTAATGTACAGAGATACATTTTCCCATTAAATACAGTGGATACATTTTCCAAAATTAACATCTTGTACAATGCACATTTCATGTTTTACAATTCACTCACAAAAAATCCCAGTTATAGAAGGTTTATATATATATATATATATATATATATATATATATATATAAAAACCACCAATGATGAAGCGTTTTTCTGGATTATCCAAAATGAGATTTCGATAATATGTTTAAAACTATTTAGCGTATCCACTAGATGTTTTCAGGGTCAACAGTTCAGATTATTATAAAATCTAAGAGCTATAGAGGTCACATCCACTCACTCACTGTGACCCTATTAGCCTTGGTGGAGGTTTGCACTCTCTTACTGTCTTGTTTTAAGTGTGGTGAGATATTTCTATTTGAAATGAGAAAAACACACTTAGTAAGATTTAGAATTTTTTCCCCAGTGTAATAACCTATAAAAAATTGTACTATTTTCTTCTCAGTTTGATGTGGACAAAAAAAAATCACCCCAACAAGTCCAAGTGTTACTTTTGTGGAAGTTCTCTCTTTCTTAAGTCATTTATCACATCATTATTATAATAGTATTATGTGTTATATACTCTAGCCTTTTTTTTCTTTTTGGTGTGAATCATATTTTTTTCAAATATTCAATTGACTGAGCATGTAGATGGTCATAAAAGCTTAAAGTAAATTCAAACATTATGGGAGAAACTGACTTTTTCAACAAAATACATCAATGTCTTCATCCACTGTCATTAATCCAACTTAATGGGTTTTACTGGTGAATCAGTGTTGTCGAAAATTATGTTTCCACGGTAACTACTGAGCATCCAAAGCATATGTCCATGAAAACATGACAAACTGCATTTACACCAAATATTTACATATTTTAATAGGATTAGTGGATCAACAGGTATTAAACATTGTACATCAATATTTATTTATTTTTTTGCTCAGTGATGGATGTTTGGGTCTTTAAGGTTAATATTACATTCTAGCAATAAGTAACTGCATATGAATAGCATTAAATAATGAAAACATTTACTAACTATCCTGTAACAATACAACTTGAGTAGTTTGGATAAATACAAATAACTTGAAACATTTAAAGAAAATTAAGCACAATTTGGACCATTTTCCACTTCTCTTACCAGGTGTTTAGTGTCTTTGTCGATTTGATCAATAATGCAATTGTAGAAATGATAAGTTGACGCAGAATATTCTAAAAATTTCAGTTAATTTTCTTTAGAAATTGTATTTTTTCAGGTTATTGAGACCTTTTCGGGGGGGTAGTTTATAATAAAGTATTTGTAATTTAATCTGGTAGGTTGTTTTTGGGTTTTTTTGCATTAAAGCAAATACCAAAATTTTGGAGTTGTCAGTATTTATTTTTTGTTATGCTATTATCTTACTGGTCCAGCCCACTGGAGATATTTTGAGGAGAAGTGAGAAAAATTACACTTTGTAATATTTGGATTTTCCTCATTCTTATTCCGTTCACTTTGGACAAGTGGTTTAAATCCTAATGTGTTTAAACTGATCTGAAGATGTTTTATAAAACTACATGAACCCTGTTTGGCAGCTTCAGTGATTCCATTCAGTTCATCCCAATCAAATGTTATTAACAAATGTCATCGTTCAGCATTAACTCAATGTGACATGCCTTTGTGATTTGTAGGTTCATGGGCGTGTGTGTTCACGAGGGCCAGCTTCATGCTTTGACAGAGGTAAGACACCACACCATCTAACATTTAAGCTTTTGTGATCAAAGTAAGTCGACTAATGAAAGACTGTGTGTAGAGGAGAGTTTATTGTCCACTACGTCTAGCAGCCATGTATGACGCAGCCATGTATGTGTGTATATGTTTTCAGGTGAACATAACATCACGTCACCCAAGAACATAACAGGGTACTTTAACTGTAGCCTATAATTGTGGGGAAAAAAGCCAGAAAATAACTCTATTAGAAGTGTTTGTAAGAGCAAAACTCTTCTGAGTGTGTATTAGAAATGGAGAATGTGCCAGTGAATTACATATACAGTATTTCGTAGTTCATACTAGGGTTGTGAAAATTAACACATTTACGTGGATTAATCCATCGTCCTGATTAATCTAATGAGATTACATCGTCACTTGTTTTGCTTACTTTTTTTGTCAATTTTTGTGTGTTTTTATAGCCTAGCCACGCTAGACTCTTAGCGGCAGCACTTGTAATGTGCTATAGTAGTAGTCTGGTTACGCTCAACTTTTGGCTAGATTTCCCTGAAACTGGCTGACAAATCACAGTGAAGTATAGAGTCAGAGGGCGGGCGTAACAAAGTGACGGTGCAATGATTCGGAGACAAACAACCAGAAGCAACTATAGAAGTAGAACAACAACTGGTGGTGATTTCCTTTTATCAAAGATGAGTGAAGAATGTGAGAAAACATCAGCAACCTTTAAATTATTTTTCCAGAAGCGACAACTGTTGTTAAAATCCATAATCACCAATATTGTTTAGTTATTCGTAACTTTCTCCAGACTCCTCCTTGAACTTTCTGGCGTCTAACTACGTCATCCTAAAGATTACGCTGATTGGTTGTAGTACCGTCCTATTGCATACAGAGGATTTGAAAGACAACCTTTTAGCCCCGCCTCCCCTGACTATGAAGCGTTCCTAAACCTATACATGTAATGAATAGGGATAGCACGGCTAGGCTACTGGTCCAGCCCATTGGAGATCAAATTGGGCTGAATGTGGGCCGTGAAGAAAATGAGATTGAGAACCCTGCTTTATGTCAAACTACTGCTGTAACGCCCTCTGAGGTACCAACAAATTAAATTGAATTGCATAAATAAATTGACCAGTTGTATGATTTAAGCCAATAATGAGCTTCCCCTCTTTAAAAGACCAGCAGCCACCACTGGTGTGTGTATATATAGTATAGTTTTAAGATGACCTAGTTTTTGTGAGAGGTCATTTTGCTGTTTTGTAGTCACTGAAAATGCTAAATATGTTTACTATGTTTAGCTACAATACTCTGTAGGACTGACCATTTTACTGAGGCTAAAACCAATGAGTAAAAGATACCCTGAAACAGATTTTTATGGCTGTCCTTGCTATAATAATCCACAGCTCCAATTAAACTTGTACACAACAAATGTTGGTTAATAGGACATTCTAAAGTCTACTAGATCTGTGAGAAGGAATTCATATCGGCTTCAACTTTGACATTTTGTAGAGCTGAGGTCTGGATTTCTGCTTTGTATTTTGTTCCATTTATCCTTATAAATAAACTCTATATATAACTACACACTTTAACCTCATAGTGGATGACTCAAGAAGCTTCTCTGTCATTTGTTTATCAGTACATGTACAATGTACAATGTGCAAATGCATGCAAATGCGAACAGTGTGTGGTGGTGCTTAACATCCCACTCTGAAGAAAGACGTGCACTGTTCAAGACTGTTGTGCTCTCACACACACACACACACACACACACACACACACACACACTCACACATGCAGTTGATTACACTGTTGTGGAGCAGGTAAATGCAATCATTGTAGCCCCGAACGTCTAAGGAAAACGACAACTTTCTGCAGAACCGCTGTTGAAACACAAGTGCTTCTTTCTGCAGCCGTGTGTCTGTGCTTTGTAAGACATGTGCATCTGTAGCACATATACATAACACACTGCGGTGGGTCGTGTTTTCTTGCAGCAGTGTAAACAGATCCTGTTGTGTCATGTCAGGGGCCAAACTCAAAGCTCTGATGCTTCATGCTGTTTTGTTACCTGACCCCCACCATGAGGTCGTGCTTAGAGGAAATGGAGAATGAAGTTATTGCATAGCTCCAGGCTACCTTGGCAGAACTTAAACCCATACTGCTTTTGTGGACATACAGACTTTTATATCTGTGCTGTATGTAGAATACAAACAGAATGAGGCGATTAAAGCTTGATACGTAGTTGACTTTTTGAGAGTTTACTTTTTCATGAGACGTAATTAACTAACTCGGTAATTCAGGACTACATGACTTTCTTCTAGACCAGGGGTGTCAAACTGCGGTCCTCGGGGCCCGGTATCCTGCATGTTTTAGATGTTTCCCTCTTCCATTACACCTGGAGGCCATTGCATCATCATCAGTCTGATGAGGAGTTGATTATTAACTCTTTAAGTGTCAGTGCTGATGTGTTCTGAATGGATGATTTAGTTGAAATATTCAGAAAAATTCAACCATTTTCCTTTTAGTTTTGTGAATGGACAAGGTGCCAAAAAGCAAGAGTTTTTTTTAAATTTTATTTAAACATTTTTTAAAGGCAAAATTAAAATTGCTGGGACCAAATTTCAATAGTAGTTTTCTTCTTTAGCATTTTTTTTTCAAAATTTTCAACATTATTTATCATTTTGTAAATATTCATTAGTTTTTGTTGCTTTTTTTGCTTATTTTTCTACATTTTTTTTTTTTATTGTTGTATTTTTCTTTGATTTTCTGCCATTTGTGTCTAACTTTGCTCATGTTACCAACTATTTTGTTAGTTCTCAGGAGTTAAAGGGTTAAACTGAATCACATGGAAGAGGGAAATATCTAAAACATGCAGGACACCGGCCCTCAAGGACCGGAGTTTGACACCTGTGTTCTAGAGGTTCGTTTGTCATGTAGTCTGAAAGAATACTGAAGAAACATTCCAAACAAACATGGCAAAGGTGCATATTTTGCTTGAAATAATCTGTAAAAGCATAGCTACTGAAAAATGTCAAAAGGTTTTGATTAGCCATTGATTAGCTTGTAAACTTTGCTCAATATTAGGCTAGTTTGAATGTTTTTGGAGTAAAAAAGACACTATATATGAAGATGCATTTTCTTCAGTGACAGAATTTCCAGTCATTCCTAGAAACAAAGCATTTTCTTTTGCTTTTTTTTTGCATTAAACCATATAATTTTAAAATGAATGCCTGAGTAACAGCAGATGTATGTTTTACAAAATAAAAATTAAATATCCCCTGTTTTGCAAAGCAGTTCCAGTTTTATTCTGTGGATTATTGTATTGCAGGGGAACAAAACTGAAACATTGCTTACAATTCAGTTTCGTTTTAGTTTGTATAGAATTATTTTTCTCCATTATTTTTTTTAAGTTTCCAGGTTTTAGTTTAGTTTTCATTCCCAATAATAATCCTGGTTTACACAGTCCCATGGAGAGTATGTGAATATATAAAGTAGCGCATTAACAGAAACGTTGACTGGTCGACGCGTCAACTCCTGTAACACGACTCGACTTAAATTTGGAGAAGTTGACAAGTTGCATTATTCTTTTGTTTTCGTTCAGTGTTTAAACACAGACCAGTTAGACCTAAACAAGAGGAGACATGGCTGCTGCAGGTAAAAACAAAGGTGGTGGGTCCGACAAAACAAAAGAGAGTGACAGACACGCATCACATATGTGGAAATACTTCACCTTAGATAAAAAAAAAAATGAGCACAGCCATCTGAAGATAACTTGACTCACGCCAGATGCTTACATCTGGAGAAGCACCATTAGCTTCTCTTTATTAAGGCGGGGTTGTCAATCAAAATCATTCGCCCTGATTGGAGAAATCGAAAGCAACATGTAACATAGGTAATAGAAGTAGAAGCTCTTAAAATACCCAGTTGAGAGAAGAGCCATAACATCCTTGCCACCAATAAATTCTTTCAAAACTGTTCATCTTTTAAAGAATCAATATGCAGTAGTTTTGACAATACAGTTGCAATTGCAGAATCAAAGCAGAGTTCAGTCTCCTCTATGCTAGCCACTATGTTTTTCAAAGCTACTATGTCAAGAGTCTACGTCATAACTGTTAAAATTACGCTCAGTGATCCCAATTGGTCCGTCCACGATTTCGCCGGATACAACAGAATGTCTACCGTGGTTTACCGGACGAAAGCCAGACTAACCTGAAGAGACAACCGCTAGCTAACCTGAGTGATATGAGCAGCAGCGCAGACAACGTGCGTTAAGACAATGCACTCTCTTTTTTTCCCCCCTAAACCTGATGTGGCCAGTGTGGTGTGTCTTAAACTTAAACTTTTTGCACTTAATGTAAAAAGTGAGGACGTGTCACAGACGTCTGGTACAGTCCGGTATTAGAGCCAGATAAAATCCGGACATATGGTCACTCTACTTATGTTATGCAGTTAAATTTAAAAGAAAACTCAAGGTGTTAGCATTTCTTCTGTCGGGGTTAAAATGCTGATGCTTGTGTCTTGTCAGTGGACATTGTTACATTGCAGTGAACTTTAATACAAGTTGCTCATTGCTGTACAGACATGTGTCTGTGTTGTTTCTTCACTGATAATGTGATGACATCACCATGACCCGTCGACTCGACTTTATTGATGGATAAGTTGACTTGAAAAAAAACTGAAGTCGTTAATGCCCTAATGTAAAGATGAATCCTTGTGTTGCATTTATGAATACACCTTATCTGAAATGCTAGTGCAGTCATAATCTGTCCTAATGGTAAATCATGACCTTTGGCTGGATTATCATGCTTTTTGAAGTTACCCCTGGTGGCAAACAAGGCCTCTTTGTTTCAGTCTTTCCTGAGGTTTTAACCTGCAACACCAACAGTGCAGCAAAGCAACTTTCACAACAGTTGCGACCAGCCATATGGTTCTCATTTCCTTAGCCCCCTCTGCATTATACATGATCATTGCAAGGCCCCTTTACAGCCCTTACATGTGGTGTGTCCATGTTACTATGGTTTATCACTAACTCCACAAATACAATCACGTATTCCAGGAAAGGTTGGACATTTGTTGGTTTTGAAACGTTATTTAACTGAATGATTTCCAAAAAACAGAATTTCATTGTTTTCACTGACTGACTTAATTGTATTTAGTATGTATGGGTAAGGTAAAGGACATCACAGATGGACCACCCACTACTTTTTGATTCATAACTTTTGAATCAAACAAGTTTCAGACACATATTGCACACAACAGGGAAGACCTAAATGTCATCTTAAACATACTCAAAGGGCAAAATTTAGTTTTGAAAATATCAGACTACTCTTGCAGATAAATGAAAAATAAACACCTATTTTTTGCAAAAAGTCAAAAGTTCCCAAAAGTGAGGTTCTTCTGACATTTTTTTCCTAAAATATATTCAGTGTTTACCTTAAACAAATATTATATTATACAGAAATAGCAAGAGATGTCAAATTAAATCTTTTTTTTATGTTTTATTTTTGTAAAAATGTTTAGAAATATGACATAAATAATATAATGGTGAAATTTGATGTTGGAATAAATGTAGAGTTTATAAAATGAACCCAGAATGATAGCACTAAACTGTGTCACCATTCACACTTAGAAAAATCTTAAAACATTTTTTTTCTTTTTCTACTTTTATTCTCATTTCAAAATAAAATTTCCTGAAAGTAGAAGTAATGACCTACACAAATTATACGTTTGGTGTAGATTCCCCTTGACTTTGCTCCTATGTAGAAGTGTTGTTGATGTCCGTAACACACTCAAAACAATTTGAAGCAGTGCCTGAATAAAATGGAAGAGCATAGAATATGCAAATTGAACTGTTCTGTTAGAGTCCACAGTTATCAGATCCGTTGGTAACATGTGATGGATCATAGTTAGACCTAAAACCATCCACCAAATACCCAGTGTTTAGATTAGAAGGATGGATTGTGGATCACCTTATAGCAAAGTTAAGGACAGAATTGTTCAAAAAGAAAACTTTTCAACATGGATTACAAATCATTTTAGTGGCATAAAATCGAATGTACATGGGAGGTAATATGAAGATTTTCTGTGTAAATCCCAAGACAATATAACCTCTGTGATTCTACAACTGTGAATTCAGCCTAAAAATTAGTGCTGTCAAATGATACAACATTTTAATTGGATTAATCACAGTGTTGCTGTCAATTAATTTTGACTAAATCACAATTAAATATCATTGATTTTTTTTCATGTATATTGGTCATATCTTATTTTTCATGAGCAAACAGACTCAAGAAGGAAGGGAATATATCTAAATGAATACGTTTGTCCAAGCTGAGCTATGTGTTAGCCTTCATGCTAGCAGAACCCCTGAGTTAACGTATGCTTCACATTAATGTGGTATTTGAAACTGGGTGTACTTCAGTGAAAAGAAAAGCCCTTCCTTCAGAGTGTGTCTAATACTTTATGTCAGTTGACTCCTCCATCTTGATTTTTTTTGTCCTCATGTTTCCATCCAGAGGCCAATGTGCTCCTAAGCATCATCCAACTTTATGGCTTGTTTCTGCTGCTCATCATTACCAGATCAACTGGTCATTTATTCAAGTGTTTAGAGTCGTTCTGAGCAGCAGATGGGTCAATTACATTAAATTTTTTAATCAGATTAATCATGTTGATGGGCTAATCTGCATTAGTAAAATGCATTACACGAGGAAAAATTAAAGCAATTCAGTTGAGAAACAATATTGACTTCAGTTTATGTCAAATTAACTGAAAGACTGTGGGGACGCACGCTTTGATCAGACAGATTTCAACTTGATTTTTGGAAAAATAAATGTTGGATGAAAATGACCATTGAGTCTGAAGGTGCAACACCTGCATGTGTCATGGCTGCATCAGTTGTCCACATTCTTGACATTGCATAAAATTTCCACTGGTGTTTTCAGTTCCCCTGTGATTAACATGTCTAACTAGAAAAGCACTGTGAGAGCGCAGACTCCACCAAGGCAGATCAGCCCCCACCCCCCATTTCACTTCTGTGAGCAGTGACCAACCAAATGAAACGCACGTGTGGGCCCCCTCACATTCTTCTACCGATCACCACCAAAATATAATCATTTGTTCCTTTTGCCTGCATCAACTTTTCCTTCAAATTTCAGCCAAATCTGTCAATAACTTTTTCAGTTATCTTGCTGACAGTCAGATAGATAAACAGAGACAGAATGATAAATGCTGACAAAAATATAACATGACAATGTGACAGGTAAACTACGTTCCAGCTTCCAAAATCTGTCCATTTCTACAATTATGTTGATTTAAAACCAATAATAATAATAATAATAATATTAAGCCCCCCACCCAAAAAAATAATGTTTTTGGTTCAGTTATTTAGTTTTTGTCTGTCTGTTTGTTTGTTACCAACTTTACGTAAAAACTACATGAACAATTTTCAAATAATTTTCAGGGAAAATGTGAGGTGGTCCAGAATAGATATTAAATTTTGGTGGATGTAGGTCAAAGGTCAAGATCACCAAAATCAGGAACTTGCTTTTCATTCCTGTACAGGGCTCTCCCTACAAAGTCTGAGCAAGGAGAAGGAACCCCCCCCCCCCCCAAATACCTGATTAGTCATGATTCACATCAGCTGGAGTTGTGTCAAATTCCACATGGAAAGTGACCTTTTAAATACTTGAAACATTGTGAGCTGACGGCACTTGATACAGATTTGTAGCAAAACGCCAGAAACAAGGAGGCGCTCAGATTGAGGCAAGGAGGCAGAGCGCCTCTATGCTACCGTCCCAGGACAGCCCTGCTATGTACTATATACTCAGTTTTACATCTAGCTTCATTTCGCTCTCACTGTTGATGTTCAGATCAGAACCTTGAAAGGATAATTTTGAAGATTCTAGGTCAAAGGTCACAATAAAGGTCTAAATCCAATTTTGGACATAACCTTTGAACTATTGATCTTGCAAACTTTCAATAAACACGAAAATGCTCATTTTTCAATTCTGCATCTTATGTGTATAGAAAAACCAGTGGAAATCAAGACTTAGTTACTATTATTAACAGATAGGAAACCTGGCATGGGCTTCAAAATGGCATCGTGACCTTTGACCTTAAGAGGTCAAAAATCAAAGTCGCATGATTTTAAATGGTCGTAACTCCAAAAAGAGTGGTGATAAGGTGGTTACTACACCAAAATGGCATCATGCCCTTTGACCTTGAGGGACCTCGAAAGGTAAAACACAGAGTCTCATGTGTCCATTAAGAGCTCAAATGTTTGTGAGGGGCAGGGTTTGTTGTGTCTTGTAAAACTTGTTACCTCCACCAGTGGAGCTCATGTAATCATCGGGGTTCATTAGTCTGTCTGTCTGTCTGTCTGTTAGCAACATAACTCAAAAAGGTATCGATAGATTTCAACTAAATTTTCACAGAATGTCCGGAATGACAAAAGTAACAAGTCATTAGATTTTGGGGGTGATCTGGATCATCATCTGGATCCAGGATTTATTTATTTCTTTAAGGACTATTGGGAGAAAGGGCCGGTTTTGACAGAAATGTTCCTCACACAATATATAATACTGGTGGAGGTCTGTGCTCTCTGAGTGCTTTTCTAGTTTTATTTTTTTCACTTTGGTAAAAAGTAAGTGACAGTTCAAATAAGTTATGGATTTTTAGTTTTTATTGTATGTAACATATGCATGTCCCAACTTTTGTTGAAATGGGTTTGTAGGATGAAGGAAATTCCTGGGAGCGATTATTCCACACAGCAGTTGGGCCACTGTGAGAATCAAATGCTCACTGATATAAATCCGTAATGAGATGATAAGGGAAGGAAGTTGGATTAGTCTGAGTTTTAATTGTCTCCTGTTGAGTTTTTCCCTGTTCCCCTCGACTCCCCCCTCCCCAAAAAAAAGCCAGAGCAGGCAGACAACAGATGTTGAACTCCATGGCTACTGAGGAATTTGCTGGACAAATACTCTTAATCCCCTGGTGTCTTGAATTGGGGTGTACAGTATTTGTGTGCGAGCAATTATATGTTGGAAAAATGGAGAGTATACATAAAGACTGCAGGGAGTTCAACCTTTTTACGTGGCTGGGATTTAGTTTTTGGACATGCATTGCTTTTCTTCCACTCCTTAATACTACTTAAGCAAAACATTTTCTGATAATGGCAATCGATCGCACTGTCTGGCACGTTTGTAGTTATATCATACAATAATTTATTCAGTACTCTGTTTGTTCCATGGTCAGTGTATCTTTTGGTAATTTCTTGTGATTTTTTTTAAACAAAACAAAAAATAGTGTTTTATTGGTTAAAACAAAAATCAATTAAGACCTGTTGTTACTTTTGTGTCCGTTCACAAGTACGTTTTGTCTAAGTATTACTTTTCTTAAATGATTTATCATTAGTTATTATATTATCCTCTATATTTAGCTTTTTTTTCCAGTGAAAATCCAGTATTTTCCTTTAGTTAATTCCCTGATCATATAGATGTTAAAAAAAGCTTGGATTAAAGTTGAGGGTTATTATATTAGAAAGAGGAAAAAACTGAAGAAAACTTTTCACTCAATATCAATCAATAACTGAACATAAACCCAGTGTAATTCAACAGATTTTACTGGTGAATCAATGTTGTAGAAGATGATAGTGTTTCCATGGTAACTACAGACCAGGAGAATGTCCAAATGAGTCATATATAATGACCATGAAAACATGACCAACTGTATTTTACACCAATTATTTACATGGATTAATGTCATTAATTAGTCAACAGGTATTTATTTTTATATATGAATGTAAGATTTTAGTCACTAGTGGGTGTTTGGGGTTTTATGGGTTAAGTAAATTTTAAGGTGTTATTCTTTTCAGTTTCAAAGTGGATTGAATTAAAAAAACTGATTTATTTAAATTTTCTCTTCCTAATAACAAAAAAGAAAGTTAGTACCTGAGAGAAATGGAAAAACAGACCAAGAAACCTGTTTTTTTCCCCATTTTCTAAGAGTGGATGTTGTTATTTTCAAGGAAAAAACACTAATGCATTGATCAATGCATTGATCACATAGAGAATAAAGGTCTATATATATAATAGAAGTATTAATATAATGAATAAATATACAGTCGTCGGAACAAGTTTTCACACACCCTTAACATTTTATACAGTTTTCAATATCATGAAATGTTTGCAGAAAAATATTTTTGTTTCAAAAGATGTGGCTGCATCAGACAAATGGATGCAAATTATTTTTTGTCTGTATTGTTTACAAGGAGAAAAAAAAGAAAAACACAATTATTAACAGTGTCAACATGTCATGTCCTTGATGTTGCTCGACTGAAACATCCAGTTTGGACCTGGACAGAACAGAGCATGTGCAGAAGGAGCACATAGGGTTAGAGAAGGGAACAATACTGGACAGATTTAGTGACTTACAAATGCAATATATCACAAGTGCATGGGGTGTCCAAAAAGTATTTTTTTTCCATCACTGTACATGTATTTTCCTTCTTCTTTACACCTGTTTTGCAAGATGGTTGAATATGGAAGATATTTATGTTCATGTAGTTACAGGAATCTATCTTCAAATCTCCATAGTCCATTTCACAGTTAATGGGAGCTACTGTTGCACAATGTTGCAGCTGCAAAAAGGCACAAGACCTCGACTTTTCACGGAAAATCTAAACCAAGTGGTCCACCGAGAAACGCCGACAGGTTTTCATCAGGGATGGATGGAACAGATGTTAGTTTAGTTTAGCTAGTTTACGTAGCTAATGTCAAAAATGAACAGCTTTCAGTATAGAACATATTTATCACATACAAATCTTCTATAATCAAACTCCAAGAATGAACCACAATTTATTATAGGAATGTATTAAACAGAAATTAAAAATAAAAAAATTACTATGATGATAGTAACCGAAATAAATTTTCCCACAATGGGAATATGGTCAGAAATGTCAATACCACATTTACATTGATAATAATAGTACATTATACAGTGGTCCCTCGTTTAAAGCAGGGGTTATGTTATCAAAATAATCCACAATGATTCAAATTGGCAAAGTAGTCGGCTTTATGTTTTACAATAATTCTATATGTTTTAAGGCTGTAAACCCCCCCCCCACCATACGCTTTGTACACTTTGAACCAACAGCTTATTTATGCCAACCCTATTTATGAAAAAGAAAGTTGCATAAATAAAATGGCAAATAAAATGTCACAGAATTATTGTTATTCTTTTATAAGAATAATATAATAAAACAAATGATTTAATCTAAGCAGAATCTTATATTCATACTGATAATTGACTTACTTTATTGTAATATTTTATATTTCTGAAATAAGTTCATTTTGGACCCAGTTTAAATTCCAACACCAGACCTTTCTGTGTGGAGTTTGCATGTTCTCCTTTTCTCCAGGTACCTCAGTTTCCTCCCACCATCCAAACACATGCACTGATATGTTAACTGGTTAATCTAAATTGTCCATAGGTGTGAATGTGAGAGTGATTGTTTGTCTATGTAGCAACGTAGCTTTGGTTTTGGGGCGGCTGTGGCTCAGTTTGTAAAGTGGGTCGCCCAATGATCGAGAGGTTGGCGGTTGACTTCCCGGCTCTGTCTGTTTTTGGGCAAGACTCTACACTGACAGAACCTTAGAAACCTACTGGTGTGTGTGTGTGTGTGTGTGTGTGAGGCTGATGTAAAGCACTTTGAGCACAATGAAGGTGAAAAAGAACTATATAAATACAGACCATTTACCGTTTAATACTTACCAAACTGTGGCAGATTTTCATCTTGTCTTTCATTATCCGGGTCAGACTCGGGGTCCAACACGTACGGACACACATTAAAGTTGGACATGTTTACGGAGCTGTAATGTAATGCGCGGGTGGTCCAAAATATTAACACGCTTGATTCCTCCCTGTTCAATAGTGAGGGCGGAGCACTAGAGAAATTTATATTAAGACCGAAAAGTGAAAAAGCCAAAACTGAGCATTTCAGGCAGAGGCAGAAATCAGTACTGTACTTTTATGAACGCCTGTATGAGAGTCATGCAAAGCTATTCTGTAGGTGCTGAAAACTCGCATAATGATAGTTAAAACTAATTATAATAGGTCTCGTTTAATGATAAACAGAATTGAGTATGTAGTGTTTTGATAAAACAAACATTTTATTTGGTTCAATAAAAATCTCAGTAACTTGAGGATTTGAATTTTCATCATTTCTTTTATGTTTAATGAGTTGTTTAACTGGAGTCAGAGTGGCTGCCAGTGTGCAATTTAACACAATTTCACACTTCTCTGAAAGGCCTCGACTCCAGAGGGTTAATAAAGTTTGAAACAGGATACCATTACATTGTGTTCATCACATTCCTGTTTTTCTCAAAACAGAAGTTGGATATATAACATATATAAATGAACATGTTTTATAACCAAAATAACTACAGTTCTTCCATCAATATCTACACCATCGTACTGACAAAAACACTGCTTTTATTCATTTAATATTTTCTTTTCTGTTTATTTTAGTCACATGATACACACAGCCATTAGGACTTGATTGCATAACTATTGTTTTTGATAACTTTGGATGGTCTAATCATTTTTTCAGCCACTAATAGAATTGCGTGAGCCTGTGTGAATGACTAGAACCCCCCCCCCCCCTCCCCCTCCCTTTTCCCATCAGCCTTCTGTCCTAATTCTGAGCCTGTCACTCAAACCAATAACCACTAAAGCAGACCAGCTCTTTATCCCATCTTAGTTCTATCTAGTTAACCACTACTGTTCGTGATATGTGACATGGGATTAGAGTGTCTGTGTGTCTGCATGCAAGCAACAAGCTCAGGGAAATGATTTCTGGGTCCAAGGGCGATGGAGTGACTGCAGGACCGTGCAGTCTTTTAAACCCACTGAGCGGATTTGCCTCCTTGGCTGCCCACTGTTTCGCCTGAATAGATGGTCAGGTGGCCCTTAGTCATGTTGTTGTTTAGGCGTCCTCTCACCCATTTAAACATGTTGGTCAGTAACACTAGTTAACCAACCAGGCAGGTAGTCAGCCTAACATACATGTCTGTCTGTGCACTATTTAACTAACTATTTATATCGACATGTTTGTGTGTTTCATATTTTTCTTCTCATTTAGTGCAGTATCAGTATCATTTAGCAATTTTTATTATTATTATTATTATTATTATTATTATTATTATTATTATTATTATTATTATTATTATTATTATTATTATTATTATTATCATCATTATTATTACCAGTAAACTCTGTTGTTTAACCTCAAGTCATTTGTCTACCCTCTATAAACAGCTGGAAACAAATCAACCTGGATGTTTTTTTTTGTTGTTTTTTTTTAAATAGAACCAACACACAATGTATTCAATAACAATGGAGAACACAACAATATTAATGAAATAACGATACACTGACTCCTTTAAGCAGCGATTTGAAGGTGGTATCAGAGTATGAGGTCTTTGTGTTCTGGGAGGGGGTCCCAAAGGCCGGGGGGGGGCTTAAAAATTGTACTCATTTGACACCACTACTCATACTACAATATACCGTATTTTCTGGACTGTAAGCCAGAATATGTTTTAAACCATGAGGTTTATACAAAGGTGCGGCTATTCTATGGATTTTTCTTCCACCACTAGGGGCGCTCTAACTGGAATTAGAATCAAAACTACTAAGAACAATCAATACAAAGAGGAATACGCTACTTTTTCTTTAGCAGATAGAACACGGACGACAAATTAGTAACTGTTAATTTGTCAAATCGTCACCCCTTCATCACGGACATAGATGTGACGAAGCCTTCTGAGGTTGTTCAACTCTGACACAGAAGGAGACAACTTCATGGATTTCAGCGGAGATAATTAAAGTGATTTGTAATTTAAAACATGGTTAGAAATGAAGATAAATACAGGTTATTTTTCTCTTGGTTCTGTTTTGATCAGCAAAGTTCCTGCCGTGTTAAGAACAAATCTGCACAGCTACAAACATGTAACTACATTTACAGTTCAAAATCCTTCTGTACATGGAGTCAATATCTGATTTTTCAACATAGATATCTGCGGCTTACTGTGGCTTGTATATTCTTTTTTTTTATTATTATATTTTTTTTAAATAACGGCAGATGCGGCTTATATACAGGTGCGGTTTATAGTCCAGAAAATACGGTAATCAGAGTAAACGTAAATAGTGTTGTTGTTCATTTATTGATTCCTCTCTCTTGCTTTTTCCGTCTCCAGTACATCAATGGTGGAAACTTGGAGCAGCTTCTGGACAGCAACAAACACCTGAGCTGGACTGCCAGAGTGAAGCTGGCCTATGACATCGCTGGCGGACTGGCCTACTTGCACTCCAAAGGCATATTCCATCGGGACCTTACCTCCAAGGTTCGCTTCTCTAATTGGTTGTTAGTGCTAAGAATAGAATTGCCGGCCCGCTCTCGGTCCCAATGCACCAAATTATTGTTAATGCCAAATTTGTATCTGCATTTTTATTCAATCAGAAGTCTTATTTCGTTTTTAATTTCACCAAATCCGTGAATCAACGTGGTACCGAATGATGTCAGAGGTGTTAGACGGCCCAAAACACTTACCTGTTTTTCAGCGCGAGACCTGATAACCTTTCTATAAAGAACACAGTGTGGCTGTCAGCTGCAGTAATGTGTACCAGGCAGCGTCTAGGTTTCCAGTTTGACTCCGAGCCATGTTGGCATGGGGCTGCTAAGGCAGAGGGACAGTAAACACTCTGGTGTAAACCCATATTCATTTCCTGTCTTAGCTCATACATGATCATGGTCCAAAACTAAAAAAAAAATAAATAAAGAAGGACGGAAAATAAGGGCAGATTGAAATGCCTGTTTGTATCAGTCACAGGAAAAATGACGTCTGAATTAAATTAATATTAATTAAATATAGTATTTTATTCAGCCGTGAATTTCTGTAAACAATAGAAAAAAAGGGGAAAAAAACCCAACATATTCATTGTTCCATATACAATGTAATGTAAAACGTATTATTGTCTAACCCTTATTTACATTTAATATAATGTTTCCACAAGATAAATCAAGCCAACAAAATACAATCAAAAGAGAATACATATTTAATTTAAATTCAGGTAAATCATATCCAATACTACCAATACTGATCCAACTCACTTCTTTCTTGAGCTTTATATTTTTGAGTAATAATTAATTTGTACAGCTTTTAAAATTGTTTTTTTTAATACATCTTCCAGAACATTCCACAGATTAAACCCTCTAATTGAAATACATCTGCTATTTTTTTTATTAGTTCTTACCTCACCAATTGTAATATTATGGTAAGTTGTTCAATTGTACATGGTAAATTAATTAACATTTTCCTTTACAGACATTCATTTTCTTGCATAGATAAATGAGCGATATAATTTTTTGATATAAAATGGATAAATCACAGCCAAGTTTATAGAAATGATTGAAATTCAAGTCTATGTGGCTCATCTGTAGATCACAACCCTATTTTTATATTAATTTAAGTATAAACTGTATTTCTAAAGCCTTTCTGGCCCAAACCCTGAAAGTTCATAGACAGAAATAAAAATACTTTTAATGTTTTTAATTTCACATCATAAGGGCTTGGCCATTAGGGCTATGGTTTCACTCATTTCTCTATATTTTATTACTATTTTTATATTACTATACTGCAAAAATAGGTATTTGAAGAAAGTACAAAACATTTTTCTGTGTGAAAATATTCATATTGTATATTATTTGAGCAGACGAACATGATTATTTTCCGTGTTTTACCTCTGTCGTAAATATGTTTTTCCATTTATGGTAAAAAAAAAATAAATTTTAATTTTTTTTTTAAATGCAACATGCTTTAAATTAAGGCTTTTTCGTGCCTTAATGCCTGTTAAAATATTTCCATGGCTGTATTTTACACTTCCTATTAAGGAATTTTGTAAAGCAAACAGGGCTTTACTCATTGTAAGATTTTGTTTTGTTTCACACAAGATACTTGAGTCGTAGGTTTCTGTTTTTCAGTACATTTGTTGATGCACAGTATGTTTTTTTTTTTTTTATCTCAAGAAGTCATACTGTCATGGGCACTTTCTTGATTATTAACCTAAAAACTGAGATTACAGATCATGTTGTGGTGAGTATATTTTCCATAATTCTGTCTCTCAGCTCACTGCCAGTGCATCCAAAATAATCACTAGTGGACCTTTAAGATACAGCCGTTACGTAACTGTACAAGATGATATTGAATTTGTGATTTGATTAATTTTGCAGCTTTAGACAGAAATTCCCAAAATAGAAAAAAATATCTTTGAATCCACATCAAACCACATATTGGACATTAAACGACACCACATGGTTGAAGATAATGTTACAAGGACACTGACAGTATAAACAGGTGGAGGCACATAAAATGTAAATACTACTTTGTATATACTCCAGCATGGACTACACTGAGGTGTCCTCGGCTCTAATGCATGAAGTAATGAACACAACGTTTAGATAAAAGCCAAACATTGAGCTGATGTCAGTAACTATAATGACCAAACGGTGGATTATCATCAAGTGTTGTGAACGTGTGAGTCATAGGGATTGTGTGAAAGGACTCAAACAAAAGTCCAGGTTGGGTTTTGTTGAGTGTTATTGAACTGTTTGGATGAAATTAATAGTAACAAGCAGTGATAGAAGAAACATTCAGGTAATAAGAGAAGGTGAAAAACCACATTTAAAATGTTACTGCAGGAAGTACCATCAATAATGAAAAGTTGCTCTACTCACGGACGCTTTTCCTCCAAACTTAAACCACTGCATGTGACATAATAATGAAAATAATAATAATAATAATAATAATAATAATAATAATAATAATAATAATAATAATAATAATAATAATAATGATTATAATAATGATTATAATAATAATGATAATAATAATGATGATGATGATGATGATGATGATGATAATAATAATAATAATGATAATGATGATGATAATAATAATAGATTATAGTAATTGTAGTGGAAAATATTACAATTTCATACACCCTTAAAATGGTACGGTTTCCAAATTTATCCTGAAATATTTGCAGAAAAACATTGTTTTTGTTTCAAAAGATGTGGTGGAATCAGACAAAAGGGTGCAAAAGGTTTTGTCGATTTTGGTTTATTGTTCATAAGAAAAAGAGACAAAAAAAGTAACAAAGCTAAATTATTTATAGTTTTAACATACTGGGCTGATTTAGCGACAACATTTTTAATGATGTATATGTACACACACACTCACACACACACACACACACACATATATATATATATATATATATTACACATACAGTTTTGTGTTCTGTTTTCATCTCATTCTGTCATAAATCACATCACAGACCACTTTTCCAAAGCTGTCAAACACATGCAGGACACCTAAGTGGACGTAATTGCCACCACTGGAAGCAAATCTGGACATTAGATTTATAAATTCTTCATTTCAAATGTCCAGATTGTGAGAATATGTGTGTAAATGTTAGTTCTGGTTTTCACTATTATTTACTATAAAAACAAATACTGACTGTTCTAAATTCAGACCTAAATAGGGAGCAACAGTCAGCCTTATAGTTTTGTGGCTTCTAATCTCTGGTCGCAACTTCCTCAACTGAGCATAAGTGTTAATGTTGATAATGTTTTTTTCCTCTATTTATAGAACTGTCTCATCAAAAGTGACGACAACAGTTACTCAGCAGTGGTTGGAGACTTCGGCCTGGCAGAAAAAATCCCCACCAATATGTAAGCAATGTTCAGCAGTAAAATACACACAGTTTTATTCTGTATTTGTCATGAAGGATGTCATATATATATATATATATGTTTTATTTGTCTAATTCCTGTTGTTGAAGTCTACCTTTTCATGTTACCTATTTGGTTTATAGCTCTTTGGTTTGTCTTAATTAATTCTCCTCAGTACTGTGGATGTAATTACATTTAATACAGCTCTGCTAATAAGAATATATGCTCTGAAAACTGATCAAACTGATAAGATTAGAACTATATGGATATTATATCAGTTTAAACTCTGAACAAAACTGGTGAAAAACAACTATTTAGCTATTTAGTAACTGGAAGTGCTGCCGCCTAGTGTCCATAAATATTATTGTACTTTAACTTGAAGTACTTTAAAAGACCCAAATATCCACTAACGACCAAAACCATCTATTGATCTAAAATATTTAGTTACTGTTGATCCACTAATCCTATCCATACATTTAAATATTTGAGGTCAAATATAGTTTTTTATGATCATCAGATATGACCCCTTTGACTGTTCAGAGGCTCCTTTGTTACTTCAGTGAAACGAAAACTCCATCAAAACACTTTGTCGGTCGACTGTTCTGTCTTTTTTTGCTTTTTTATTTACCCAGAATTTCCTCTAAAATGCACAAAGAAACACAAAAAAGGCAGAAAGAAAAAAGTATATATAACAGTAAAATCCACAAAAAAATAAACTAACAAAAAGAACGACCACAAAATCCCAAACCTATTCAAAAGCTGTTCTAAAATGCAGAAAAAAATGTAAAAAAAAAAGTGATGAAATATTAAAAAAAATATGTAAAAATGTAAGTATATATATATATATATATATGATGAAAACGTACCAATTTCAACCTTTTTCTCCACATTTATTTTCTCAAAAAGGCCAAAATCAAGTCATAAAGACATGTAACTCTAGCATCCACTGGAAAACCTGTAAAAATAAGTAGCTGTTAATTACTCCTACATGAGGTCAAACCTTAGAACTGTCTTTATTTTTATATGTTTCACTGTTTGTGTAGTTTTCCAAACCAGTTTCTATGACACCATCGACTTAACACCTACTAAAGCCTAACAGTCAGATTTATATGTTTTAACTCTGTCTGAAGTTAGACGTCCCATTCCCTCCAGGTGACATTTGAACTAAACTGGTGCATGTGTTCAACAGGAAGATGGATGGTTACATTAAACTGAGATGATTGGACCATTTCACCAAATACCAACTGTGTTTGCCTCTACTTTTCTGAAGTGAAAACATTCTTAGCATTGTGTAGAAACAGAACATGAGTTTGTTTTCTCTGCATTCTTCCACATCTCTAGTCATTTCACTTTTTATCTTTAGAAGGTTAGAAAGTTTCATTAGTTTCATAGATGTTCAACTTCAGTTTCCTGTTTTCCAGTTTTTCCACATTACAGAAAAATGTACAAGTGTAGTTTTCTCATTTTTAGTCCAAATATTTCATCACACTTGAAATAAAACATGAGAAGTAATAACTGATTTATAGACAATAGATCTGGGAAATCTGATTTCAAGAAATCTTACTAAGATCATTTTTCACTTCTTCCATTGGAAGATTTTTTTTTTTTGTTTAATTCAAGATCTCTCTCGTTCGCGCTCTCTCTCTCACTCTCTGTCACTATCGCTCTCTCTCTTGCTCTATCGCGCTCTCACTCTAGCGCTCTCTCTCTCTCTATTGCTCTCTCTCACTAGTGCTCTCTCTATCGCTCTTTTGCTCACTCTCTCTCTATCGCTCTCTCTCTCTCTATATATATATCGCTCTTTTGCTCTCTCTCTCTCTCTCTCTCTCTCTCTATCTCTCTCTCTCTCTATCGCTCTCTCTCTCTCTCTCTCTATCGCTCTCTATCTACTCTAGATGGAAAAATTATGATGAACCTTATTATGACATTGGATAAACTTTATATGGCAAAGCAGATGTAAAAGTCAGTTAAACATTGTAAAATATTTCATGTGCAGCTAATAATTGTTTTGGACCAGACAGTGTCATTTTCACTTGTTCCGTTGCCAGATTTCTTGAATTGAATTAAGTAGAGAAAAATATCTTGCATAAACTAATTAAAAAAAACAGTCTGTCAATGGAACAACTAAAAATTATCTTGATTAAATTGATATAAATCATTTGTTATATCTCACTTAAAAATGACTTTTTAGATTATTCTGTTTTATTTTAAGTGTAATGACATATTTGTACTAGAAATAAGTGTGTTGTTCACGTTTCCATGTTAATTGTGTAGTGATTTGCATGTTCCTAAAGTGTGTTCCTCCTCCTCATCCCAGGCACAGGGTTATTTATTAACACACAGGTCAGACACTTAGATGAACAGCAGACTGCACAGTTCACATTCTGCACTTTAGTGTTTTGATAAGAGGATACTATCAGTGTGCAGCCATGTTTCTAACACACTTACCGTGGACCATAACAGAGGAGGAGGAGGATCAGTTTTCTGTGTGTTATGTAACCGTCTGCAGAACCTCTGATGTTCCTAATGAGCAGGTTTGTCACGTCAACACAGTCGATGCAAAACAGAAATAAACCACAGTTGTTTTTTCATGAACTTCTAACATTACACATTATAACACAGGCAGCTATTTTAAATGAACACTATTCATACTATATTACCATCAGTATTCACTCACCTGCCTTGACTTGCATATGAACTTGTCATCCCATTCTTAATCCATACAGTCATATGGGTTCATCCTGTGCAGCAACAATAGCTTCAACTCTTCTGGGAAGGTTTTCCACAAAGTTTATGGGACCATTCCTCCCAGAAGCATTTATTAGATCACACACTGACGTTGGACCGAAGGCCTGGCTCTGTGTGTGTGCGCTCTAATTCATCTTAAAAGTGTTCAGTGGAGTTGAGCTCAGGACTCTGTTCAGGACAGTTACATTCATCCACATCAAACTCTCTCACCTTTGTCTTTATGGACCTTAATTTATGCACGACTGTTAACACAAACTTGGCAGCATGAAAATATCCAGTGTCTCTTTCGCTCTTTCTTTCTCTTTCTCTCTCTCTCACTCTCTCTCTCTTTCCCTGTCTTTCTCTCGTTCTCTCTCGCTCTTTCTTTTTCCCTCTCTTACTCTCTTTTTCTCTCTTTCTCTCTTTTTCTCTTTTTCTCTCTCTTTCTCTCTCGCTCTCTTTTTCTCTCTCTCTCATTTTCTCTCTTTCTCTCTTTTTCTCTTTCTCTCGCTCTCTTTCTCTCTCTCTCTTTCTCACTCTTTCTCTCTTTCTCTCTTTCTCTCTCTCTCTCTCTCTCTCTCTCTCTCTCGCAGAATACAGAACTGTCATATTAAACTCCATAGATTAACAATGGGATGTCACTTGAGTGTATTTCAAGGCAGGTGAGTGAATACTTTTGGTGATATAATGTAAGTCACTTCAAAAGTCTCTAAAGCAGGGCTCTCAAACTCATTAATTTTTAGGAGCCACATTCAGCCCGGTTTGATCTCCAGTGAAATAACATGACTCTATAAATAATGGCAACTCCAAGTTTTTTTCTTTGTGTTAGTCCCCCCCCCCCCCCCCCCCCCCCACACACACACACACACACACACACACTTCCTTAATTATAAAAATACTTACTTTTATCTAACCTAACTTACGTCATCTGGCTGTGTTTCGCTAACCCTACACGCTAGCGGCTAGCCTCCCACAAACATCTGAGTATTGGTGTAGTTCAGGCTTTCTGAAAAACAAAGGAGCCAATCAGTGTCGTCGGGTGGGACTTCCCATGACTGGGTGACGGTCCGTCGTCTCTTGGGCACCGGACCGCATGTTTGACACCCATGCCCTCAAGTGTTCTCAACGATGGGCCCGATATAACTTTGTCAGTGCAGTGATATATAAGATGACAACATGTGGTATGTAAACTAATCGGTGTGTTGTGTGTGTTGTGCGCAGTGCTGAAGGGGAGAAGCTGTCAGTGGTGGGATCTCCTTTCTGGATGGCTCCAGAGGTGCTGAGAGATGAACCCTATGATGAAAAGGTACCGTCACACAACTTGACGTCTGACCTTTAATACCAGTCGTTAAGGCCTGTTTACACCTTGACTTTAACAATAAGATGGTTCAGTGGAGAATCATTTCCTGTTTCAGTGTTGCCCAAAAGTCACCCTAGTAAAAATCGGATCCATTTCACATAGCAACAGCAGAGTGTGTCCTGTCAGCTACAAACATACACACTTACACTGCAAAAATCTAAACCTTAACAAGTGTATTTTTCTAATTTTTAATCCAAATATCTTACCGCACTTAAAAAAATAAGACACAATCTGGAAAATCAAAAATTGGCAGAATTTTTTTTTTTCTAAATTCATGATTTATTATTTATTTCTTTATTTTTGCTTAATTCAAGTAAATAAATCTGCCGATAGAACAAGTGACATCCCCATTAAATGATGAAAATCCTTACCTTTATAAACTATTAAAACAAAAAAGATGCAAATAATCTGAAAAACTGAAATGTCTTAAGAACAATAAGTACAATTTTAACAATATTCTGCCTCAACTTTTCATTTCTACATGTATATTATGGACCGGATCGACAGACGCTGAACACTTACCAGTAACAGAAGCAGAAATTTGAAAAATCATGCATAATTTTCTAAACATTTCAGGTTGTTCATACTTATTAAAATTATTCACATTTGATTGTTCCAGGATAGTTTGTAAATGTACATATTTTAATAATGTAATGTTATTTTTTTGCAATAAAAGAAAGATGAAAATATCTCATCGCACTTAAAATAAAACATAATCACCTAAAGAGGAACTTTTCAGTGAGATATAAAGAACTTATTTTTAGATAATGGATCTTGAAAACCTCCTTTCACGAAATCTGACCAGGATAGTTTTTACTTTTTTCCGTTGGTACATTTTACATCCAGAAAAGTAGAATAAACAAGTGATACCTGGCGCAACAAACCCCGCCCCCTTGCAAACATTTGAAAAAAAAAATAAAAAATTTTGGTGACATTGACCTTTGACCTACATTCCCCCAAAATATAATAGCATCTATTCTGAATGACCTCACACCTTTCCTGAGAATTTCATGGAAATTGGGTCTTGTAGGTTTTTGCATAAACCTGCCAACAAACACACACAGGATAAAAATGTGCCAAAAACTGAACTATTTCACATGACTGGTGAAGCTTCTGTTGTTCCATCTTTGGATATAGAAACACAAACTAGTGTTTTACAGGCTTTTTTTCCATGATCGAATAACAGGTGGATGCTATCGACAACTGAAAAAAAGTCTTTGTTTGAGATTAAATGTAATTATGTAGGAAGTTGATGTGTGGATGAACTTAATGCATTTTCATTTTATTTGTTTTAAAATAAATGTATGTGTGATTTCAGGCTGACGTTTTCTCCTATGGAATAATCCTTTGTGAGATCATTGCCAGGATCCAGGCCGACCCCGACTTCCTTCCACGCACAGAGGTCAGAGGTCAACCTCCCTCCTCATATTTACTTCATGAAGTAGAATGTAGCCTGTTGGTCAATGTATTACTTGTATTATTATTTTTTGTTATTTCAAAAACACTGTAAAAATCTAAATCTTACCAAGTGTATTTTCTCATTTTTAGTCCAAATATCTCATCACACATAAAATCAGACAGAATCACCTAAAGAGGAGCTTTTCAATGAGTTATAAGAACTGATTTATAGACAATCGATCTGGAAAATGTGAGTTCAAGGATTCTTACCAAGATCATTTTCACTTCTTCCATCGGCAGACTTTTTTTTTTTTGATTGATTGATTGATTTCCTTTATTCAAGCAAATCATTCTGCTGATGGAACAAGTGAAAACCCCATTAAATTATGAAAATGTTTATTTTTATAAACTATCTAAACAAAGAAAAGATGTGAATAACCTGAAAAATTGACGTTTCTTTGGGGGAAAAAAAGTGCAATTTTCACAATATTCTGCCTCAACTTATCATATCATCTATAGACATTGAACACTTACCAGTAACAGAAGCAGAAAGTTTTTTAAATTGTGCTTAATTTTCTTTAGATATTTAGGTTGTTTGTATTTATTAAAATTATTCACATCATCTTGTTACAGGATACTTTGTAATTGTACACATCTTAATAATTTCATTTTATTTTTCGCAATAAAACAAAGATGAAAATTTGAAGTTGTCAATATTTATCAGTATAATGTAATATTATTTTTTCACATCAAACTAAGAAGAAGATATGGAGTCATTATTTTTTATGTTATTGCAAAGTCTTACCAAGTGGATTTTTCTCATTTCTTGCCCCAATATCTCATCACAGTGAAAATCAGATAGAATTATCTAAAGAGGAATTTTTCAGTCAGATATAAGAATTGATTTATTGACAAATTTGATTGAAAAGATCATTTTCAGTTGTTCTATTAGAAGATATTTTTGTTCAACTGAAGCAAAAAAAAAATCTCTTTTTTTAAATGTTTTTAGAGGGGCTTTTTTTTTCTCCAGTCTAAGAGTCCGTCCTCATGTACCTGCTGGTTCTTTGTAGAGTCTTTCAGCCAGGCTTAAAATTAGATCCTAGTTGACATTTATTACTTCCTCAAATATGAGAGATGTTGGCAGTGAACAGGGTCATGTTGGAGGGATTATTGTTACATGTTGGTGGCAGTGGCACAAGACTGAGACCATGTCTGATATTATGAAACTGACCATTTTACTGGGGACAAAAAATCTGAATCTTGCCAAGTGTATTTTTCTCATTTCTAGTCCAAATATCTCATCACATGTAAAATCAAACAGAATCACATAAAGAGGAACTTTTCAGTCACATATAAGAACTGATTTATAGACAGTCAAAGTCCAAAAGTACTTTATTGTCATTAACACAGTGTAACAGACGTTAAAAAGTGGAATGAAATTGTGTGTCTCCATGTCCCCAGATGTGCAGAAAATAAATATAATAAAATAAAATAAATACATATGATGAACATAACATAGACAATAGATCTAGAAAAGCTTACGAAGGTAGTTTTCACCTCTTCTACTGACAGATTTTTTATTTTTTTATTTTTTGCTTAATTTTGCTTAATTATAGTTTTTTATTTTGCTTAATTTTTTGGTTAAATTAAAAAAAACCTTTATCTCCTAAATCCACTCCTTATTTACTATAAAGTTAATCTTCTGTATTATATGTCTAATTTATTTTTGATTAATTTAAGCAATAATACTAATAATTAATAATAATCTTGAATTAAGCAAACAATCTGCTCATGGAACAAGTGGAAAATAATCTTGAAATATAATTTTCCATATTTATTGTCTATAATTCAGTTCTTATATCTGACTGAAAAGTTCCTCTTTAAGTGATTATGACATATTTGGATTAGAAATGAGAAAAATAACACTGATTTAGATTATTTCCAATTTTTCTATATGGTTGGTGAATTAAATGTCCAAAATATGTGATTTTCACTGGAAAAATGCAAAATGCAGAGGATAATATTGTAATAAATAGTGATAAATCACTTAGGAAAGTGTCATTACAGAAAAATAATAATAATTTGTGAACTGCCAAAGACAATAAATCTGGAAAATCTTATTTTAAGAAATCTTATCATTTTTATTTATTCCACTTGGAGATTTTTTTTTTGCTGAATTAAAGCTAGAATATCTTATTTTTAAAGGAGTTTTTTTTCCATCCGTCACGTCCCTCATACTATGTTTTTCTGTTTTTGTTGAGCAGAACTTTGGCCTGGACTATCACACCTTCCAGCACATGGTAGGAGACTGTCCGCCCGACTTCCTCCAGCTGGCGTTCAACTGCTGCAACGTAAGTGTGTGATGGAGACGCTTTACTGTAACAAAGAACAACAGTGTGTTTGTCATAAACATGAACAGGATGCAGTCGTATAATCATATCTGTAGTCGAACTGATACACTCAATACATGTCGGTCCTGTTTTTTTCGGTCCACTTCTATAGCTCTGGGAGAAAAAAATAAGAGAAAGTAAAGTTAAAAAGATGTGTTAAGATTTGAAGTTTCGCAGTGAAATGGTTATTTTTAGGTTAAGAATGAGGTGTGGATACAGGAATGGAATAAGTGCCATAAAACAATACAAAAATGTCAATTGTTAAAATTGTGCTTAATTTTCTTTAAACATTTCAGGTTGTTCATATTAGTTCTAATTATTCATATTTTATTTTTAGAGGATTTTGTAAAAGATTTTTTTTTTTTCCATAATTTTTTTAGAAATTTTTTTGCACTAAAACAAAAATAAGTGATGTCAGGCACAATAGACCCCGCCCCTTTACACACATTTTACCAGATTTTCTCTATCTCTTATCATTCTGAAAACACATTTTTGGTCACTGTGACCTTTGACCTACATTCACCAAAATTTAATGGGATCTATTTTGGTTCACCTGATACTGTTCCTGAAAATTTCATGGAAATCAGTCCAGTAGTTTTTTGGGGGGGTTTTTTATATGTAAAGCTGCTTACAAACAAACAGAGTCCCTGAAAGTTGGATGAGTTTTCTAGAAGCTTTTGACTATATTCACCAAAGATTTGTTGCTAAATTGAGTTTGGAATGAGATGAAGTGAGAAATGTAGTCACTCACACCAAACCCGCTATTTTTTATTTCATCAAATGTTTCTCAGAGTGAAATTGTCTGTAATGAAATGTACAAAACAGAACAAATAATCAAGTCAGATATAGATAAAGATGACATAAAACCGAAAATTAAACAACTATTTTTATGAACATAAACGTGTACTTTAATGTACAGTAAAGAAGTGAACTCACTCTTACATGTTTGAATATTAATACAGTTTAATTACAAATGGTAATGATACATTTAATTGAAAGGCGAGAGAATTACAACAAGATCAATAAAATAATACACATAATAATCTAAAAAAAATACAGAAAAATCAAAAATGGGGAACAAATATGATACCACATATATATTAGCACTTCCTTAATACTTAAAACCAAAAACCCAGTGTTGTCTTTGTTTTTTTTTTTTCTTAAAGATGTTTCAGGAATAACAGTCTAGTCACAGCACTGATTCCGATTATTCACAATATTATAATTAATATGAAAATGACCAAGCTACTGCGGCTGAAATTTCCTCTGATCAGTAAAATCTGCTTCTGCTAACAGCTTTGGAAATGACGGAAAAGTTTTCTTAAAGTGTCACAATTCTGCATAAAGCAAAGAAAACTGAGCCGGTTCTAAATATTCAAAGTGTTTGCTGATAAAACTAATTAATGTTAAAATAATAAAACTTTAATGAGGAAAAAGCAGCCACTAATAAGATGGATTGTTTTGTCCCAGATGGACCCCAAGCTCCGCCCATCCTTCTTAGACATTGGGAAACATCTGGAGGAGATCCTGGCCCGACTTAAAGTGGAAGGGATGGAGCGTCAATGCGACTCAGTCACTGGAGACAATGAAAAGAAGATCATCCCTAAAGGTATGGTGCGATCTATCCTGTAGGTTCACAGGTGTTTGTTTTAAAACAGCACAATGGAAGTGTCTGTGTAGCAACAACATGATGTTTCACAGTCAAATACATTTATATCCACATGTAAGATAAGTTATTGGCAATAACTGAGACAAGGATTTAACTGGAATTTCCCAGAAATCCAATATTGTCTTTCAATATTCGTTTCAATATCTGTACTCTGTACTTATCATACCTAGTTTGGGGTACGCAGGGTGTTCACATTATTATTATGTGACAAAGAAGTGTACCTAAAGTACCCGGATGTGTACTCATAACGGTCAGGGTTAGGGTTACTTTATTAATTGTGCATTTTACTCTGTTCTTAGTACATTTTACTCTATTCTTTGTGCATTTTACTTTATTTTTAGTGTATTTTAGTGTATTCTTAGTACATTTTACTTTGTTCTTAGTACATTTTACTCTATTCTTTGTGTCTTTTACTTTATTCTTTGTGCATTTTACTTTATTCTTAGTGTATTTTAGTGTATTCTTAGTACATTTTACTTTGTTCTTAGTACATTTTACTCTATTCTTTGTGTCTTTTACTTTATTCTTTGTGCATTTTACTTTATTCTTAGTGTATTTTAGTGTATTCTTAGTACATTTTACTTTGTTCTTAGTACATTTTACTTTATTCTTAGTGTATTTTACTTTATTCTTAGTGTATTTTACTCTATTCTTAGTACATTTTACTCTATTCTTTGTGTGTGTTTTTTACTTTATTTTTCAACTGCATCTCTGGCAGATTGCTTGTTTTCATTTAGACATTTTGAAACAAATCAGTGTCTTCACATGTCTGTCTTCCCTTTCTTATTTTCTTCATAATACTTTGTATGTAACCTAACGTACAGTAGGGTTAAAGACAAATGTAACCGTCACACTTCAGTGGTTACAGTAAGTATTCACACAATCATGATAAAATTTGGCAACAGTGAATTTGTGAACAATCGTATGAGTCGTACATTAAATTGAAGAAGAATCATGTAGGAAACAATTCACCACATTTGGAATTTAAAAAATCTACAGCAAATATAAACTTTGTCACTATAGAGACCCCCAAGTGGAGCTCATGTTTTACCTGGGGGGGGGGGGTCTATGGCTCCCCCAGAACCCTGTGGACTAGACCAGACCTTGATTATATTCCCAAAATCCTGACCTGATTGCGCCCAGTGTTTACATCATTGTCAAACTACTTTAGCATTGACCCAGAGTCCCCACTTTGTCACAACACACATTTCATCACAACTTGAAATGAACACCTTGTGTGAGATGAACATTCCTGTTCTGGGACACCTGACCCACACTAGGCCCAGGTTTCACTTCACCATGGATCAGTCTGCCCGCCAGAGACATGGGTTTGAGTTTAGATGAAGCCAACTGCTCCAGCGTGTGAAGACGGAGAGAAAAACACATGAGGTCATGTTTGTTCCAGTGATAAATGTGGCTTTTTTTTACATCTGCTGTTGAGCCGTCATAAATCTAGATGAAGTTAACAGCTTTTAGAAAACACGATCTGAGCCCGTTGACACAATAAATATCTGAAATGGAATATGATTTCTCCAAGTGTTTGGTTCTCCTCAGTTCACATGATGTCATTCTGCTCCTTTAAAAAACCTCCATCCATATTTTGACACGGGTGAGGTTAGATCAAGAGTGTTTCCAGGAGGTGTCATGGCGGCATGTATGTATATTTAGAAAAGCAAAGTCAAATGGTAAATGACCAAACTCTAAGCTCTTAATAAAACAGAATGACCTTAGGGCAAATTGTAATTCTGTAAAATATTTTATTCTTATACCAGTAAAAAGAAGTTTATTGTAATAAAATTCATATGTATTTTTACATGTGTGTGTGTATATATATATATATATATATTCTTTTCCAATTTCAACTAAGAATTGTTATTATTCATAATGTATATAGTGTTTTGATAATTACAATGACTAGCTCTTATTCTGAAATATGATCTTGGAAAATATGGAAATAAAATGAACCATATTAATATTTTATGAGCTCAGGATTTTAAAAAAATCCCGGATTTCAAAATTTTTAAGTATAATTTTAGTTAAAATCTTCTTCAAGCATGCCTATAGGGTAATAACATCTTAATTTGTTCAGAAATAGAAGTTCCTAGTATAGGACGACAGCGCCACCATATAAACACGGCACATATTGAAACTAATGATGCAAAACAACATGCCGCCATGACACCTCCTGGAAACACTCTTGATCTAACCTCACCCATTTCTACCCCCCGCCCCCCCAAAAAAAAAAAAAAAAAAATTTATTTTATTTTATTTTATTTGCAGCTTTAGACATTTTAGTGCTTTGTCAAGTTCTGGTTCAAACTAGGGCTGCACAATATTTGCAAAACAAAGCAATATGTGATAAGGGTGTACGTTAAATTAATATAATATACAATTTTAAAGACATTTTTACACGTTAAAACTAGCTTCTAACCACTGTTTTTGGAGGTACTGGCAGAAGTAAAGTGTAAGTTAATGCGGGCGGGTAGAGGACACGGAAGTGACAAAATAAAAGCATATTCATGGTTGAAACTGTGGATCTGTAGTTGATCCACACAGCCAAATGCTTTTATTTTGAAGAAGTGTGTCTCTGCCTCTTTCTCTGTCTCTCTTTCTCTCTCTTTCTCCCTGTCTGTCTGTGTGTGTGTGTGTGTCTCTCTCTCTGTCTGTGTCTTTCTTTCTTTTTTATTTCTTTCTCTCTTTCTTTCTCTGTCTCTCTCTGTCTCTCTCTCTCTCTCTCTCTCTCTCTCTCTCTCTCTTTCTTATCACACCATTTCATTCACATATACTTTGTGTTTCTGTTCAGTGATCATGGATAATTCAGGTGTCATTTAACTCCTGTGCACATGATGCTGTCTCCATCTAGTGGTCACTGTATATAAGTGCAGTCCATTTATATAGTGGTCATTCTATTCTATTACTAATGCTTCTATAAATATTGCGCCTGTTTCCATGACCATTAAAATCCAAGAACTTGGACTGATAAGATAATTATGACAAAATCTAAAACATTTACAGTACATGTAATATAAATACACGTAAATGTAAAACCTGGTTTAGATTTTCCTGTCGTCATAGTGATCGACCGGTACTTTTTGGGGCCAATGACCGATACAGGCCACTGATATTTCTAAGCTCATATTTGGAGCCGATACTGATTATTTTTCTCCCAGTCAATTGAAAACAAATGTTAGAAAATGTTCTTTGATTAGAGTTACAAATAATAATAATAATAATAATAATAATGGTGACTTTTTTCCTGTTCTTATCTTTTTTCCTCTTATTTGATACTTCCTCCCTTTTCCCTTTTTTTCCTTCAAAGTTTTTCTATTTTTTTTTAAATTTTTCCCTGTTTTTATTTTATCTTCTATTTTTCCTTTGTTTTTGTTTTTTCTCTTCGTGCCCCCTTCTCTTTTTCTTCCCTCCACCTGTCAGTAAATCATGGCAGGAAACAAGACCATATCGGCCAACACAACAGACTGATACCGATAAAAGGAAAAAATGGAACCATGGGCCTGATATATCAGTGTGTTAATTTGAACCTTTGACATGTTTCAGACCCCTACTCTAAACTCTTCAAAATTCTTCACAGTTATTATATGTGTAGTTAAACAAAAGAAAAAAAAATAAATAATAATAATAATAATAATAATGATACAGTCAATTATTCATGCATTTGTTACCTCTCTTCTGGACTATTGTAATTGTCTTTTTCGTAGTGTTAACAAATCTTCTTTAGATTGAATGCAGTCTGTCCAGAGCGCTGCTGAGCTTTTAATCAACTCCAGGAATAGCTCCTACATCTCTACAGTTTTAAATCCCCTTCATTGGCTCCTGTCAGGTTTAGCATCAGTTTGAAAATTCTTGTTTTAACTTTTAAAACTTTAAACCAGGGGTGTCAAACTGTGGTTTTAAAGGGCCGGTGTTCTGCATGTTTTAAATGTTTCCCTCTTCCATTCCACCTGGAGGCCATTACATCATTATCAGTCTGATGAGGAGCTAATTATTAACTCTTTAAGTGTCAGTGATGATGCATTCTGAATGGATGATTTCAGAAGTGACTTAAAACCTGTTCTTTTCTTCCTTGTTGTAGCTGAAAAGGTGCAGGTCCTCAAGAGGTTAAACCCACTTGGTTTCCAGGACGATAAAATCCCTCCTAAATCTCCGCGTCCCAGAAGGAACATCTGGCTCAGCCGCAGCCAATCGGATATCTTCTCCTGTAAACCAGGAAGAAAGGTCAACGTCCAGGACCCGTACTACAACCCGCCCAGCTTCCAAAGAGCCTCCAAAGTTCGCAAGATCAACCCGTTCACGGCTCGAGAGGATCTGTGCGGCGGCAAGATCAAGTTCTTCGACGTCCCCAGTAAGTCTGTGTTCTCGCTGGTGTTCGACCTGCACTCGCCTCCGGGCAGCGTGTTCTGCAAACAGCCGCTGGTCAACGGCCCCGGAGGCGCTCAGCAGGAGGCGTCCTACTACTGGCAGCAGTTGCCAGGACGACTGTGTCACTCGGTCCCCGTGTCCCCCCAGCTGCCCCGGTCCGAGGCGTTCCACCTCGCCACCGCTGTCGCCTCCAACAACAACAACGGTTCTGTGACCTGTGACTCCAACCAGCTGACTCCAACAGGTGACGTCCGCTAAGAACAAACACAAACACAAACACAAACACAGACTGACTTCACCCTGACATTTTAGGTTAACCCTTTAAACTTCCAACGCCGGAAGTAGTCGCTTAATAATGTTAAACAAACCAAACAAACTCGACATCACATGACCTAATGATGAAGATATGTCACTTTCAGATAAAATAACCACAGCAGGTACAAACATTAATTTGTTCAAAATACAAACCGCTGATCTGAACCTTTATGTCTTATTATTCTACGGCCCTCTACAACGTTGCGACAGCCCCCAGCCTCCTGTGGGCGGATATTTTTTTCGATAACTGCCCGCTGAGCCATTAACGCCCGCTGCCAATGGCAACATGTTTTGTCACTTCAGATTCACGGTACCGTATCACTCCGCAGGTCGTTCAGCCATTTTGAAAGTAAATATTCGCTAAGTTATAACGGCTATTTTATCCAGTCTGTTAGAGTAGTAACAGTAATGAGCTTTAATAACCGTAGAATAAGTGGGATAATGTATTGCCCACGCGTGACTATCAGAAAAATATTTCCCGACGGGGCCGAACAACACCCCTTCGCCTTTGGCGTTGGCGTGTCGTTCCAAGGCCCCCAAATACAACCCCTCAAACCCTTTAAAAATTATTTACAAATTACCAATTTTGTATGAAAGTAAAAAAAAAGTAAAAGAAAATGTAGAGTATTGGTGTCAGTGGGTAAATGTGTCTTCACTGACTGAACATTAAACATTAAACCATTAAAATGACCCACACATGTGGGTCATTTTCACACCATTGTAGTTGTTCTAATTGTCACATTCACCTTCAGTGTTTGTTGAAGGACGTTTCGTGGGTGTAGATCCAGGAACGATTGCCTCTGACTTTTCATGGTCTTCCTGGGGTGTATATCGTCGCAGTGGGCGATGGCACGGCTCCTGGACATTTTTCGGGGTGTTTTTTTCTGTGGGTTCAGAGGCTTCGTGGGGTCTCGTCGGCATGTCTTGTTCGTGCTGGTGGAGTGATGGCTGCCTTCTTTTTTTTTTTTTTGTGTCTTCTCCTGTTTCACTTCTGTTGGTGACTGGGAGTCACTTTCTTTGGGCTGGTGGTGGGTGGTGTGGTGGGGGTTCAGGTGAGCACTCTGGGGGACTCGTGGCTGCGTCCTCTACGCATGTATAGTTATAACTCTGTGATGACTGAGGGTCAAAGGCTCATGAAAAGCATCATGGGTAACTGCCCCATAGCCAATGGGATGCTACGTACAGTACGTACATGACATATTTACATACAGTACGTAGATAACCACAATACGTACAGTAACGTACATAGTATTTATGTCTCGGGGTTTCAGTTTTGTAAATAGAATTTTCTTTCGTATTCAGAGACGAAAAATTGAAGTAAAGGTTTTTCGTTACTTGGATTATTCATTAGCTGGTCAATAGAGGTACCACTGTATTAATAATTTCACATTTTAAAGATTTTATTTACACTTTGACAGTTTTTATTAACTTGAATTCATCACTAAAATCATTCAACTTAATCATTTATTGAATCATTTTAATTCTCCTAGTTTATTTCGTATAATTTTTTTAATTTACCGACTGGTTTTTCTTTCCCTTTCAGCTACAAACTCCAGATCTGAGGCGGGACCGCTGGGAAATGAAATACGACAGAGGTCCGTCCTGAGCGGATGGGCCAAGAAATACGTTGTGGTCGAGATCCCACCTTACTGCAGGCAGAGAGGAGGGGAAGAGGAAGAGGAGGAGGAGGAAGAGGAGGAAGAAGAAGACATCCAAGCAGAAGGGAAGAAGGACAGGAACAGCCATGAGGAGGACGTGTTTGGACAGAGCTGGTCTCCCATGGTCCCCAGCAGCGACGGAGACGGCGGAGAGGACATGGACTGTTCGGGCAGCCTGGAGGAGGACGAGCAGCGCATGGACCTGCAGGAAACCATGGCAACGGCCCGTACCGAGGCGCCCAAAGCACAGCACTAGAAGTCTCTGTTTCAGCTGAATGTATCACATGTTAAATTCCTAAATCAGACACGCCTGAACTAGATGTAAGTAACTATTTTTCAAAGGTTGTTTTTTTTTTTTTTTCCACACCCAGGTGTGAACGAACAAGTTTTCAGCTCAACAAACACACGCTGGGAAAAAACAAATCTGAATCTTACCCAGTGGATTTTTCTCATTTCTAGTCCAAATATATACAAAGGACATTTACATTATAAGACACAATCACCTATAGTGGAAGTTTTCAGTCAAATATAAAGATTTTCAAACTAGAAAAGCACTTGGAGAGCGCAGACTCCGCCAAGGCAGACCCCCCCCCCCCCACCCCTTTGTGTCAGTATTAACATTTCTGAAAAATTTCTGCCTAATTCATCCATAACTTTTTGAATTAAAACAAACACCAGCAGAAACGTAACTCTGTCGTTCCTTGGCGGAGTAAAAAATAGATCTGGAAAATCTTATTTCACAAATCTGACCAAGCTAATGCTGTACAACAGGGGTGTCAAACATGTGGCTCAGGGGCCCTATGCAGTCCGCCAAAGGTTCCAATGCGGCCTTTAGGATGAATTTTGCAAAAATTCCGCAGTCAAGGCAACGTGGAATATGTGTCATTGCGACGGCACCAGGAACATGTGGAGAAGGACAGGAATAATGTTAAAGAAGAATGAACTGCTTTTAATTATCGAATTAAGATCAGAATAAACCAGTGACTTTATTCACAATTAACTTTAATTATCATTTTCAACTGGAATTAGGTGGTCGTCTTATAGGGGAATTATTTAACCTTTATTTTGAATTAAACAGGTATAAAACTTCCCATCTAAACATGACAAATTAAATTTTCAATCATCCCATTGGCAGATTTTTTATTTATTTTTTCCTTAATTTAAGATATTTTTTTTCTGTTTAGTTCAAACAAACAAAAAAATGCCAATGGAATAAGTGAAAATTTCTTCAATCATGTTTTCCACATCTGTTGTCTATACATTTATTTAAATAATTAAGTAAAATTAATAACAGTTCTTATATCCGACTGACAAGTTCTTCTTCAGGTGATTCTGTCTGATTTAAAGTCTGATGAAATATTTGGACTACAAATTACAAAAATACACTTGATAAGATTTTGATTTTTTTCCAGTACACACACACACACACACACACACACACACACACACACACACACACACACATATATATATATACATAGAGATTATTTTTTTTTGAAAAGGTTGTTTATATTTAATATTGTGTCGTGATGTAGATTTATTTTCCTTAAAGGTTTCTTAAATTAGGCGTCTTGTTGATGGCGACAGCTGCTCAGCCTTTGTGTTGTTGTAAACCTGAGTGTTTAAAAATCTGAAAAAGTTTTGATACTTTCCCATTTGTTCTTTGTTTAATTATCTTGTACTAAATCAAACAACGAAAAAGTCCCATTTTGTTTTGATCAATGAGATGGAGAAAACGGAGCTGATTTCATAATACTGTGTGCCTCAAACTTCTGCCAGACGGTGTTTTTAGCATCACACACACACACACACGCACGCACACACACACACGCACACACACACACACACACACCTCCTCCTGTGATGACACCTTTAGGTGCTGCTGCTGTGTTCTGCACTCACCCTCTACTGCAGTAAATGCATCGTACCACAAACAGCCAAACTTTAACGCTACACTGCAAAAAAATCTACATGTGACCAAGTGTATTTTTGTCATTTCTAGTCCAAATATCTCATCACACTTAAAATCAGACAGAATCAATATTTTCAGTCAGATATAAGAACTGATTTATAGACAATTAATCTGGAAAATATAATTTCAGTCAGTTTTACTAAGATCATTTTCACTTGTGCCATTGGCAGATTTATTTTTTACTAAATTCAAGCAAAAAAAAGTATTTTGTATTCACCCTTTTAGCCTTCAAACGTTCATTCAACTTTAACCCTCCATTATATTTCAAGAATTATTTTTTTTGCTCAATTAAAAAAATAAATTATTAATTCAAGATTCTATTTTTTGCTTAATTTTTTTTTTTTTTATTAATTCAGGATATATTTATGGTTTTGCTTAATTCAAGAGTTTTTTTTTTATTAATTCAATTTAAGAGGTTTTTTTATTAATTTAATTTAAAGAGTTTTTTTTCCTTAATTAAATTATTTTATTTAAATAGTTATTTCTTTTATTAATTCAAGTTTAGTTTTTTTTTTTTTTAATCAAGGATTAAAACTCATCAGTTTGTCCATTTCTTCAAGATTTATCATTTTTCTGTTGAAATGAATCTCAATTTGGATAAGGACGTCCATGCTGTGTTGACCGTCCACCAAGTTCAAACAAACCTCCTCTTCCTAAAACGTTCTGTGCGGTCGATGCCATGCAGGTATGTTTCGATGTCAGCATCCACCCCCCCCTGTCCATCGGAAGGTCAAAGTTGATCACAATAGATACTTTTATATATAAATTAATGTCAATGGACAATAGATGTTCATGAAATCCAATGAAACAAGTGAAAATGATTTAAACTAAAGTATCGTCACTGTTGAAAATCTTCATTATTTTCTTAACACATATTTTTGTAAATCATCTAAAACTGCAGGTAAATGATCTGAAACATCTTTAAAACCCTCCAGTCTAGTTGTGTTCCAACTGTCATGTATATTTTCTGAGTTTCTGGTCAAATCTCAAACACTCCACCATGTCCTCGCTGCTGATATTTGACTGAATTAATGGCCTTTGATGTTTTATGTCAAATAGGTTTGTTGAGGGACTTCCTGTCATCACCTGTGACTCCAGTTTAAAGTCTGTGAGTAGAAACCGTGTGTGTTTTTACTCGGTCTTTTAGTCGCATCCGACGCTTCGGCTCTTCTTTTTATTCCGTCGTGCGTCTCAGTCCCATCTCAACAAAATGCACTTGAAGCCGAACCCTTTCTACTTTCTATGCAACAGACGTTTCACCACCGTTTTACAGGAAATCTGATATTTATGAGAGAACAGTTTAATGTCTTACCTTTGTATATATTTGTGTACAAACGTTTTTTTGTGTTCAACCTTGCCTTGATGAAAACAGACTGAAATCTTTTGGTGATTGAATAACAAAAGCTTCCAACATTTTTCTTGTTTCTGTGTCTCATTTCTTTTCTCTGATGTTTGACAAATGAGGGTTGATTAAAGAAAAACAATATTAATACAATTAGGTTCACCACAGGGAAACAATAATGTCCAATTTATATATATATTTAGTATTATTCTGAGAAAAACATCTGAATTCTGACTGTATATTGGGTGTCATTTTTCTTCCAGTGGTCTAATCCTGTTCTGTAAATCAATAAATCTGTCACATTTTATTTATATAACTTCACATCATGTTAAAAGTTCGGCCCCGTCTGGGAATATTTTTCTGATAGTAACTCGTGGGCAATACATTATCCCGCTTATTCTACGGTTATTACATCTTATTAGTGCTACTACCCTAACAGATTGGATAAAACAGCCGTTACAACGTAGTAAATATTTGCTTTAAAAGTTCCTGAACTACCTGCGGAGTGATACGGTACAGTGAATCTGAAGTGACAAAACCTGTTGCCATGGGCAGCGGGCATTAATGCCGCACCGGGTGGTTATCGGAAAAAAAAAATCCGCCCGCAGAAGGCTGGGAACGTCAATTTAAAGTGAACGGGAGCTGTTACAATGTTCTAGAACGCAGTAGAATAAAGAAAAATAAATTATATATTACTTTTTTTCCAGTGTAAGGAGGCAGATGGGTAACAATGATCTGGAACAAACCTCTTTCTACAGGTAAAACTATGGAAAAATAACAAACTAGGAAATTCACATCATCAAGAAAATACATTTTTAATAATTATCTGTAAAACACACAGTACATAGAACAACAACTGAAATATTTATTAAGAAAAAAAGTAAATTAACTATTTTTGTTTGTTTCTTTAGAACTAGTTTTTGAGAAACACATAAGATATAAAAAAAAAAGTAACTTTACAAAATAGATGCTAACTTTATTTTGGATTCTTCCTAAAACTGATACAAAATGTGAAAAAAAATAAAAGTCAGTGATAAGTATTGATGGGTCGATGAGGCCTCATGAAGTGTGTCGACACAATGACGCACTGTGTTGATACTGCGTCACTGAATACTAACACCTGCTGGATATTAAAAATCCCTACTGGTAACCATGGTGACTGATTTGATGACTGAGTACAGTGTTTCCATAATCTTTTCTACTGACCTAGTTTATACAATAATATAACATAAGTCATTGTATTATTTTATATTATATTTTATATTTTCATTTAAATTTAAAACATCTGTGTTCAATAAATGTGAACATGTATCTTAAAGTGAAAATATTTGTGAATTTCTAACGAATGAAGATGTTTTGTTTTTTAACAACTTTTTTCTAATATATTTTTCCAACATTTTGATTTAAAGTCTGTTGTGCTTCTTTGATCCAACTTCTCCAGCTGTAGAAAACACCTGCTCACACATTTCATCGAAATTGTAAACTGAGTTACTTTGAATTAAGATGGATCAAGAATCCGTGTATCATTCGTTCATTTGTTTTTCAAAATAAAACAATGAAAAACAACTATATTCTTCATGATTTGTTTCCAAAATCAAAATGAAAAAAAAACAATAACGATCCCTTTTTTAATTTTTTGTTTTTGTGTTTAAATGAATAATGGAAAAAAAATTATAACGGCTTTTTCCAGTTTTATCCAATTTTGACCTGAAGCCAGTTGAGTAAACCAGAAAAGAATCTTAGGGTGACCCTCTTAGTTTCCCCAAATAGAACATATGTTTCTATGTGGGTGGGCTCTACGTGCCCTCTGCCTAAGGGGCCACCTGGTGATCGTGCCAGTAGCATATGCTTGTCTCAAAGATTAAGCCATGCAAGTCTAAGTACACATGGTCGCTACAGTGAAACTGCGAATGGCTTAAATCAGAGCGGCTGTGGCTCAGTTGCTAGAGTGGGTCGCCCAATAACAGAGAGGTTGGCGGTTCGCGTCCCAGCATGTCGAAGTGTCCTTGGGCAAGACATTGAACCCTGACTTAGGCCCCCAGTAGGACTGACCTTAGACCTTAGAACCCTACTGGTGTATGAGTGTGAATGGGTGAATGTGAAGCTAATGTAAAGCACTTTGAGCACCATGAAGGTGGAAAAGAACTACAGAAGTGCAGAGCATTTATCTTTGTCACGATCATTTCTAGTTTACTCAACTGGCTTCAGGTCAAAATTGGATAAAACGGGAAACGTCCTTTATCTGTTTCTTCCATTATTCATTTAAACACAAAAAGAAAAAAAGAAAAAAAACTGATCGTTACCTGCTTTTTTCATTTTCGTTTTGGAAACAAATAATGAAGAAACAAGTTTTTTCATCGTCTTATTTTCGGTTTCATTTTGAAAAACGAATGAACGAATGGTAAACGGATTATCAAGTCTAAACTGTTTTAATTTCCTTGTTTTCATTCTATTCCTCTCAAATACCTTAATTTCTGATCTCAGATCCAAATGGTCCCACACGGTGGAAACCTCTTTGGCTGCTTCATAATTCATGATGTTAATGAAGTTTCTTTTGGCACATTCACCCTGTTGCACTTCCTTATAAACACAGTTTGGCATCAGTCTGTTCAAAACAGCTGCTGTATTGGTCATGTGACTTTCTTGCACAGACACAGGGTTTCGCATCAGTGTCGCTGGACCCATCACTAGTGATATGTCTGACAAATGAAAAAAACTAAACATAACAGGGTAATACGTGTATCATTCGTTCATTAATTTTTCAAAATAAAACTAATGAAAAACTGATCGTTATCTGTTTTTTCATTTTGATTTTGGAAAAAAATAATGAAGAAATGAGTTGTTTTTTCGTTGTCTGATTTTTACTTTCATTTTGAAAAACGAATGACGCACAGATTCAGAGTAATATTGTGATCAAACAGGTCATTATTCTAATTATTATGACGTATGTACTGGATGGAACAAACGTTTACAGCGCTCTAACTACGTCATTCTAAACATTACGCTGATTGGTTGTCGTAGCGTCCTATTACATACAGAGGATTTGTAAGACAACCTTTTAGCCCCGCCTCCCCTGACTAGACCCATACATGTAATGAATGGGTATAGGCTGTGAAAATGGTTTAACTCACATATTAATGTTATGTTTATATCACATCGATTCTGTTCAGGTCAATTTGAACCAACAGTCAAACTGGAGGTAAAAGGGTGTCAGGAATGTCAGACTATTTTTTTCTTTACAACTATAAAACATATTATGTTCTGTTATAATATTATGTTTTATATGTTGGTCTTTCAAAGTAATAAAATGGTGAAATATATATATATATATATATATATATATATATATATATATATATATATATATATATATATATATATATATATATATATATATATATTAAAAAAAAGTATGAACATGTATTTTTTTAAATGAAAAAACTAGTAAATGATCCATAACCTGTTAGAGCAGGGGTCTCAAACTCACATTCAGCCCAATTTGATCTCCAGTAAAATAATAGCATAATAATAACCTTGAAAAAATAACAATAACACATTTGTTTGTTTCATTGCAAACAAACCCATTATCTTTTTGTACTTTTTTTTTAAAGATAAACTATCCAACAAGACAAACGTGAATAACCTGAAAAAACTGAAATATATCATGGAATTCTAACAATAATATGCTTTAATTTATCATTTACACACAGGTGCATTATAGATCAGATCTGCTACAGAGACACTAAATTGTTAAAAATGTGCTTCATTTTCTTTATAAATTTCAGGTTGTTCATATTTATTCAGGTTTTTCACACAAATATTTAACAAGTGTAAATATTTTCCTAATTTAATGATATTTTTTGTGCTATAACAAGGACAGAGATTTGAAGTTATCATTATTTATGGGCATAATTGTAATTTTTCACATCAAAATGAGAAGAAAATATGGAGTCATTGTTTTTTTTTTTTTTTGGAGGTTATTCTAGATAATATTGGTTTGTATGTGGAACCTGAACTAAAATCAGTTCCAAAGCGTTGACTGCGGTACTTTTGCACTGAGCAAATTCATCCCAGGGTCCGCATTGGAACATTTGGCGGGCTGCATTTGGCCCCCGGGCCGCATGTTTGAGACCCCTGTGTTAGAGGTAAGGAACACCACTGCACTAAATATTGATATAATAGTTCATAATGGAATTAGTAATGAAATATTAACAATTTTTTCTGGATCATTTAAAGATGCATCAGGTCAAACTGACCCAGGACCAGAACAGGACGCTTAAAAACCACATGACGCTTTTTAAGTCAATGAGCCGTTTTTAAGTGTGAGGTGAGACTGGAGCGCTGCGTGAAACACTTCCCGCAGATGGAGCAGCCGAAGGGTTTCTCGCCGCTGTGGACGACGGCGTGGCGGATCAGGTTGAACTGTTTGGTGAAGGCCTTCCCACACTGCTGGCAGATGAAGGGCTTCTCCCCCGTGTGACTCCTCATGTGCTCCGTCATCTGCGAGAACCTCATGAATCTTTTCCCGCAGTAAGTGCACATGAACCGCTTCTCGCCGACGCCGACGTTGGACCTCCACGGCGTCCTGATCCTCATCCTCGTCAGGCTGCAGGCGGCGTCGGTCGGGGTCCTGCAGCGAGGGGGGTGGGCGTTTGGAGGAGCCGAGCTTTGGTTGACGCCGACGCTCTGAGGCAGAGCGCCGTGCGTTTCGTCCGAGCGTTTCAACCCAAATGGCCTGGCTTGCCTTTTCACCAGAGGACTCCCGGTGGGCGGAGTCTCTTGCCCCGCCCCCTCCAGCCCACTCTGAGATGCAGAGGCTTCGGCGAGCGTGTGCTGGTACTGTTCAAAGCTCACGTCTGTCCACAGGCGTCCGTCGCCTTCTGGTTCCGTCTTAAACACGTGGTCTGAATCTGCTGGAGCTGCGTTTTCGTCCAGTTCTTCCTGTTTCAGAACCAGTGTCGGTTGGTTCTGGTTGAGCTGCTGGTCTGGAAATGTGTTGTAGCTTTGCACTGGGAGGACTGGGTTTACTGGGTTCTGGACCAGGTGGTTAGAGTCCACGAAGACATCAGGGTGGATGGGATGAGGGGCAGTGAAATCAGCTCCAGAGACTAAAGACGAATAAAACCAAAAACTATTAGTTCAAACACTGGCCCTGTTTACATGACACTTTTTATTCCAGTTTAATTCAACATAAAGGTTGAAAATGATGACTGCCAATGGAACTTAATTCCAAATACTCACTGGTTTGTTCCAGTCTTAATTCTGAATATGATAATTCCTCTGACATGGAAACAGTTAATTCCTTTTATATTCTGCCCCCCCCCCCCCCCTCCAGTAGACATGGGGACCTTAAGTCTCCGCCCCTTCTGGACAACAGGAAATAAAATACTAAAATGGTGTCTGGTTTGTTTATGTCATGTTTGTCAAACCTCATAATAAATGATAATTAGTGATGTTCTATTCAACAGCTGACTCATTTACCAGTAAAACCAGTTAATAATTTGGACTGGAGTGCATGTGACGTCACCACAGCTGAGGGACACATTGTCATTTACTAAGTCCTCATAAAACCTAATGTCATGTTTACTTCCCATCAAAAACAGGTGGTCTGTCTATGACACATCAAATATTCCTTATTAACTGCTATCATATGTGAATTTCAAAGCACTTGTTAAACGGAATCAGAATTTAGCTCGACTCGCTCCATTCACTCGCATTCAAATTTTTTGCGAGCCAAGCACCCATGGACCGGAAGTAGAAGGGCGGGGCTTAACCTCCCTATCCAGATGTTAATTGACAGTTCTGTCCAATCAGAACCCTCTGTACCTCCAGCTCTTAACGTCCAATTAACTACAGTGGAATACTCTCATTTCCATGGAAACTTTTATTCAGCATTAACAGTTCCATGTAAACACGAAAGTTTTAATTCTGAATTATTTTATTCAGAGTAAATAATTCCTTTTCTGTGTGGAGTTGCATGTTCTCCTCGTGTCTGCGTGAGTTTTCTCCAGTTTCCTCGCACCATCCAAACACATGCACTGATTTGACTGGTTAATCTAAATCATGGGTGTCCAAATCCAGTCCTCGAGGGCCAGTGTCCTACATGTTTTAGATATTTCCCTCTTCAACGTGATTCAGTTCAACCCTTTAACTCCTGAAACTTTATCAGTTCCACAGTAAAAAGAATGAAAATAAGCAACGACATGAACAAAAATGGCCAAAGTCATCAATAAAATGAACAAAAATGAATAATAAACTAACAAAGTAATTGGTAACATGAACAAAGTAAGACACAAATGAAGCAAAATTAAAGAAAAAAGTAATAGAATAAAAATTAGAAAGTAGAAAAATAAACAATGAGCAACAAAATTGTTCATGTTACTAATAAAATAGTATTAGTAACATGAACAAAGAGACAAAGCTTTTGTTCATTTTGTTGCTCATTCTTTTTCAATATTCAACTTTTTATTTTATTTATTTTTTTCTTTAATTTTGCTCCATTTGTGTCTTACTTTGTTCATGTTACTAATTATTTTGTCAGTGTATTATTCATTTTTGTTCATGTTGTTGCTTATTTTAAGTCTTTTTACTGTGGAACTGATAAAGTTTCAGGAGTTAAAGTGTTAAACTGAATCATGTGGAAGAGGGAAATATCTAAAACATGTAGGACACTGGCCCTCGAGGACTGGATATGGACACCCCTGGTCTAAATCACCCATAGGTGTGAATGTGAGAGTGATTGTTTGTTTATATATGTTCAGTCCTGAGATGAACTGGAGACTCATACAGAGTGTACCCCGCCTTCACCCATTGTAGCTGGATTAGACCCCCGGTGACCCCTGTGACCCTAGTGATGATAAACCGGGTTCAAATGACGAAACAATATGAGACGATTCTGGCAAAAATGCAAATAATAATTTAGTTTTTTTTGGCTTAGAATTGAGAGCACGATTCTCTGGCTTGAATTTGAACTTTTTTTTTTCCACAAAATATTTATTACACCGCTGTCATGGAAAATGACTTCTTTTAACCTTTGACTCATATCACTCTACAAGTAATCACTTGTTGGGGGTGGGTGCACGAGTATGTATTTCAATCAGTGTATCAGTTTCTGTCCTATTATAAGGTAACAGTGAAACCTTACAAACTTTCATTTGAGGACGTTTATGCCACAGTGATAAATGTTTCATATGAAGTGTTTTGGTGACAGCAGCATCATGGTAAAGTGAAGTGTGAAGTGACGTGAAAGTTTGCAGCACAAACAAACTTCCCAGCTGGAACGACAGGAATTTTTCTCTTAAAAATTTTTGAGAGGACGACATGTTAACCCCAAAAATGTAAAAACTATTTGCATCTTTCAGTAAGTTATAACACTTATATTTACACTTATATTTATCTGGTTATTCCTATTGCTTGTTTTATTTTTTATTTTTCTTATTTATTTCGTGTGTGCTTTCCTATATTTTTCTGCTGTAAAAACTTGAATTTCTCCTGCGGGAGACTAATAAAGGATTATTTTATCTTATCTTATCTTATTTTATAATCCCACAAAAGTAAAAGCAGTCATCTAACATTTTATTACATTTGTAGGAAGTTATTACAGTTCTGGAAGGTAATTATTTTTGCTATCCCACAAGAAATTGGTAGGTGACGGCTATTACCTGTGTGGGAAAGTTATTACATTCGTGGGATTATTATTATTATTATTATTATTATTATTATTATTATTATTATTATTATTATTATTATTATTATTATTAAAAGGAAACTTAGAAACAGAAACTTTGGAGATTAAAAATTTGATGAATGTGATTTTTATCAATGTATTAATAATGACTGTAAAATGGTAAATGTTATTTTCCACTTTTATGGTGCTTTACATTAGCCTCACATTCACCCATTCACACACACTCTCTAAGGTTCTGTCAGTCCTACTGGGAGACTAAATCAGGGTTCCATGTCTTGCCCAACGACGCTTCAACATGTGGACTGCCAGAGCCGGGAAGTGAACCATCAACCCTTCAGTTATTGGACGACCCACTCTACCAGCTGAGCCACAGCTGTCCTACAGCTATGTATTAAGGATTGTTTTAATATCTAAAAATGCTAAATAATAACTTTTTCTACAATTATTTACCTCAGACTTTCAACTCCACATATAAACACATTAGTCTAGGGCTGATAACACACTACTTCTGTCTTAGAAAAAAAACACCATGTCTGACATAAGAGTGAAAATCACCCTCTGATACAGAGGTGGGCAATTAAGTTTCCTATGGGGCTACATGACAAACTTGGACAGTTATCTGTATAAAAGCTGCAAACAAAACAATACAATGATATAATAAAAATGTAGCGCACAGAACACAATTATTTAATGATTTTTTTTTTTTTATTTAATTTCAACAATGTGCAAAACCAGCTCCATGTTACCTTTTTATTTTTTTTCCTCCATTTTAACTTTACACACAATCTCAGGTCCTTCTCTGACTTCAGTTGAAAAAATAAAAAACAAAAAAACCCCATACAAATCCATATCTTGTTAAAATCACTGCATTCTTAATTCTTATGTATGGGGAAAATGCCCCCCCCCCCAATTAATTTAGCAGATTCTACAAAATAAAAGCTGTATAATATATCTTTACATAGACTTTTAAGTTGCCAATGACCTCATGTGGGCCGGTCAGGGTCCATTATTGGGCCGCATATGGCCCCCGGGCCTTACTTTGCCCATGTCTGCTCTAATATATAAGTAAATGATGCATTTACTGAATCCTTCGGGTCATGCCAGTATTTAATTGTTTACATTTTGTTTCTCTGATGCTTCCTGGTGCCACAGGATTAAAAGACAAAAAATGATGTAGGCGGTGATTGGACGACCTGCTCTACCAACTGAGCCACAGTCACCCTGACCCTATGGACTATAATCAATGCATGAATTTGACCCCCCCAGTAAATATGTCATGTTACAATGTGGTCATCTGGTGTGGCTTAGATATATGTGGAGTTGTTTTTTTTAAATGTTGTGGGTGTGGCTTATATTCAGGTACGTTCTATAGTTCGCAAAAATACGATAATGATTTTGTTAACCGATTAATCGGTTGGGCTCGACTAGGAGCAAAAGTGTGGAATTTGGATCAAAGTCATGTTGCTCCATCATGAGTTCAAACTGATGGTAAATGGAATAAATGTGGCACAGTGTTATTGATTATAACATAATATAATCAATAACACGGTGGCACTTTTTGCTAAACTGGTGTTTTTTTTTATCTTTCTATCTGTGTAATACTGTTCTATTGTGTTACATTTTTAATTTGACATATTTTATTAAGTCGTATTATCTTGTGTTTTCCTTATCACATTGTTTTTTTTATGTTGATGTAAATTAAGTGCTGTATAAATAAAGATTGATTGGATTGATTGATTGATTGATTGACTCACTCAGTGTGTCGTCCTGTTCATCCTGTTCGTTCTGCCACACGTCTCCAGGACTTTCCACTTTAATCTGTGGGACGTCATCTTCAGCAGCTGCAGCACCTGTGCCTCGACACTGAAACAACAAGGGAGATATGAGGGCAGGGGTCAAGGTTCATGGATGAAGCACCCAATACTTTTACATTCAGAACTACAACTAAACTTATGGTGCGCTTTACATGACTGGTTAAAATCAAGCTCTATAAATACAGATTTTTTTTTCTCTTCTCAAAATATCCTATTGGGAATAATATTGGAAAACAAACAATATGAATTTCTTATTAATAAACTTCAATCTCGTGACTAAATTTTACATTCACAAATGTCGTGTCAAAAGCACCCCATCATGGAAGGCTCTTAAAAATAAAATCCTCCTTCTTTGTAAAAGTATTGAGTCAACACAGCCCTAGTTAAAAAAAATATATATAATATTATATGTGATTACAACTTCATATAGCCCCTTGTATTGTACTTATTTATTTTATTTTTTTATTATTATTTCTCCTTTGGTTTGTGTTTTCCTTTTTCCTTTTTTGATAGCCTATGTTGACATACTTCTATTATTATTAAAATGCAGTTAGATGTTGGATTTATAAGCATAAATATTAACTAATTTAAATGGTACATTTCTATTGAAATTATGTACTTTTCTTTAAATCGTTATATTGAAAATGTGGAATATGTATACGGTGTTCAGTTATGTTCTATGTTAATTGTAAGTTTTGTTATATTGTTGAAATAAAGGATGGGGGAGAAAAAAAATGACATTCAAAACTTTTGAACCAGACAAGTTTCAGCAAAATATTCCACATAATTATAAAGGTCCAAATGCATCTGAAACTGATTCAAAGAGCAAAAGTTAGTTTACAATATTTTCAGGTGAAAAATATCAAATACTACTGCGTCACAGATAAACAAAAAAGTTAACATCTATTATTTGCAAGGATTCCAAAGTAAAGTTCCTGTGACATTTTTATCTTGAATGTATTCAAGTGTTTACTTTAAACCTATTATTTTACAAACTGATAACTGGCTAAAGGACAAAAATATCTGATTAGACCTAAATAGTTTAGAAAAATATCAGCGTCACAGATGGACAACAAATGCAAATGCAAACAATAATATTTTTATTTCTGTTATCAATGTATTGTATTGTAATCCTAGCATTGTATCCCCAGATTCCTGCCAATATACACCTCTAAATGCAGTGTGTGTGTGTGTGTGTGTGTGTGTGTGTGTGTGTGTGTGTGTGTGTGTGTGTGTGTGTGTGTGTGTGTGTGTGTGTGTGTGTGTGTGTGTGTGACCTGTACAGCAGTGTTTGCAGCCTCCATGTCCTCCTGTGAGCTCCAGACTGTACTCAGTTGTGTGTCTTTGTGTAGAACTGCAGGTGTGTGTCTTTCAGGAGGATAAAACACTGTGGAATCAGAGCAGTGACAGGCATTAGCAGCTCCCCTTAACCCCTAACCTCTGACCCTTGACCCCCCCAGTCCAGCTGACCTCTCCTCCTGGCCCTCATCCTGCTCCTCCTCTGCTCGGCCTCCATCATGTCCCACTTCCTCCGGAGCAGCTCTATGTCCCTGCGGCTCCGGCTCAGCTCCAGTCGCAGTACCGCGCAGCTGTCGTCCACGCGCCGGTGGATTTCCTCCACGGCCGCCTTGGCCAGGACCTCCACCACGGACAGCAGCTGACTGTGGAAGCTGCTGGCCGGTTCCATGATTCTGTTCCTGGGGTTGATCTGATCGCTAATGTTGTGGTTGGAAATACACCGCTCATTTGCTCCTCAGTGGGTCGAGTGGATGTACGCATGCGCTACACATTTCCGCTGACGTCATCGACAACTACCGTAAATGATGGATTCAACCAAGAACAAAGCAAAACGTGCAACGACTTTTTATTCCCGTTGGTTAAATGTAGTGAACTTTGTTGTCGTGTACAACTTTACAATGGTATTATTGATTTTCTGTTTGACCCTGTAACGCCTCAAATTTTTATAAAGGTTGACTGTTACTATGTTTTATTATATTTATTTATTTTGTGTTTGTCTGTGTGTATGTTTTTGATAAAATAAAATAAAATAAACCCTTTTTGTCGTTGCTAATCCGTGTATCATTTGGTCATTAGTTTTTCAAAATAAAACAAAAAAGACAACGGCAAAAACAACTCGCTTCTTCATTATTTATTTCCAAAACCAAAATGGAAAAAAACAAATAGTGATGGATTTTTTTCCAGTTTTCCTTTTAGTCTTTAAATTAATATCAGAAAAAACGGATTACGTTCGTTTCCCGTTTTATCCCATTTTATCCTGAAGCAAATTGAGTAAACCGGAAATGAATCTTAACATCCCAAATAAACATGGCCACCAGACTTTTTATATATATATTTGTTTATTTTTGATTTATCATGTATTTTTTTTTACATTTTCAAAAAAAATACAGGTTTAAAGCATAAAAAAAATTGAAAATGCACTTTGGACAATGTACATCCAAATGGGTGTGTTATGTGGAGTAAAATTGTGTTTGTAAGCTATTTTGCAATGCAACAGAGGTTATTGATTAAATGTTGATAACTTTAGGGGCAATCTGGCAATTGTGAAATCACAGGCTAATAAATATTCAATACCACCAAAAAGAGCAAAGATCTTCGTCAGAATATGAAACCAAAAGTTGCTTCTATTGTTAAATTTTGTAGCCATTTTAATTTAATTGTTCCATTCATAGCTTCAAAGTCTATAATATTTAAACCACCATCTACAATAGCTTTAACTGAGTCATTTTTCCTAATGTAATAATGTTTATTTCTCCTTGTGAAATTAAAAATAGTTGTATTAATTAGTTTAATTAAGGGAGCAAGGGTAGCAAGGGAAAACACCATGTAGATAAATCTTGATAAAGCTTCACTTTTCGTAATTAGAATTCTACCAAAAATTTATAGATCTCTTTGTAACCATGAGTTTAAAATGGGACACATTTTTTGCAATATTGTTTTCAATATTTAAAGTAGAGCTGGGCAAAAAATCGATTTAGATTTAAAATCGAGTTTTATGGCAAAATCGATTCATATTTTATGAAAATCGTGCAATCCGATTCCCCTCCACACGCACTTTTTTTTTCTCGCAAAAAGAAAACCATGAACCAGGCTGCTTTCTGTAGTTGCACATCTGAAGCGAAAGCATCCATTGGGGGGGGGGGGGGCAGAACTCTTAGAAAAGGCAGAGACTAGCGCTGCCAGCACTTCTTCAAAATGTTCAACAAACACTGACTGAAAGCTTTTCTCACGGCACACCTTATGATAAACATGGAGCCAGAGTCCTGCACGGTTCTGATTTTGACATACCGCAACCGCCCGTACCCGTCATGTTTAAACTCCCGAACCGACCCGCTATAAATGATCCGATATCCGAAACGAACCCGAAAGAAAATGTCAGATAGCCAAACTTAAATACAAACATTTATTGCCACGAATATACTGAACAGTGACATAGCCAAGGCAGAGCCAAATAAAAATGTTTTTAGCCTGTGAACCGCAAATTAGACCCGCGATCACCCACGTCCGAACCGAACCCGTATCCGACACAGCGCAACATTTTTCACCCGTTTCGTGAAAATTTGCGGTTCACCCACGGGTATATACCGAACCCGTGCAGGACTCTGCACCTTATGATAAACATGGAGCACGATGGGGAGCGATAACAGACGCAATAACATCATATATCCAAAATATTGGTAACATGTTCAGGTTTATTGAAGTAGCTTGATTGATAATTAGGTTTTGTTTTATTTTGTCCTTACAAAGTAAAAATGTTACTAGTTTTCTTTTTATCTTACTTTTGCACTACTACGTTTTTTGCAATGTTTTTCATATAATATGAGTATTAATGTATATTGTTTTAGTTGTTAAAATATTTTAAGCTTTTTTTTCCAACAAAATATATCTTTTACACTATTTTTTTTGCTCTGTTTTTCCTGTAACAGTGGTGGATATGTCTGGACTTACTACAGTTCATGTAGGCAAAGTCTCAGGTTGCAGTTGCAACTTTTGCACAAATGATTTATTATTTACAGTTATTTGTAGAAGTATTTTTGTTTTACATGTTATTTAATAAAAAAAAGAAGACGAAAGAAACCACGTTTCTAGTGTTTTCATTTTCATTTAGCCCACGTGGGGAAAAAATCGTATCGTGAATCGTGAATCGAGTTTTTTGGGAAAAAATCGGAGATTTTTTAAAAAGAGAAAATCGCCCAGCCCTAATTTAAAGATTCTCTATTTTTCCAGTTTTTTGATAACACACACATTTATGGGTTGTTCTCTGTCTTCCTCTCAGCTGTGTCCTCTGCAGATGGACAGTAGCCATGACGATCTTTAATACTTTTGGACCTGAGCGTAGGGACTGGGTGTTTCTTTGGGTCCTGGGTGAGGTCCTAATAAAGTAGACGTGAGAGAGTCAACTGACGTATCTTTTCCTCCAGAGTCTGGTTCTGGTTCTGGTTCATGTTCTGGTTCGGTGAAGACAACCTAAAATGAATTTTAAAAATTTGTAAACCAACTCATGCAAAAACACAAACACATTTGAGGATGCTGTGAATTACCAGATAAGAGTTCAGCAGCAGATTTACTCTATGTTTGTACATTTTTCATCAGGTCCAAGAACCAGAAGTTGTTACCAGTCGTTTAAACTAGGGATGTCCCAGTTAGGCTTTTGTCCTCCATGTCCTTTGATTTTGACTGATCGACAGTTCAGATACTTCTTTAAAATATATTTTTTAACAAATGAAGTGCAACTAAACAAATCCAGGATGTCCCTTTGTTTTATTCACCTCATTTTTAATTATCCAAAATTATCCTGAATGGTGAGCATCTGAGGAACCAGACCCCCCCCCATTGAACCAGGCTGTGGTGTTAAAACCACACTCTGTGACGCTCCGTTATTTTAACAATAAACACAAGAAAAGAATAATTAATGCTGTCGATGTTAAATCAGTTCTTGTTATAGTTGTGTGTATTTTAGTATTTTTTGTGTAGATCTTGTTTCCCTTCGTAGGTTAATGAAGATGAGTTGCAGGTGTGTGTGATGACGTTTGGTTCCTCAGCAGTGACCTGGGGACATATAGAGGACACTCACACCAGTCCCAGCAGACGTCTGTCTCCTCATCCCCCTCATATGACCAGAGTTTTGTGATTTTGTGTTTGAAAGTCTATTTAAAAATAGAAGGAGGGAATATTTTTTATTGTACAGTTTTCTCCAGTTTTTCAGTTTAATGAGTTTAGGTAAGATTTGTGTATTTTGGTTTTTCTTTATTTATGTTAGTGGACCAAGTTTAGTGGACCTTATAGAATATTTTGTTTGTGTGAAACGTCAGTACTATCGCTATGACGACCAGGTACTGTAAAGTCAATACTATCGCTATGACGACCAGGTACTGTAAAGTCAGTATTGTCCTGGAATGAAAATACTACTCCACAGATTTCCGCCCCTCCCATTAAAAAACACTATTAATGAATATAGATGTCAACGGCAGCCAGTGAAAAAAAACAAAAAAAAACAACTATATATATATATATATATATATATATATATATATATATATATATATATATATATATATATATATATATATATATATATATATAATTATCATTATTATTTCTGATTCGCTGATCAAAAGAACTAATCCTGATCAAGTCTGACATCATGTAATCGGCTCTGGGACATCCCTAATTTAAGCTGATATTAATGTCTTGAAAATGAACAGGTGGACATGTCATGATTAGCAAAAAGACAGACGAAAGGTCTAATCAGGGTGCTTGCACAACTCTTGAAAGTCCTAAAAAGTATTGAAACACTGTTTTCCAGACCTTGAAAAGTCTTGAATTTTGTGTTTAAGTCTTAATAAAGTATGGAGAAAAATTCTTATAGTAGCATTTTAACCATGTGCTGAAAATATTGTAAAATGATAAATAGTAAAGTTATTGTGAACTATGTGTTTGTTCTTTCAATATTATTAAAATGTACTTTTGTAATAAACACGACTGGTTCAATGTTAACCAGTGAAGTAGACAGTCGACACACAAGTAGAAAAGTTCATCAACTCAAGGTCTTGGGGAAAAATTATCAGTTTGGAAAAGTCTGGAATTTTATTTTTGAAAAACAGCAAGTATCCTATTTAATAGATAAACTGTTTATAGCAAACAACTGTAAAACTGGATAAAATAACCAACATACATTATTTTTTTAGTCTGTAAATTTTGAAATAATGTTTTTTTTTTAAATTCATGTTACTTACCTCAGGAAGAACACAATCGGTGTCGTCCATGTATTGTTTTTGACCTGTAGATCAATCATAAAGGTTTGTTTTACATATAGATATAGTTATCATCACCTTCAGCTCAGTAATGATGTCAGACAGTGACATGTTTTAAGACAGACCAGACAGGAACTTGGTAATGGCAGATATTTTTTCTGTCCACTAGGTGTCACTGTGGAACATATTTTAACTGTAGAACTATTCAGACTGAATTAGTTTGATGGGATGACATGGGTTAAAATAAATATTACCAGATAATTTAGTCCCATTTGAATGCACCATGTCAGTAAACATAACAATCAGTTAATATTGAGAGTAGAAATAAGTAGAAATGGAGCTGAATCGTTTAAAAAATGACTTAACGAAAATATTTTTTTTTTAAATGAAAAAAACAAAAATCAATCACCAGATTTGTTGGAAACCACACATACAGAAGAGCTGCACAATATTAGAAAAAAATGACATTGGCATTTTTTAATCTTGCAATATATATTGTGATATGAAAATATAAAAAATAAAAAATAATAATTCAGACAAATAAATAAAATTAAATGATTTAAAAATAACTGAATAAACGTAAATTAATTCAAAATGTAAAAAAAACAACATTTTTATTAAATTAAAAAAATACAATATAAAAATAAAAAACCTTTGTTCCATTCAAATGTGTTATGTCAGTAATTATTACCTCACGTTTACTGACACGGTGCATTCACAAAGGACTAATTTCCTGGTAATTATTACTTTTACTTTTTTTTTTTAGTAATTTTAAGATTACAGCTGACACTGAAGGTAAAAAGAAGAAAACAAATAAATAAGAAACAAACAATTCAAGCCAAACCCAATTAGAATCAATAACACATCTATACAATATACAACAGACCAGACATTTCTTATTTTGGTTTATTTCCAGCAGTTTTTGGCTCCTCTAATTATTATTGCATATTTTGAGTCCAGGTAGTGCTCCTTAAGTAAACTTAAAAAATATATTAGTTGGAAGTAGCTACTTAAAAAGAAGAACATGTTACAGCAACTGAATACATTTGAGTTAGTAGTACTATTTCTGAAACTTTGAGTATTCACAACTGAATATATTTAATTATTATGAACGTTCAGGTTTACAGTGTGGAGTGGGAAAGCCATCTGCCTCCACCCTAGGGGTGCTGGTGGGAGTAGGACGAAATATATTATATTATATTATATTATATTATATTATATTATATTATATTATATTATATTATATTATATTATATTATATTATATTATATTATATTATATTATATTATATTATATTATATTATATTATATTATATTATATTTAGAGCTGTCAATCCATTAAAATATTTTATGACTATTAATCACATGATGATCATAGTTAATCGTGATTAATCGAAAATTTAATCACATATTGTAATACTTTTTTCAACATGAGCATAGACAAATGCTTTCTTTATGCCAAAAACATTTACTTATTGCTATAATGAGAAATAATCTCAGTTCAAGTAACTAATATATGCAAAGAATGCACCTCAATGTACTGCATAACAATTTGCATCAAATTCAAAACAAACAGGATGATGCACAAAATAACTTATAAATAAAGTGTGCATGAGTGTTCTAGAACATGACTCAAATGATAGTGCAGTCAGTTTAATGGAATAAATAAAACATCATTTTCTATCAGTTACTTGTACTTTTTAATCTATTTTGATCAGATTTCATTAATTTGGTTTAATGTATTTTCTGCACTACACAGTAAATTTTGCAGTGTTAAATCAACACTTAGAGAGTTTATTTAACTTCTTCTAGAGTGTATTTGGTCCCATTTTCTCCAAATTAACACTGCAAAATTTACTGTGTATAAAGCACCCTGTCAATGAATGGTTTATTTTTAAGTGTTTCCATATATCAGGTGCACTGGACTATAAGGCACATTAAGTGAAGTCAAAAATCATGAGATAAAAAGTCAAAATTGTAAGTCACTAAGCACAACCACAATTAATCCACATATAAGGCACACTGTAACTTTTGGAGAAAAATTAAGTATTTTAAGTGTCTCTTATAGTTTGAAAAACATGGTAGTTTTCCTCCCACCATCCAAACACATGCACTGATAGGTTAATTAGTTAATGTAAATTGTCCATAGGTATGAATGTGATTGTTTGTCTATATATGTTCAGCCCTGAGATGAACTGGAGACTCATACAGGGTGTACCCCACCTTCACCCACTGTAACTGGATTAGGCCCCACTGACCCCTGTGACCCTAGTGAGGATAAAGTGGGTTCAGATGACATGTGACAAATGATTTTTTAACATTTTTATGGAATGTCCTTTACTGTGGACAAGATTTAATTTTATATTTTTCTTCAATAAAACTTTGAAAGGCTTGTCTCTGAAAGAGAACTCAGGGTGTCAGGAGGTTAAAAAATGTTATTCCATGATGAACTGCACACGAGTACTTACCTTCTCTCTTCTTCCAATAACAACAACAACCGACCACAGCTAATATTACGATTATCCCAATTGTCAGTGCGACCAAAACATAAATATTCCATTCATTGTTAACATCTCTCTCATTCTCTGTGAACAAAAACAAAGAAACAACACACTGTTTAGTTGTGACTTCATATAAATAAAAGTACAGAACTATTCAATGAACTCTTCTGTGTCAGACTGACTGTTTTAATTCAGTTAAAATAGTAAAACTAACTTTTATCACCAAACAAAACATCAGGAGCCTCATTAACAAAGGGCATGTACGTTCAAAAATATGACGTACAGATAATAAAATGAAACACTGTGTCTAGTGTAGGAATCACTTTGATCATCACTCCAAGAGTGTGATCAGGACTGTCTTAGTTCTCAAGTCCCAGCAGCCAATGGTTGTCATGGTTACAGTGACTGCAGCTGCCATTTTCACTCCGAGAGAAGTGATCATGTGACCATGTACGTCACATCCTGTGACATATAATTGTCGAAAAAGTGTTTCCATTGCACTTTTACGATATATTACAATATCGAAAAGTTTTAAACTTTGAAAAACTACTTTGTGAAAGTGTGAAATCTTTGTGTTTTTTTAATTCAGGTGTTTCCATTACAAGTTTTTATAGCGATATTTACATTTTGCGAATTTCCAAGGGTAATGGAAACGCAGCTACTGACTGATCTAAAGTCTGTTGTTGAAGCTCAGCCATGGTTTCATAGGATATAAATGAGTCCACAACATTTACTTTATGTTTTAAGGAAAATATTTCAGTCTTACCTGGAGTTGTGAAGGTCACAGAGTTCACCGACACTGACACTGGAGACACAGGATCTGAAAGAACAACACAAGGACTAAACACTGACAGACACTGTAGTAACTATCACTGATCAGGATCAGAAATGAAGAAGAACTAACCTACAACTGTGATGTTATATTTCACCAGTATTACTTGTTTATCTTTGATTATTTCTGCATCATACAGTCCACTGTCTGCCTTCTGGAGGTTCTTCAATGTTACAGAAAAATTTCCCCCAGGGAATACAGTCTCCTTGTACTTATTACGGATGTTTGGTTGTTTACCAGGTGAAAATGATACCAATATGTCAGGATCACTGTTATTTTTATTCAGTCTCCATGTAAATAAATCATACCCCTCCACAGCACCAGGATCTGGAATTTCCAGACGGACGTCTTTTCCCGTCTGAACAAATAAATTCTTCACATCACTGGATCCTGTTAAAACACACAGTAAAGTAAAAAAGTTCAGTTTGATTGTCCCAGTAGAGAATTTCAGTCAGTGTATTTGATCCATCCTAGTTCACAGGGAGCAGTGAAGCATGGTCAGATCTAAACCAGTACCCTGGTCCAGGTCACTAACAGGAGAATCAACTGAACACATGTTTTAATAATACAGCAAAACTATGGAGTCTATGGAGACATGTGGAAAAAAATAAAAATAGTGTGTGGCATGTTTTTGATATCTCATGCGAATGATATGTTAAATCACAAGTATGAGATAATAAAGCATGTGCATGAATTAGTTAAAACAAACTCTACTTTTCCTTAATTGAGTGTTGACTTTGTTTAATTGTAAACAGATCCTGTTCCATTTCACTCAGAAATGATCCAAAAAGCAAGAAGTTTTCTTTCCAGTCAGTTGAAGCTTGTAGTGAACACAAGAGACAGACAACACATATTTGTGTTGTAAAGACATTAAAATATGCATTTTGAAAGATATTTCCCCTTAAAATATATAACAGCAGGAGTAGTAGTAAGACAAAAATAATATTTGGGAAAAAAGAAATTAAATATGATTCTTTGATACGAATCAAAGGTATAGATATAGAAAGAGTTCATGAATGTAAAATTCTTGGTTTTATTATTGATGATCACATATCATTAGATGGTCACATTAAACATATTTCTTGCAAAATATTAAAAATATTTCTGTATTATTAAAAGCAAAACATCACATAAACAATAAAGCATTATATCTTTCATTTTGTTTGATTTTATCTCATTTATATTACTGTGCTCTGGTTTTAGGAAGTTATTTACAGTTATTATTCATTCTGTAGATAAAGACCATGAGAATATTCTACCATGCTGGATACACTGAGTATGACAAACCCCTGTTTATAAACTATGAACTAATGACATTTTTTAACATTGTAGATTTTTAATTCATGCAGTTCATGTACAAATCAAAACATAAACTGTTACCAGTGAATTTGGAAAAAAAGGTTTTATGAATGAGATGGAACATACAATCTAAGAGATGAGTTAAACTTTAAAATGCTTTACGACAAAATGATTAATTTAAAAAATGAGCAAAACAGTTAATGAAGTGAAATTATGGAAAAAAATTAATACAGAATTAAAACAAAGTTATAACTTTATAACAATTTAAGAAGAGATACAAACAAATTATTTTTTCTAATTACACTGAAGGAAAATAATTAACTCTGGAATATATTTATGCTGTGTGTGATTAATGATCTGAGCAGTGAAATATATAATATACACTGGTGCCGTATATACAGTATGTATCACATATGTATACAGACATATATGACATTAGACATTCATGATAACATAACAGTACATGTGATGATGAGCTGGGACTGTTTCAGTATTCTTTAATTTTTCAGACTAGATTTTTGTGGGCGAGGGATGTGTGTGTGTGTGTGTGTGTGTGTTTGTGTGTGTGTGTGTGTGTGTGTGTGTGTGTGTGTGTGTGTGTGTGTGTGTGTGTGTGTGTGTGTGCGTGTGTGTGTGTGTGTGCGTGTGTATGTGTGTGTGTGTGTGTGTGTGTGTGAGTCCTTAACATCTGTTGCATATGACAATAAAAGGCAGAGACTTTAGGTTCTATCAGTTCTGCTGTTTCTTTAGTCTGGTCCTGGAGGATTTACTCCATAAAGACCCAGACCTGTTTCTGCTCAAGTTCCCACAGAACATTGCAGCGACCACACCATACCTGCCAACCTTTGAAACATTTTTTGAGTAGCAACTTACCGCGGTGTAGTGGCCAGACAGCGTGGCAGCACACATTGCAGCAAGGTATATTTGTATGCCTATATTAATTATATTATTTAATTACTCATCACCAGGTATATTGCAGTAGATTGTAGTTGAGTGCCCCTAAACATTGAAATTCGTGGGACTGATATTTTTTTTTCGTTTTTTTTTCCCCTCACTTTTTTAACTCTGAAATTTAACACCTTTCAAAATTAGAGTATGTTTGAATACATTTTATACAATAACCAAACAGTCACAAATGCAATTTGTGATGACTGTGGGCCGACGTGAATGCACAGTTTACAGTTAGCTGCAACATGATGTCTAAATACAATCCGGTGCTGATTAAATTAAAATATTGCGTTTAGAGGAAACAAATATTCCCATCCGTGCAGGGCTCTACACTAACTTTTTTTTCCAGGAGCACATGTGCCCCTAAGTTAAAAAATTTAGGAGCACACAAAAAAATAGGGACACAAGTAGGTTTTATTTTAAATGTTTATTTATTTACAGTGCAGTACTTGCGCACAGATACCAACATTCTTGAATGACTGCTGTCATTTGTGTTAATTTAGAGCAGATCATAACATAACTTTGTATTATGGGATGCTTTGTCCTTTGATATATTTTAGAACTTTGTATTGGCTGCCTTGTTATTAAATACATTTTAGAATGATTAATCTTTCAATATGTGCCGTGCTCGGCTCGACTATGCGGAGCTGTTTGCGCAGTTTTAATTCATTTCTAGTAGGTTTTCATTAGCTCCTCAGGTCTGTGTGTGTGTCTTATTGTGTGCTCCAAGAAGCACTCGCACATGTGCGTCTGTTTTGTTTTCCTCGTTCGCATGATAAAATATTTGCTCGCAAATGTGAGTGAAATGGGCGCACTGTAGAGCCCTGGATCCGTGTCTGAACGGATTCATAGCGCCGAACACAGGAAGGTGTTGTCCTTCCCAAATTAAATGAAATGGTCCCGCGATGATCCGAGTGTATGGGAACCCATATAGTTCGCTGCTATCTGCCAATTAGCAGACATGCAACCTACCGTCAGTCTGTAATATTTTCTCACACTATGGAAGCCTGCTTAATACTATTTTAGTCGTCATATCATAACGAGCAGCAACAGTAAAGTTTTAATATGAGTTAAAATAATTAGATTTTGGGTGAAGTAATGTTTGGACTGAACTTCTAAAGTCATATAATCAAAGTGTTTTGGAAGCAGTTCACAATTCCCATTCCCTGCCCAATTCACATTTACCTTATCAACGGTGATTTGAGTTGTGTTCACTACTAATATAATACAGAGACGGTACCAAGACCAAGACGGGTGATGAGCGAAGTCAAAATCAGAAAGCGGACGAGGGCTGACCACCAGTTTCGCTACCTCTGTTTCAGTTGATCCACAGCTCGTACGTAGCGGATGGCCTACTCACACTCACTGTCAGACAGGGACAGCTAAGGTTGTTATTCACAGGGCGTGGAGTTTAGATCTAGTGACTTTTCTGGTCTGCGTTCCCCTTCCGACTTGCTGCCCAATTCCATTACAGCAATCTACTATTACTACTACATGGAAACGGGCGTACTGTGACCCAAAAATAAATAAATAATTAAAAAAAAAAAAACCTTTATGCGTATTTTGCAGTGATTAATCGTAGCAGCGTAGTTTGGTGTCAAAATGTGTAGTTGCTACGCAAAACGCGTAAAGGTCGGCAGATATGCCACACTCAGACCAGACATAGTCTTGGTCTCCAAAACAACTAGACAAGTGGTCCTGCTGGAACTGACTGTCCCCTGGGAAGACCGGATGTTGGAGGATTTTGAGAGGAAGAGGGTCAAGTACGAAGAGTTGATAAGCGAATGCCGGAATGCAGGGTGGAGGACCCGACTAAACCCCATTGAAGTTGGGTGCAGAGGCTTTGTTGGTCAGTCCCTCATCAGGGCACTCAAGATGTTGGGAGTCAAAGGGCTGCAGAACAAGAAAGCCATCAGAAACATCTCAGATGCAGCAGAGAAGTCGTCAAGATGGCTGTGGACAGGGCCGGATCTAGCTCTGCCCACTTGGAGGGGCATGTGGTTTGGCAGGAGGGGCATGAACTGGGGGGTGTCAAATCCCACCCAAACCCTTAAAAGCACAGAAAACAATGCTAACTATGCCATCATCCGTTAATCAATCCATATCTATATCAATTTGGTTTGTATTATAGGTTTTATATTGGATTTGGATGCCATGCCTGGCACTACCCTCTGCATTTACCCGGGCTTGGGACTGGCACAAATGTGACACTGGCTTGTGTCCCATTTGTAGCTGCATTCCTCTTTTTTTTTGGTTTTGTTTTGTTTTTTGTTTGGTTTATTTTATTTTTGTGTATGTTTTTGTAGTTTTGTTTTTTTTTCTTTTTTCCTATCTTGTGTATTCCTTTGTCATTCATTTATTGACAGAACATATTCTATTTTAACATTTTCTGAATATTTTTTGTCTTTTTTGTTGTTTTCACAGCTTATAGCAACTTTTAGGATGTTTTTAATTTTATTTTTTTGTATTTTTTTTCATTTTTTGTTCTTTTTATCCTTTTATGCATTCCTTTATCATTTATCTATTTAGAAGAACATATCTTTTAAATGTCTGCATATTTTTTTGATCTTTTATGTCATTTTCATATATCTTATAGCAACTTTTAGGATTTTTCTTATTATTTTTGTCTAATTGTTTTACTTTTTATCCTTTCATGTATTTCTTTGTCATTTTCTTTAGTTACAGTCTGTTTGTGTTGTTGTTCATAGCTTATTTCTATCACTTTAGCATCAGCCGTCTGTTTTTCTGTGCAAACACCCTAACAAATGTATCCATGTTTAGGCCTTTTGTTATAGCCTTCTCGTGAGCCAGAATAACTAAATCTCTTTTTCTCTTGTGAAGCATAGTGTGGTGAAAGGGGGTAAGGACAAGAGGTGGTCAAAGTACTAGTAAAAAGTCATCATGACATTTTTAAAAAGTTATAGAAATATGACATTTAAACAAAAAATGCACTATTTTAAGAGAAAAAGTCTGAATTTTAGATAAAATGTTAAAATTGTGAAATTAAAAGTACAAAAATTATGAGATAAAAATTCCAAATTGTGAGATAATAGTCATATAACTATTAACCACAGTTTCCCTCCTCCACTGATTTTCCATCTGAAGCCACTTATTTTTCATACTGTCACGTCTGTTTTGTTTAAAAAAGTAACAAGTCTATTCTGAGAATGTAAAGAGTATGAAGTACAGATATTTATGCAAAAATATAGGGAGTAAAAGTAAAAAGTTGCCAGAAAAATAAATACTCAAGTAAAGTAAAGAAACCTAAAATATCTACTTAAGTACAGTAATGAAGTTCTTTTACTTAGTTACTTCACACCTCTGGTAAGGACACGAGACAAAGTAGAGAAAGAGGTCTCGCATGAACCAGAGGATATCCTAATCACAATGGATGCCACATTCATGCTATGGAGCTGAGGAAAGCCTTCATTGTGCCCTTGTAGATATTGGCAAATGGCGGCGGCTATGGTGCTTGTGCCTGTAGTGAGTGGGGAAGGAATGGTGACGAGTTGCTGCTGGGTAGTGAGTGAATGTGTCACTACTGCTGCAGGAGGAGCGGGCTGAGCGGCGGGAACGGAAGGTCGGAGCTTCCGTTGCTAATACCGTAGCATTGTCACAAGTACTAGTGTTAGCTTTAGCTTTAGCAACCAGAAATCTGCGCATCGTGATCGGTAGAGGAGAGATAAGTGGAAGAAATAAAGGCAAATCGCTGCGGTGAATGAGTACAGTGTGAGTGTCTCTATGACGGTCAGGTCAAACTGGTGTGAGAAAGTGACAGAACTGAAGCCAAGCGAGTCTGAGAGAGGCCACGCCCCCCCTTTGCATCTACCAATCAGAAGAGATTCAGGAGAGAACAGCACGAATATCTTTGGCTGCTGTATGTAAACATGTGGGATTTTTTCCTTGTCATCGCGTTTGGTAGGTTTGATAGGGGCAGGCGCGGCATCGCGTTTGGGGGGGCAGGCGCAAAATTTAGGGGGGCATTGCCCCCCCTTGCCTATGCCTAGATCCGGGCCCGGCTGTGGATCAAGCAGGGGGATCCGTGGGCTACGCAGGCCACTTAGACACAAGCTGGGGCCTGATCAACCCTGGCTGGGTCACCTGGGTGAGGGTGTCTGTTGTGAGACCCGAAACACCCAATGACCCCAGGCTAAAACACTGATGATGTGTCTAAGTTGCACCTAGAGTGTTATAACTGTCACAGCTTACAAATGATTGTTTTTAAAATATATGGTGAATGAGAAATGTCCTTCTGTCTGTCAGCAGGGTTAGGTTCTGAATGGATTTTGATGAAACTTGTTGATCCATGATGTCCGAAGATGAGACGATGTGAATGAAAAAACAAACAAACACGAGATTCTATCTTGTTTGAATCCTGAGATAATATCACCACTGATGTGGTTTAGCTGTTGACCTTAGTGTGGCCTCGACCTTTGACCTTCATTGCTCTAAATCTATATGTATAATAAATCTATATATTTGAGAGCTGTTTGATATATATATATATATATATATATATATATATATATATATATATATATATATATATATATATATATATATATATATATATATATATATATATATATATATATATATATATATATATAAAATGAGGGGCCGTAAAGGCCATATTTCATTCTCACTCTTCCATAAATTAAAAATATATTTTTGCTTACATACATATATTCTCACTCTCACATAGTTTTATTGTCTTTTTGTTTTTAATGTATGTATAATATATGTATAATTTGGTCATTTGCAGAGCAGTCTAGCCAAACATACCTAAATGTATTATTTTTTTTTACCTTCTAACTTGATACATGTAACAAAATACTGTCGAATCTGCCGAAAGCGGAACGATTATTAAAAAGCGGAACTAATCTTTGCCTTCGATGTTTTGGACCGGCGGGAAAATTTCAGGCCACCGGTAAGTTTTTTCCGACTTCTCCCAGTTTGTCATTTTACTAAAGGTGTAACTTTGAATTGGAATAAACAAAGTATAGTGGAAACAGAAGGTGTTCAGTGGAAACGGAAGGTAGATGGTTTCTTGAACTGTGATTGGCTCAGAGGCTGAAGGGGCGGGCGCTATTGTACAGTTTCTGTCTTGTTCTCGCACATCATGGAGGGGGAAGAACCAACTCAAATACAGTTTGTAGATACAGCACTCAACAAAGATTCGGGGCTTGGGAAACTCGATTAAGAAAAACACAATTTAGCAAGATAGCATTTTCCTATTATTTAAATAGCTTCTTACCTTTTTCTTAATGGACAATTGGACAATTGGAATATCCTGAAAAGGTGCTTGCATTTCTGTACGGTGGAATGTACATATTATATAGACAAATAGTATGCAAATCAATATATTGCAAGCTTTCATTTGTTTTGATTTTGTTGATTAGGATGTACAGCTTCAGAAAACTCACTTTCAAGCAAAACTCAAGTTTTCTGAGTTTTTGAGTTTGACGTTTTAATAAGATGTAAATCATAATCAGCAAAATTACAACAAATAAATGCTTGATATATCTCACTTTGCATGTCATGAGTCTATAAATGTATTGGTTTCATCTTTTATGTTGAGTTACCTGAATAAAAAAAAATGTAAAAGATATTCTTAATTTTCTGAGTAGTACCTGTACGTAATCTAGTATGGACTTAAACGACGCAACGAAGGTGAACTCATTCCACCATGGGCGTCAGAGCCGTGGGGGATGGGGGTGTTGCGAAACCCCCATTTCTCCAACCAGATGATTTCATACCCTCTACTTTTTCCTGAGTTTATATATTTTATCGTTACTGGATCCAGGTAATGAATAGAGAGTTGGTCTCACCTACTTTTTATTTCTGGAAACAAACAGCAATATCTATGGTTTAGCAATATCTATGGTTTAAACTGTTTACCCGCCTGGGCTGCACAACAGCATATGTAAATGAAGCGCACCTCAGTTCACTGATAATGTAAACAGCTCTTCTTCTTGGTGTTAACAAACAGTCATTAACCAGTAAGTAATGAGAAATGTTACCGTTATTAAACTAAGTTAACTAAACTATGTCTTGCTTTGTGACATTTACCCTAAGACAGTGGTTCTAGAACTTTTTTCAGTGATGTTCCCCCTGAGGAACATATTTTTAGTCGTCTCCCCTGACAGGTATGAAACATTTTTGTAAGAAAAAAGAGGAAAAGTGCCTGTAAAATCTGTGTCAGATTTTTTTACATCCAAATTTATATAATAATTTTTACTTTTTATCTCATAATATATATTTTTTTACCTTTTATCTAATAATTTTTTTTTTTATCTCAGTATTTTTACTTTTTATCTCAGAATTTTGACTTATGAATTGAATAAATGTTTAATTGAGGAAAAGCACATTTTTGTTTTTGTTTTTTAATATAAGAATTTAACCATTAGTGGATAATTGTTCGTCAATTTTCTGATGATAGATTCAAAATATTTTGCTCATGTGCCACAACCTAGAACACCCCCACCTTTTAAATGGCTGTGACGCTCCTGCATTCCACTGTGGCTGTCGCAGGCTGTTAAAAAATGATTTTCAAGGCGGAACTTTTCCCACATTCCGCCTACGATTTGCACAGTCGCTGTCGGGAGAGCCATGCTCCACAGAGGCCTGCACTGGAGCCCTAGGCCCGAAGCCCGAGGGCCGGGCTTCGGGCCGACGACCGTATAATTACCTCGGACACGGGCAGAGCTCGGGCACTTTTATTTTTCTATTTAATTATTAAAAAAAAAAAAACTGTGTTGTGTTTAAATGGAAACAATTGAACGCAGCAGCTGCTGCTCTCCCCGGCACCTGCACCTCCCTTATATGGGCATACGGTAGCATACTTTATATGGGCATACGGAAGCCTACCTTATATGGGCATACGGTAGCCTCCCTTATATGGGCATACGGAAGCCTCCCTTATATGGACATACGGTAGCATACCTCACTATCCGATTCGCGCGACTTCCCGACTCCCACCACAAACATGGAGAACGATATAAAGACAAAGATTGAAAATGGAGAATTGAAGTGAGTGAACAACACTAAGGGAAAATCTCTGTTCTGGACTAAGTTTCAACTTATTACAACCCTTCAAGATGAGCCAAACGGGTTTGTTCAGTGTGTTGTATGCAACGTTGTTCTGTCATATGACAACAAAAAAACAGGTTCATCATCTCCACAGACATTTTGAACTGTGGTGGATCCAGCAGCAGTCATAGACCGAGTTCTAAAGCTGCTTATCGAAACATGAGCCCATATTTTAACCTGCTCTTTTATGTCCACATTAATCTGTCAGAAACCGTTGTTCACAGAAAAAAATTTAATGCTGTTTTTTCTAACTGCAGAGCGTTATCCCATTTTTAGAGCCGCAGATTTAATTTACGAACGCACTGAATCACGCACTCTATCACGCTAAAACATTCTTATGGGAGGTTAAAACAAACAAAAAAAGGGGCTCCACCCCGTAGGGCATTCAGGGCACTAAAAAAAAAAAAAAAAAAAAACCCGACAGGGAAAAAACACACACGGGGTAATAGGTTATGGTGCACTGATGTCGCACCGTCACAGGCTATGTTTGATTAATGATCACTTTGAGACCATTATGGTGATTTTAATATTTGATTAATAAACTGTCACTCTGTCATTTCTCATATTGTGAAGCTTTCTTCTCCTTTTTTTGATATAGAAAATAACTTGATGTTTCCTCTAAAACATTGGACATTTAAAACATGTTAAATATTATAGGATGTACCATCTGTTCTCTAAGAAATCAACAAAAATAAGTGAGAGTGAAGAGCAATTATAAACCTTTTATAACTATCTAAAGCTTTTATTTACAAAAACATCATGTTTATGTCAGAAGTCTATTTGTACAAAAGTTTTGTCAGACTGTTAAACTTATAAAAAGACATCATCCATAAAAAACTACACAGACTTCTTGTGGATTTAACTGAATGTTTCACTGAAACAACTAAAGTCACAAGGAAAATAAGTTATGAAAAATAAAACAGCTTACCGAGAGTTTGACAAAGGAAGAGGACACACAGAGTACAGGTGCTCATCACAAAATCCATTTTCGAAGAGACTCAGGTTCAGGAAGTGACTCAGTATATACTGACGTCAAACATACGGCTTGGGGCCCAAATGCGGCTCATCAATGGTTCCAATGTGGCCCATGGGATGAAGAGCACAATAACCTTTTAAATGACTCCATATTTTCTTCTTTATTTTTCTTTGCCTATAAATGATGACAACTTAAAATTTCTGTCATTGTTTAACTGCAAAAATATTTAATTAGTTTTATAAATGTGTTTTATTAGACCTTAGTGCAGCTTTTAATAATGACCACAGTATCTTAGTGCAGAGATTAGAATGTGATATAGGTATTAGAGGAGCAGCCCTCCACTGGTTTAAATCATATTTATCTAATTGGTACCAATTTGTTAACGTTAACCACTTACCCTAATGGGGTTTTCTGGAAGGTTCCTCCTAAAATGCATTTCCAAATAAAAACAGCTATTGCTCTGAAACTACCAAGACCAAAGTCATGAAACTTCACCTGTGTGAAGATAACACCTGAAAGTTTGTAAATCAACTGTCAGGCATCATATATTTGTGACCCAATAACTCTGCTGTGATCAAATACACAGCAGAAAAAGAAAAAAAATCCACCTAGATTGAAAAATATAATTTTAAAATCAATTTAGAGCCTGAAGCTGTGACTTAACAGTGAAACTGACAATTATGATTCTGTTTGTCTATTTCTGAACATTTATCATGTAAAATTTGAGGTTTGTACAACAAATAAAAATTATTTTAGTATAATTTGGTCACTTGCAGAGCAGTTTAGCCAAACATACCCAAATGTATAATTTTTTTAACTTCTAACATGATACATGGAACAGAATACTGTTGAATCTGCCGAAAGTGGAACTAATCTTTGCCTTCGATGTTTCGGACTTCTCTCAGTCCGTCATTTTACTACAGGTGTAACTTTGGATTGGAATGTCATATTGTAATGGTTTAAAGTTTGTTCGAGTCGTTGAAGTCTATAGAATCACATGATATTAGAGAGCGACTTTGTTTTACCGGGGGTTTATAGTTACGTCCGATCGAATGGGAATTACGCCTGGTGTCCAGCCATGGAATCTGGGTGTTGTGCCGGAGGACTACCAGTGTCCCCTGTGCAACACCATCAACGCAAGTCTCCAGCACATCCTGTCAGGCTGCACAACAGCGCTGTCCCAAGGCCGCTACAGGTGGCGGCACGACCAAGTGCTGAAAAAGCTGGCAGAGGTGTCAGAGGCGTGCCGTAAGGAGGCCAACAGCAGACCTTCCACTCCAGGACGCCCTTCCATCCAGTTTGCAAGGGCTGGAGAGGGCGTCAGACCATTCCATCAGCGAGATCCAGCAAGACTCCTCTCACCGGGGAACGGGTGGACCATGAGAGTCGACCTGGGAAAGCAGCTCCAGTTCCCCAGGGAGATTGTGGCAACATCTCTGCGGCCAGACCTCGTCATGTGGTCAGAGGCGTGCAAGACGGTCCTCCTGGTCGAGCTCACTGTCCCCTGGGAGGAAGGGGTAGAGGCAGCTTACGAGCGGAAGCGAGCGAAGTACTCCGAGCTGGCAGCGGAGTGCAGGGAGGCTGGCTGGAAAGCAGTCATCTGCCCCGTGGAAGTTGGCTGTAGGGGCTTCGTGGGTTCATCAACGGCGCGGCTTCTCCGTGATCTGGGATGCACAGGAGCAGAACATCGGAGAGCCATGAGAGAGCTGGCTGAGGAGGCGGAGAAGGGCAGCTTTTGGCTGTGGCTGAGGAGGAAGCAGAAGAACTGGGGGGCGAACACCTAGGGCATCAGCAGGGGGTGGCAGGGAGAGATCCCTGTCATCGCTCCGCCACCATGAGACGTACTGGGGTTAAAGGAGCGAAACGTTGATGAGTGGTGGTCCCCAGCTGATGACCCGGTATGGCCCAGAGAGGTGTTCTGCGAGGTGTCACTTTACACCTGTCCAACGGCACTGGAGGAGGTGCGACAGGCAGCAATGCCCAGCAGGTATACCAACACCTGTATCTGGAAATAGAATCACATGACATTAGAGAGCGACTTTGTTTTATCGGGGGTTTATAGTTACGTCCGATCGAATGGGAATTACGCCTGGTGTCCAGCCATGGAATCTGGGTGTTGTGCCGGAGGACTACCAGACTTTTATCCATTGACCTCTAGCATCTGACCTTTAGGGGTGCTCAGCCCCCAGTGCTGACAGTTGTAGTGGCACCTGGCTTGGATGAAAGACTTGAATTGATTTCTAAACTTTTTTTTCTCTCTAATCGACCAATAAACTATTATCTACTCATCCACAACCAGTAAAATGAAGATTTATCTTACAAACTTACAAGTTCCGTGTCAATATGTAGGCTTAATGCGTGAGAAAAAAGATTGTCTGATTCACTGAAACAACTAAAGTCACATGGAAAATAAGTTATTGAAAACAAAACAGTTTACCGACATTTTGACAAAGGAAGAGGACACACAGCATAGATAATCACAGAATCCATTTTGAGAAAACTCAGATTGAGGAAGTCAAACATACAGCTCGGGGCCCAAACAGGTGTATCAAGATAGTTAAGGAGTGACATATTGACTGTCTTTAGACACTGTGCCAAGTTCTCCAGCTGGTGTAGTGATAGTTTCAGACCTACACACATGTCACCACAACCTCACAGACAGGTTTCCAGAGTGTCAGAAACATTTCAATGCAATACCTGAACCACCACCCATCATCCCCAGAGGTGATTGGTGGTTGTATGTTTAGGTTTAATTTCATTAGGTATTATTTTTTTCAATCATCCTTATTCAAAACAATACAAATAACAGTAGCTACAATATCATTCTCTGCATTTAATGACTTAATTCCACTAAGTTGTGCCTCATATGTTAAGTTTTGTTCACTTATACCCACAATAGTTCCCCTTAATATAAAAATATTAGTTGGAAGCAGGGGCGTTTATAGCATCTGACGTTTAGGGGTGCTCAGCCCCCAGGGCTGACAGTGGCAGTGGCACCTGTCTTGAACGAAATTTGAATTGATTTCTAAGCTTTTTTTTTTTTTTTAATCGACCAATAAACTCAACTTATCTACTCATCCACAACCAGTAAAATGAAGATTTATCTTACAAACTTACAAGTTCCATATCAACATGTAGGCTTAATGCGTGAGAAAAAAGGTTGTCTGTTTCTGGGTGTTGATGTTCTGGTGAAGTGTGGTGGTGGTGATAAGGTGTCAAGAAAAAAAATTACCCATAGGACCACTAGGCTCTTTGTCGTTAGGTGCTACTGTGTTAGCTCACTGCAAGTCAACTTCTGGACTACTCACACAAATGACACAATTCCTCTAAGGCAGACGGGGAGAAAGTTACCATTTAATTTCCATAGTATTTAATGCTAACAGACACGTTTTATCAAAGAGACCTTCCTTTAATGATGAGCCACAATCACATACTGTCATATCCCTACTCACTGTCTCTTTTTCTCTTCTTCATCCTGTCACCTTTCACCTTAATTATTTCACCTGGTCCTCACACACCTGTCCTCATCACCTCTCCCTATTTAAGTTCTTTCCTTTCTTGTCTACTTTGTCAGTTCACCCCATACTCTTACCTCAATTGAACTCCATCCTTGTGTTTTTCTGTACCAGCAGGGTTTAGCCCTGGTCATTTGTCTTGTCCATTCGTCTGAGCAGCATTGCTGTATTATTGTTTACTTGTGTTTTTTCTGCTCGAGCTCAGAATAAAAGAGCCTATTCGTGGAGCTGAAGTCTGTATTTTGGGCCCTTCTTACTACACGACCGTAACACATACATCTTACATTCAGCAAGAAATGTAATAAAGCCAGGACTGACATAAGGTCTATTTCAATCAATCCACAGAAAAATACTGGTCCAGTTCCAACAAAAATCTCCCTTGTGGCCAGACATGGTCAAGATCTGGAATGTAGCCCAGAGGGGGGTCTGGGGGGTCTCCCCCAGAAGTTTTTTTTACTGTATTCTAGTGCATTTTAAGGTGACCTGTTTCACAAATCCTAACCCCATGACATAGATATAGAACACTATAACATGTTAGCATGTTAGCATGTTAGCATGTCCAGCCTCAGGTGCCACAGCTACCATCTTGGTACAGGGTCTCTATGTTTCTCACACTATCAGGGAAGATATTGCCAATTGATGATCAGGCAAGCAGCGTTACCCAATATAAAGATGGTACTGATTAAACTGAGACATTTATTCCAATAGACAGAGGTAGTCAATGTAATGTGTTCTCTATTTTTGACCCCATGACACGAAAATAAAAAAATTGAAATTAAGAGACTGAGAGGTTTCCTTCCCACAAGGACATTTTGTTTAATGGGAAGAAAATGTTTTGCAAATGAGTACATATTTAATGTACATATTTAACACTGAGTGAATATTAACACAACATTATAAATAAAAATGTAAACTAAGGATCAGGGTTATAATAGTTTTGGATTTTTCATTATAGTTTAATTTTAGTTAGTTTTGACTTGTTTTCCTCTAATTCAGTTAGTTTTAATGTGTTTTGAACAGGTTTGCTAGTTTTTATTACTTATCTTTTTTTCTGAATGGTTAATTTTAGTTTAGTTTTGATTTTTCAATATCTTTTATTTTCCTCACCATCCTATTTACAGAAAAGTAAGGTGTGGATCAGCTGGGTCAGGTTGAGGTGGTTATTGACTGAGCAGAGACACAAACATATGGACAGTATGATGGATAAACTCCCTATAGCAGGTTCAGCAGCAGTAAATTATAAATACAAATATTGCAAATATTGTAAACTACTGTAAAAAGGCAAATACTGTTTAAAATTCAAATCATATTTCCATATTCATATTCTAAAGATGTGAATATGTTTTTCTGCCTTCATATCTGCACTTTATATTAACTGCTGTAATTGTAGAATGTCTCCCATGGTGGAATAAATAAAGCTTTATTCTATTCTAAAAAATATATATAAATACATATAAACCAGTTCATCAGCAGTAAACCTGATGTTTTAACAGATTTGTCACAGTTTAATTATCTACAGTAGCATAATTAGCCACCTTTGTTTCATTTCAGTTCAGTTAGCTGTTGCTAGTAACATCAAACTTTTTTAACATTATAAAAGGCTACATACCTCTATAATTGGATTATTCTTCTGCCTCCTCTTTTCTTTACTGTGAAACTGTGCAGGTTAGGGCTTGGAAGACGGTTCATCCTGTTGAATTCTGCTCATTTACCTGGATATTTACTGCAGATGAGGCTAACAGCAGGCTAAGCTAACACCAGGTAAAAATCAGATAAAAAAAAAAAGATCTGAGGCTTTTGGCGTGAGATGCGGGCTAAGTCCCCTCTCTCTGCCAATGGTGAGGAACCAGGGGGTGCTGAGCAGAATAGCCTAAACTCGCCCCTGGTTGGAAGTAGCTACTTAAAAAGTACATGTTACAGCAACGGAATACATTTGAGTTAGTCGTACTATTTCAGAAACTTTAAGTATTCACAACTGAATATATTAAATTATTATGAACAAAAAAAAGAGCCGGTGCTATAGGGAGCCTAAGTGACGCGATTCTATTTCTGGGCAATGGGGCCTAAGTTCCATAAAAAAATTAATGCGAGTCAATGGAGGGATAAAAGTAATTTTCTGGTCTCGTTTGAAATAGAGTTTATAGTTACGTCTGATCGAATGGGAATTACGCCTGGTGTGGAGCCATGGAAACTGGGTGTTGTGCCGGAGGACTACCAGACTTTTCTTCACTGTGTCTACGTGCTAATCTATGCTAAACTAACTAAAAACAAGTTTCATCATTTCATCATGTGTGGACAATACATCCAAGTGGAATTTTATATCTATGACCGACCTTTGATCCTAAAACACAGAAGGTAAGAAACATTATATGTATTTTTTTTTACCTTCTAACTTGATACATGTAACAAAATACTGTCGAATCTGCCGAAAGCGGAACGATTATTAAAAAGCGGAACTAATCTTTGCCTTCGATGTTTTGGACCGGCGGGAAAATTTGAGCCCACCAGTATATTGTTCCTACTTCTCCCAGTCCGCCATTTTACTAAAGGCGTAACTTTGGATTGGAATGTCGTATTGTAAATTTAAAGTTTGTTCGAGTCGTTGAAGTCTATAGAATCACATGACATTAGAGAGCAACTTTGTTTTACCGGGGGTTTATAGTTACGTCCGATTGAATGGGAATTACGCCTGGTGTCCAGCCATGGAATCTGGGTGTTGTGCCGGAGGACTATCAGACTTTTATCCATTGACCTCTAGCATCTGACCTTTAGGGGTGCTCAGCCCCCAGTGCTGACAGTTGTAGTGGCACCTGGCTTGGATGAAAGACTTGAATTGATTTCTAAACTTTTTTTTTTTTTCTCTAATCGACCAATAAACTATTATCTACTCATCCACAACCAGTAAAATGAAGATTTATCTTACAAACTTACAAGTTCCGTGTCAATATGTAGGCTTAATGCGTGAGAAAAAAGATTGTCTGATTCACTGAAAGAACTAAAGTCACATGGAAAATAAGTTATTAAAAACAAAACAGTTTACTGAGATTTTGACAAAGGAAGAGGACACACAGAGCATAGATAATCACAGAATCCATTTTGAGAAAACTCAGATTGAGGAAGTCAAACATACAGCTCGGGGCCCAAACAGGTGTAGCAACATAGCTAAGGAGTGGCATTTTGACTTTATCTTTAGACACTGTGCCAAGTTCTCCAGCTGGTGTAGTGATAGTTTCAGACCTATACACATGTCACCACAACCTCACAGACAGGTTTCCAGAGTGTCAGAAACATTTCAATGCAATACCCGAACCACCACCCATCATCCCCAGAGGTGATTGGTGGTTGTATTTTTAGGTTTAATTTCATTAGCTATAATTTTTTTCAATCATCCTTATTCAAAACAATAGAAATAACAGTAGCTACAATAACATTCTCCACATTTAATGACTTAATTCCACTAAGTTGTGCCTCATATGTTGTTAAGTTATGTTCACTTATATTCACAATAGTTCCCCTTGATAAAAAAATATTAGTTGGAAGCAGGGGCATTTCTAGCATCTGATGTTTAGGGGTGCTCATCCCCAAGGCTGACAGTGGCAGTGGCACCTGTCTTGAACGAAATTTGAATTGATTTGTAAATTTTTTTAATCGACCAATAAACTATTATCTACTCATCCACAAGCACTGAAATTAAGATTTATCTTACAAACTTACAAGTTCCATATCAATATGTAGGCTTATTGCATGAGAAAAGATGTTTCTGGGTGTTGATGTTCTGGTGAAGTGTGGTGGTGATGATAAAGTGTCAAGAAAAAATATTGCCCATAGGACCACTAGGCTCTTTGTCGTTAGCTGCTACTGTGTTAGCTCACTGCAAGTCAACTTCTGGACTACTCACACAAATAGGTACTCAAATTAAACAATACTACAAATTTGAAGACTGTAGATCAAAGGTAATAATAAGGATCAAATTCTATAGAGAAATTCAATAAAAATAAGAATCATAGTCTTTCATGTTAGAGTGAAGAGCAATTAGACACCTTTTAAAACTATCAAACTAACTATCTTGGACCCCATCACTCTGTTTCACCTTTACCCCACATCTACACCTTCAACTGGAAGAACTGAAATGGTCAAAGAAAAGATAAAAAAGTAAAAAAGTAAAAAAAAAAAAAAAAAAGGCAAAATTATGATAAAAAGTCAAAATTATTAGCTTAAAAAAATTAAAGTTTGAATTAAAAAAATCAGACACTGATTTTATAGCACTGTACTTCTTTTTTTCGTACAAAAATATTTTGTCCATTACAGGGGATACTGGACTAAAAATATGTTTCTCAGGGGGAACATCACTGAAAAAAGTTTAACAACCGCTGGCTTAGGTTATATGTCACGAAGCAAGACATAGTTTATTTAACTTCGTTGACAATGGTAACATTTGTTATTACTTACTGGTTTGCTGACACTGCAAAGAAGAGCTGTTTACATTTCGCCCGTCGAACTGAGGTGTGCTTCATTTTAACATGCTGTTGTGCTGCCATTTTTGCCTTTTTGATAACCAACAGTTTTGGGTTTTTTTGGTGTCTTGTAATTTTTGGACTGCCTCTGATTTATCCCTTGAGTGTTTTGTTCTCCCAGTGTAAAATAAAAATCCTGAAAGGATCTGCAATTGGGTCTCCTCATCTGTACCTTAACAATTTTAAAACGTTTCACGCTCTGAACTGCCATTGTAACATTTTTAATTTAACATCTTCTCATTGTGAACAGTCATTGCAGGATACATGTTTCTGGCTGTGAGCACTGCACACTGGTTCACTGCACACTGGTTCACTGCATTTCCAGTTCAGTTTATTTTACAAGTCATTTTAATTCAAAAATGATAACCCCAGAAGCTTCTATAGCTTAAAATCAGAGGTCCAAAAACACTAAAACAACAATATAGTATATCATGACAACAGTGGCGGGCCGTGCATTTCAACTTACGCCTTCAGTGACGCCCCATATATTAACTTCACTTCAGTATAGACTAGTCAGGCAGCACTTTGATTCAGGAGCATTTATAACCATCAAGTATGCATTCATAATTAAGATTAGGAAACTAATTACAGATATTGTCAAAAATAAAAAGGTGATTTAAAAATACTAAACGAAATGATGCTGTGATCTTAAACAAGTCTGTCTAATAAATTGCAGAATGTCACCGTTTCATATAAGACACCAACCAGACAATAACAAAACAAACTATTCTTTGAAAATGAAGTTCACCTCTTAAGCCCCAAGGGTTTTCTGACAAATTCTGCCTAAAATGCATGCCCAAATTAAAGTAAAATACAATTAACAAACAAATAAACTATGCTTTAGAATTGTTAATCCGTAATGCACCATGTTATTACATTTTCTATAGAATAAAAAAGCGCATTTTGTAATAATCTTCTCAAAATGTAATAAGTTATTATATTATGCGATAAAATTTATTACAAAAGGCGTTGGGACACTTTATTACAAAATGTGGTTTTATCACAAAATGTGGCTCAACAGGGCATTTATCTTGGTCCATGACGCAGGATCGAGGCCCTATGCATTTGCACATTATGTGTGCAACACATAGGGACTCGGCCCCATTGTATTTCGTTCGTTTTTTTTTTATTATTATACCGCCACCTCTTTGACCTGGAATTTGACCCCCTAAACATGCTCGAAAACTCAGCTATCTCGGCACGCACCTCAAGCCTGGTGAAAATCGGCGTCTGATGAAAAAAAATTCCGTGTCCAGCCCATAATTTTCGAACTAGCAACCAAAAAAGAGGAAAAATTGGAACGTTAATAACTTTTCAGAGGTTCACCATAAAGACACGAAAAAAACAGCAAAAGTTGCGGCCGACATGTCTTTAGCCAAACGACATATCTAGAGCTAGCAGATTGCGACCGAAGGTCGCGATCTGCTTGCGTGAATGGAAACGCTCAAAAATTATCTCCTCATAGGGCGTTTGTCGCAGAGACCTAAAAATGGTACCACATTAAAGAGGAACTGGTGAATCCAAAAAGTTGTAAGTTGTAGTTTTTGCGTTCCGTGCCCTGCCATTTGCGACCTCCGACACTCAAAATTAAAATTTGAGTTTCTCCCAACATGTCATATATCGTGACGATCAGGACACTGAGCCGGCATCAACTAGCACAAAACATTTTAAATTAGATGTACGGTTTGGGAGATATCGCAATAGATATTTGCGTTTTTTCAATTTTTTTTGGCAAAAACATCTTTTCGGCTCTACGCCTCTTTAGACTGGCAGATGACCCCCTTAACCTGCTCGCATTATATATGAAGAAAAAATGTGATTCCATCCCATAATATTAATTTTATTGAGGAAACAACGGACGGAAAATTCCCGAAAAATCACTAAAATGGCCCAAACGAGCCTTAGGAATGTCGCAGAAAGATGAGACGCACGCGCCAGCGTGCATCTCATCCAGCCCGCCATTTCATATGCTGATACCACCCACCTATCTAGGACAGGAAGTTCACAATTTGCCTTTCAATGTAAAAGCCTCAAAAACCTAAAAGCTGAACCGCTTGGCGTAGAGACATGAAACCAACGCCAAAAGTTTCCTTGTAACCGCCCGAAAAATTCATACACTGGTACTTATGGTCTATCTCCTACAGAAAGTTTGCAATCTGGATTTGTTTGGAAATCGTAAAAAATTTACTCCTCCGAAGCCTTTTGTCGCAGAGATGTAAACATAGTACCAATGGATAGAACTAACCGAGAAACATAAAAGTTGTAAAAATAATTTTTGTATCTCTTGTAGTTTTTTTTTCTCACGCCCAGTTAGTTGCAATAGCCGAAACTTAAAAATTAAAATTAAAAGATCCGCTACATATCACATATTGTGAGAATCAGTGACATGAGGTGAGCAGAAGTCGCCACACTAAGAATTTTCTAAATCAAATTTACAGTTTGGGAGATATGGCAATTTTAGTTTTCTTTCCTCTCCTCCAAATTTTTCCCCAAAGTCAAGGCCGCTCTCCTAGGTGGCGGAAATGGCCACGCCCCCTCCAATTCCTTATATGGCACAATGCTCTGTGTAGGTGCAGCAGAGGAGCTTCTTTGAGTGAAACTTTGATGAAAATGGCAAAATATGAGAAACCATAAACAGCAAGTGAATGAAACTTTCCAGAAATGTAGTCTACCTAGGAACAATATAAACCAGGTTTGGAAGATCCAGCTAATTTAAAATTTAAATGAGACTCAGTAGTTTGGGAGGATGTCTGGTCTCAGCCTCCATTCACTCCCATGTTAATTTGGATCAAAGAAATTCTGTACTTGGCCTGATTTTAGTGTTTTTAAAACTGCCAAATCTCGGTCATTTTTGACTCTACATGGGAAAAGAATACATCTACTTGTTCCTCAAAGCCTCCTGCCACTCACGATCATTTTAGTTTTCAGCTAGCATTTACGGTTCTCTCAAATATTGCAGTAGTTCGGAGGTAAGATTTGGCTTGAAAGCCAGTGACAGGGGGAGAGGCTCTTGAGCAGCGCGCGTCCGTCTAGGAGAAAAAAGGTGGGGGCCGTTACCATGGCAACGGAGCAGCTTTGATTAACAGGTGCAGACAATGAAGAGAACTATAACAGACTGGGAGGTGCTTTAACATGATTGACAGTCAAATTCTGTCATACAGACACAGGGCACATACACAAACCTATATACACACATATACATGGAATGACCTACACACATGGCATGTACGTACACAGTGTATGGCATGTAAAAAGTGTATATGTGTTTTATATACACAATGTGTGTGACATATACTTTGCTCCTTTTTTCCCTCTCTCACTCTGTTTTTCTGCCCAGCAACAGCCACACCCTCTAATACTGACAGCTGATTGGCTAATATGCTCCCACTCCTGTACACCTATACATGTGACATTACTTTGCTCCTATTTCTCTCTCTGACTTCCTGCCTAGATACAGCCACACCCTCTAATGCTGACAGCTGATTGGCTAACACCCTCCCACTGCTCTACACATACATGCTGTGCTCTGGCCACGCCCCCTTCCTGTCCATATTTGGCACAACTCTGTGTGTCTGGCTCCAGCAGAGGAGCTGCTTTGACTGAAACTTTGATGAAAATGCCATATTGTGGAGTATAATTTACTCATTTTTAGATATGAGGGTTATAACATGTTATGGCATGGGAAGAAATCCACGCGTAAAGTCGAGGTCCCGATCCAATGCTCAGGACTTTACAAAAACACACACACACACATGCTCTGAAATCACAAATTATCGAATGAATTAGATTTTATATTTTATTATTTTATTATTTTCACACAACAAATAGTATCGCTTGCTAGCTTGGTTAGCTAGAGTTATCTTAGTAAGCTAGTGTAATAAAACAAGTATAAAACAGCATAAGTTTGCAATAACAACACAATCACACAAAATTATTGATGTTGACAAAGTTTTTTTTTTCTTTTTTCTTTTCTTTTTTTCCCTTTTTTTGTCTGCATTTGTTCTCATTGTTTAACACCACAGAGGGGGAGTCAACATTATTTGAGATCAATGCATATTTTAGTCTTGCAGCCAAATATTTTAATATTTAGTGCATGTGTGTGACCATCAGCGGTCCTCCCTGAAAGCTGAGCAGACATCCTTTATTAGAACTCTCTATTACAAGCTAGGGAGGGCAGTGCTACACCTCAGTGATGTGTGGGGGAAACAAAGACTGGACAGGACGAACAGGATGAACGGGGATAGAAATTAACAGGCGGTGCTATTGTAATTAAAGATTGTAAGGTGGTGAGTTATTCCCAACTACTAATTGTCCATCAATAAAAATAAATAAATAAATAGATCGAAAAAAAAAAGGAGAAAACCAAACCAGCACAAAAAAAAAAGAGATTTAATAGATAAATAATTAAACAAACGGTAGTGAGCACCATAATTGTGGATGACTTGATAGTATAAAATAGAATGTAATAGAATAGAATAGAATAGAATAGGTCAGAAGATCACACTAGTGCAAGAAGAGAATGAGTTTAGGTTAGAGATTGTGGAAAGATTCTCAGCACATTCTGGGGGGTCCCATCATTCACTGAAATGGGACTCGGCAGTAGCTGGCGAGACCCGATCAAACATGTAAGTGTGAAGGACCCCGAAGCCCAGAACAGCAATCACGGTAAGGCAGGGCCAAGCCAACAGGACACCCCTCACCCCGGGGCGCAGGGGCCGCAGGGGCCGCAGGAGCCGCAGGAGCCGCAGGGCGCCGCCTCCAGAGAGCCACCAGGGCCACCGTGAACGACGCAAACCCGGAGAACTTGAGGAAGCAGCTACAGACCCCCCCAGCACACCAAGGCCAACCCAGGCGACCTGGGGCACGAGGACCCACCCGCCACCCTACCCCCCAACCCCGCTCACCCCATCCCCCACCCCACCACCCGACCCGCCCCCCGAGGGGGCCAACAGCTCCACGCAGCCAGGAAGCCAGATGTTGAAATATAAGGTAACATTTTAGGACAGCATATATTGTCTGAGGAATAATATAGATGATAATAGCTAATATGTGTGTTGCTGAGTAACCCCCCCACCCCAGGGAGTTTTTTTGGGAGGCTCACTATCCCATATTTTGAAAACCCTTGGTTTATTCCATTGTCTCTATGTCCTATATGATATATCAATCTAATCTGAATTTTCAACATTTATTTACATATAGTTTTTTTCTACACATGCAAAGACCAAGTGTTTTATAGATGTTTGTGAGAAAGATGAATGCACTTCTGTAATGCGTTCACTGTGTTATGTGTGACTTTAAAAACAATAGGAAGTGAAACAGGAGAGAGAGAGAGAGAGAGAGAGAGAGAGAGATGCTCTAGTGTGTCTGTTAGAACACACACTCTTTCATTCTTTCAGTTCAGACACAAACTCTATCATGTTTTTCTTTGTGATACTGGGAGCACTGGTCTGTGTGGAGGAAGCAGGTAGGACAAGGAATATTTATATATTATTTACAGAAATAATGCATCTTTATCACCAATGAACTGAACATTAACAGAACGGCTGATTTATATAAATAATATCTGTTACCATTAGAGCTGTCAAAATTAAAACATGATTGTAATTAATGTGATTTAAAAAATGAATGCAATTAAATAGAACAGTTTAGTTTTAAGGTGTTTTGTTGAAACTGTGGAAGTTTTTTAATGAACATATTAATTGCATGTATTTTCATATTTTTGCATATGTATTGGATATTTTATATCATATATTTTTTTTACTTTTCTTCTGTATTTTTGAAGAGTTTTTGTGTTAGTTTATTTATTGGTGATTGTTTTTCCTGCATTTCTTTGTGTATCTAAGTGTGTTTTTTTGTATTTTGCGGGAGATTTGAGTCCAAAAAGACCCTCCAGAGACAGAAGAGTTGATCAACATAAAGTGTTTTGCACATTCTGTGAGACAGTTTTTTTTTCCATTAAACCACTTCCACTTTAAAATATCACTTTAACATGAAGCGTGTGGTAGTTGTGGATTCTGTGGTGTCATGCAGTTTAGACAAATACATTCAGTGCACATATATTCACTTATTTCCTGAGTGTTTTCTCATGAAAATTAAATGAAATTAATGTAGATTTAAAATTAATATCTACATCAGTAACCCTATGATTAATCTGATTAAAAATGTTAATTCAACAACACTAGTTCCTATATTTCATAGCACATGTAGGACAAAGGAAAAAAAATTTGATTCGATGATGTTTTAATTACAGTCACATATGAAAAAATAAATAAATAAATAAATAATAATAAAAAAAAAATAATAATAATAATAATTTAGGAAAAGGACAAGATGGTAAGTAGCCCGAAATATGAAAAGTGGCCTGCACAGGAAATTACCCCAGATGGTCCCCCTCATGCAGGAAGCAGGGACACATCCTCAGTTGTAGTCCCCAGCGTCATTGAGTGTTTTGGCCTTTTTACATACAATACACCCTCCTCTGGGGCAGGCCCACCACAGGCTGATCAGACCTGGGTGTGTGTCCCTAGCTTCCCGAGGCCCATACGGGATCCTTCCTTTTTAACCACAGCCAACGGCTGCGGCGTTCTGCTGTGTCTGATGCTTCTCTGATGGTACGATGCAGGGCCTGGCCATGGATTCCCAGATCTTTCAGGAGATTGATGGTGGATGTTGCAATGAAGCCTCGGCAGCCCACTTCAAGAGGACGGACTGATGCTTTCCAGCCTCGCGGTTCGGCCTCCGCCTTCAGGTCTGACTACCTCAGATTTTTTCTCTCATAGGCCTCATTTATGGCGTCTTCCCACGGTACTGTCAGCTCAATGATAAGTACAGCACGTGAGGTGTCCGGCCTTAGGGCAGAAGTTGCAATTTGTGGAGGGACTGTGAGCAGGTGGCCTACGTCGACGCATATTTCCCAGTCCTGGGCCCCCTCTAGCGGATTTTTCCTGGTTGGTGCTGCTGAAGATTTTGGGTGTTGTTCTCCCTCACGAACAAACGATCACAACAAAGCTGCTTTTGACTCTTTGGACCGTGATGAGTTGGTTGTCCTTCTTTCCTCCATGGCGGCAGCCAGGGACTTCAATACCTGGTTCTGCCTCCAGGTGATTAGAGGCTCACTTTGCAGCTTGTGAGGATGTGCCTTAAGGTTGTTGGTGTGTGGCACAACGGGCATGCAGGATCTTCACCAAGCCATTGATGGAGATTAGTTGGTGAAGGCAGAAAATCTTATGTTTCTCTAAGGAGGAAGCTGATCCGACCTGCCTCCATCTGCCACAGGTCTTTCCAACTAATCCTCCTTTTTTCAATGTTCTCCCACTTCATCCACTGTCCTTGGCAGGCTTGTGACACCGCCCTTGTGCATCTTGGAACTTCTTCCTGGTGCCGGACCTCCAGGACCACCAATTTTCAGCGTTCTGCTGCTGTTGCCTTGCTCCAGGGTGGCTGTCCTTGGTTGAGCATAGCCCGCCTCTTCCCTGTTGAATTCGGTTCACCATCTCAGCATGCTGGAGTGCTGACTTTGCTTGTTGAACAGCTTCCTTTGGGGTCCACTTTCTTCCTGTTGTAAATGCTGGGGTAACAGCCCTTAGAGTGGTGTCCCGGGATTCTGTGAGAGTCAGTACCAATCTTGACTTTGCACACTTGAACTCCTCTACGAGACTTGACAGGGGAAGATCGAGAATCCCATGTCCGTATAGGTTGTTGCTACTCAGACACCTTAGTACACCTAACCATTTCCTCACATAGGTGCTGACTGATCTTTCCATCTTCTGGACCGCTGTAATAGGAATGTCAACGACAGTCAGTGGCCACATCATTCGAGGGAGCAGGCCAAAATGAAGGCACCACAGTTTTAGCTTGCCAGGGAGCTTAGAGTGGTCAAGCGTCTTGAGGTCTCTAACAACATCCTGCTTCAGTTGTTCCACCTGACGGCTATCTTTAAGGCTGGCATCGTAGCATCTCCCCAGGCTTTTAATTGGCCTCTCGGATATGGTTGGTATCGGCTGGCTGTTAATAAAAAACCTTTAGTCCAAAAGCTCGCCTTTGGTGATGGAGATGCTCCTGACTTGGATGGTTTAACCTTCATCCTGGCCCGCGAGATGTTTTCCTGGAGCTTCTCAAGGAGGCATCTGGTGCATGGTACCATTGTAGTGATGGTCATTATATCGTCCATGAATGCCCTGATTGGTGTTAGCTTCACTCCAACTTTCAGACGCTTTCCACCCACTACCCACTTTGAGGCTCTGAGGATGACCTCCATCACCATGGTAAATGCCAGCGGGGAAATCGTGCAGCCAGCCATTATGCCGATTTCCAGGCTCTGCCACGTAGTGGTGAAGCCAGATGTTGAGTAACAGAACTGCAGATCCTGGAAGTAGGCTTTCACCAAGTTTGTAATCGGTGCCGGCACCCGGAAGAAGTGAAAGGTAGACCACAGGTTGCAGTGTGGGGTTCACCCAAAGGCATTTTCCAGGTCAAGGAAGACCACACGCAGGTTGCTCTTCTCCTTTTTGGCCTGCTGGATCTGATGCCAGATCATACTGGTATGCTTCAGGCACCCAGATGATCCTGGCAACCCAGCCTTTTGCACAGTGGTGTTCACTAACCTGTTTTCCTCTAAATACCTGATCACCCTTTGTGCAACAATGCTGAAAAAGATTTTACCTTCAACATTGAGGAGACTGATAGGACGGAATTGGCTGATGGTTGTAGCCTCCTCCTCCTTTGGAATCAGTAATAATAATAATAATAATAATAATAATAATAATAATACCTCATATTTATTTAGCGCTATTTTGGACATTTAAAGACATATATAAAATGCTTTATATAATAAACAGTCAAACAGTGGGGAAAAAAACCTGAAGCAAAATCCAGTTTGAACAGATGATTTTTAAGGAGTGATTTGTATGGAGCTAAATCCAGGCCAAATGTTTTGCTAATTTGAAAAAAGAATTGTAATTGAAAAACAAAAATTCAAAACTGAAAGTTCACGTTTTGATCTTGAACTTTGAAATATACAACAATGTATTCAAACTAAAAATAAGTGTAGGAAAGTTTTTTTCAGGTTAAATATAATTTTGATTCAGTTTTGGAATTTTTTTGAATAAATTATTTATTTTCATTTTTCACTTTCATATATATTTTGATATTTGAGGTCTTAATTTTTTCAGTTGCAGATTTTATGTTTTCAGATTCAGATCTTATTTTTTTATAGTTTCAAATCTTATTTTTTGGTTTCAGATCTTTTTTTCACTTTCAGATTTTTTTTTCACTTTCAGATCTTTTTTTTACAGTCTCAGACTTTTGGCCCTGATGTTGCGTGGGGGGCGTGGCATCAACTTAGAGGGGCGTGGCATCATGAGTGACAGCATAACAAAGAAGGCTGAGGACCTCCCTCAATCACGTTGCCTTCAGGGAACGTAGGAACTGCGACAAGTTTGACTCTACACTTTCTATACACCACATTCATGTGATTGGCAGTTAAAAAACTGACGCCAGTGACAACGTTGTGTTTAGCAAACTGTTTTAGAACCTGCTTGGCTCTAATAGCAGTATAAGAGCAATAAACTATGCCAGATTGTGAAGTTAAACATCTACACTTTAAGTGTTTATGTTTCCCACTTCCACATAATACCATGAACGCAGCACAGTGTCCGTTTGCGATCATGGCGTCCGCTCCACCGGGACCACCTGAGAAATGTTAGATATTTTTGAATAGATACTCTGGGAAATCATCATAAATGTTATAATGATGGGTAGTTTGTGTAACATAGGGACATACATGAAGGGAAAAGTGGGGAATTGACGTTAGCATTAACTAGCTTTATGCTAATAGTGTTCCTAATTGTACACTCCTTACAGTGTCTAGCTAAAGGCTAAGGTTTTTGCCTTTAACTCACTCACTGCCATTGACGTATATATACGTCAATTGAAATACTTACGCTCACTGCCATCGACGCATATATACGTCAATCACGGGCGAGGGGCGGGGAGCGGTCTCGCGCAGCCTGTCACTGAAAATCAGACTGGTTTCCAAGTGCTCCGCTATTTTAGATCCTCCTGAGCAGATTGGACCCCTAAAATGTCCCGGAACCATGGTGTAAAGCCCAGGTAAATTAAACCGCTCATAATGCTCTTTTTATGGGGCAGAATAACAGAGCATGCGCCCCCTCTAAACGGACCGGGGATCAGCGGTCTGAAGCCGCGCGTTTAATCCGCTCATAATGCTCTGTTTATGGGCAGAATAACAGAGCATGCGCCCCCTCTAAACGGACCGGGGATCAGCGGTCTGAAGCCGCGCGTTTAATCCGCTCATAATGCTCTGTTTATGGGCAGAATAACAGAGCATGCGCCCCTTCTAAACGGACCGGGGATCAGCGGTGTGAAGCCGCGCGTTTAATCCGCTCATAATGCTCTGTTTATGGGCAGAATAACAGAGCATGCGCCCCCTCTAAACGGACCGGAGATCAGCGGTCTGAAGCCGCGCGTTTAATCCGCCCATAACGCTCTGGTCTGGGGCTGCATATGAAGGCATAATCATATTTATATAATATAAAGGTATAAGTCCAGTCTGGTTTTGTAGTACCATGCCTCCATAAAAATATTTCTAAGTCCACACTGGAGCGCCACCAGTTAAAACTCTCGTTCCTTGTAACGTGGATGTACTTGAAAAAATACCTCCCAGAAAAGCGCTAAATGCACTATGCAGGCGGTGTCCCCGTTGACTTTGAATGGGGATGCCCTAGCAACTACCAAAGAGCAAAATCCGTTTACGTGTGGCAAAGTGTGGACTTAGAAATATTTTTATAGAGGCATGGTACTACCCGGGTGAAGCTGTGGACTTAGAAATATTTTTATAGAGGCATGGTACTACCCGGGTGAAGCTGAAATATTTCTAAGTCCACACTTTGCCACACGTAAACGGATTTTGCTCTTTGGTAGTTGCTAGGGCATCCCTATTCAAAGTCAATGGAGACACCTTCTGCATAGTGCATTTAGCACTTTTCTGGGAGGTATTTTTTCAAGTACATCCACGTTATAAGGAACGAGAGTTTTAACTGGTGGTGCTCCAGTGTAATAAGAGGCCAGCTTCGGAGGGTGCGTTACCCGTGCAAAGATAGAGGGACATCGGATCCCTTTATTGGATTTATGCCCTCCGAACCTCCAGATCGAAAGGCATTTATGAAGCCCCGCCTCTGAAGGGCCTATGCTCTCCGTTTGTCGGTTCAGCGGTAGGTTCCTTCAACATTGCGGGCTGGTACACGTTAGGTATTCGGGAGGGGAGGACAGGGCTCCGGCCTCCAGGAGAGGATGCGGGACAGAGATGCGCTGTCTCCCTCAGTGGCTCTCCAACGGTATCCGCGAGTGCCAGGCGGTGCCTGGGGTCCGTCTAACCCGGCGGCGGGTTGCGGTCCCGGTCACGGCGGCCAGAGCTGACGCGGGTCCGTTATAAATAACTATGTTTCTCTTATCCTTGTTCACACACGGCAGTGGGCGCGGTTACAGCTCCGGCGGCGGAGCGCTGGCCCCAGCGGCTGTGTATAACCCCGGGGTGCGCGCTGCTCGCGCGGTGCGCTCTGAGGGGGCGGTGTGTTCCTTTTCCCTGGCCCCCGCCCAGGTCTGTCGCCCTAACCGAGGAGGCCCCTTTCCCGTCCCGCCCTACTAAAGGGCTCACAGGGGGGGGTTGGGGATGCCCTCCTCGGGACCGGCGACTCTCCTGGGGGCCTTGGATCGCCTCCTCCGCCCCCTCGGATCACCGCACTGCCGCGGGTGGGCTCCACCTTCGGGGCTATCCTAGTTGATCCTCCAGTATAGCAGCATATGCTTGTCCCACATATTAAACCGCTGGAAGGTCGGTACAGTGAAACTACGAATGGCTCATTAAATCAGTTATGGTTCCTTTGGTCGGTGAGGTGAGTCCCGAGCAGGCGGGGCTCTCTCTTCATGCGTCCGGCTCTGCCGGTTCTGACCCCACATTGGCAGGTGGGGAGTTTGACTGGGGCGGTACGAAGGGAACGTGAGCTGGGGTCTCAGACCATCGTGAGAGGCTCAGGGAGAAGAGACACTCCCGTAGAGCAGAAGGGAACGTGAGCTGGGGTCTCAGACCATCGTGAGAGGCTCAGGGAGAACAGACACTCCCGTAGAGCAGAAGGGAACGTGAGCGGCTCAGGGAGAACAGGCACTCCCGTAGAGCAGAAGGGAACGTGAGCTGGGGTCTCAGACCATCGTGAGAGGCTCAGGGAGAACAGACACTCCCGTGGAGCAGAAGGGAACGTGAGCTGGGGTCTCAGACCATCGTGAGAGGCTCAGGGAGAACAGGCACTCCCGTAGAGCAGAAGGGAACGTGAGCTTGGGGTCTCAGACCATCGTGAGAGGCTCAGGGAGAAAAGACACTCACATAAAGTAAGAGGGAACGTGAGCAGGGTAAACGGCCTCCTCCTAATCCCAAGAGGGTTTTTTTTTAACCTTTTTGGAATATTTCTAAGTCCAGTGTGGACTTAGAAAATTTTATCTTTCCATTTGTAGTACCAAGGGTTTTTTTTTAACCTTTTTTGGAATATTTCTAAGTCCACTTTGGACTTAGAAAAATTCCAAAAAATAAAAAAAACCCTTGGTACTACAAATGGAAAGATAGAAAATTTTCTAAGTCCACGTTGGACTTAGAAAAATTCCAAAAAATAAAAAAAACCCTTGGTACTACAAATGGAAAGATAGAAAATTTTCTAAGTCCACGTTGGACTTAGAAAAATTTAAAAAAATAAAAAAAAACCCTTGGTACTACAAATGGAAAGATAGAAAATTTTCTAAGTCCACGATGGACTTAGAAAAATTCCAAAAAATAAAAAAAAACCCTTGGTACTACAAATGGAAAGATAGAAAATTTTCTAAGTCCACGTTGGACTTAGAAAAATTCCAAAAAATAAAAAAAACCCTTGGTACTACAAATGGAAAGATAGAAAATTTTCTAAGTCCACGTTGGACTTAGAAAAATTTTAAAAAATAAAAAAAAACCCTTGGTACTACAAATGGAAAGATAGAAAATTTTCTAAGTCCACGTTGGACTTAGAAAAATTTTAAAAAATAAAAAAAAAACCCTTGGTAATACAAATGGAAAGATAGAAAATTTTCTAAGTCCACGTTGGACTTAGAAAAATTCCAAAAAATAAAAAAAAACCCTTGGTACTACAAATGGAAAGATAGAAAATTTTCTAAGTCCACGTTGGACTTAGAAAAATTCCAAAAAATAAAAAAAACCCTTGGTACTACAAATGGAAAGATAGAAAATTTTCTAAGTCCACGTTGGACTTAGAAAAATTTTAAAAAATAAAAAAAAACCCTTGGTACTACAAATGGAAAGATAGAAAATTTTCTAAGTCCACGTTGGACTTAGAAAAATTCCAAAAAATAAAAAAAACCCTTGGTACTACAAATGGAAAGATAGAAAATTTTCTAAGTCCACGTTGGACTTAGAAAAATTCCAAAAAATAAAAAAAACCCTTGGTACTACAAATGGAAAGATAGAAATTTTTCTAAGTCCACGTTGGACTTAGAAAAATTTCTGATATTTTTTCGTTTTGTACTACCAAGGCTCTGGTTGACTTACGGCGCCGGTTGAAGGGGTTTAGCCCGAGGAGGGGGCTTAAGTTTGGGGTACCAGGGACCGACTGGGGCGGTCGGTCCCTGGAGGTCCTGTAAGGGCCGGGTGTGTCTAGATTGTGGCCGGGGATAGGGAGCCTTTTTTCGGGTATAGGTCCCAGGGTTAGACCCCTGGTTCTATGGGGCTCCAGGGGTCCACGTGCCCGGCTACTCTGCCCCAGAATGGGGCCTTGAGGCTGGGTATAAAGCCTGGCCTCCTGAGCCCTGGTTCTATGGGGCTCCAGGGGTCCACATGCCCGTCTACTCTGCCCCAGAATGGGGCCTTGAGGCTGGGTATAAAGCCTGGCCTCCTGAGCCCTGGTTCTATGGGGCTCCAGGGGTCCACGTGGCCGGCTACTCTGCCCCAGAATGGGGCCTTGAGGCTGGGTATAAAGCCTGGCCTCCTGAGCCCTGGTTCTATGGGGCTCCAGGGGTCCACGTGACCGGCTACTCTGCCCCAGAACGGGGCCTTGAGGCTGGGTATAAAGCCTGGCCTCCTGAGCCCTGGTTCTATGGGGCTCCAGGGGTCCACGTGCCCGGCTACTCTGCCCCAGAACGGGGCCTTGAGGCTGGGTATAAAGCCTGGCCTCCTGAGCCCTGGTTCTATGGGGCTCCAGGGGTCCACGTGCCCGGCTACTCTGCCCCAGAACGGGGCCTTGAGGCTGGGTATAAAGCCTGGCCTCCTGAGCCCTGGTTCTATGGGGCTCCAGGGGTCCACGTGCCCGGCTACTCTGCCCCAGAACGGGGCCTTGAGGCTGGGTATAAAGCCTGGCCTTTTTACCCCTGGTTCTATGGGGCTCCAGGGGTCCACGTGCCCGGCTACTCTGCCCCAGAACGGGGCCTTGAGGCTGGGTATAAAGCCTGGCCTCCTGAGCCCTGGTTCTATGGGGCTCCAGGGGTCCACGTGCCCTGCTCCTCTGCCCCAGAATGGGGCCTTCAGGCTGGGTCAAGGCCCAGCCCTATTACCCCTGGTTCTACGGGGCTCCAGGGGTCCACGTGCCCGGCTACTGTGCCCCAGAATGGGGCCTTCAGGCTGGGTCAAGGCCCAGCCCTATTACCCCTGGTTCTATGGGGCTCCAGGGGTCCATGTGCCCGGCTACTGTGCCCCAGAATGGGGCCTTCAGGCTGGGTCAAGGCCCGGCCTTTTTACCCCTGGTTCTATGGGGCTCCAGGTCCCCAGCAACCACCAAGAGGCAAAACTCGCTACGTGTGAAAGTGGGACTTTGTCATTTTTCTAAACTGGAGGCATGGTACTACCGGGGTGAAGCAAGTCCCAATGGAGGTTTGCTGTTAGCTTCCGGAGGATGGCAGGGGAAAAAGCAACAAAAGGGAACAGATGTCCCTTCATTTTGGTCCGGGGAAGGTACCCTGCGAATCCTGCCTGCCTGCGCCTGGAGGAACACCACTTAAAATCGTGGTTTCTGAAATGGGGGAAGCACGTGAAAAAATACCTCCCAAAAAAGTGTTAAATGCACTATGCAGAAGGTGTCTCCATTGACCTTGAATGGGGAGGCCCCAGCAACTACCAAGAAGCAAAACTCAATCACGTGTGGCAAAATAGACAGGTCCCCAGCAACTACCAAGAGGCAAAACTCGCTACGTCTGAAAGTTGGACTTTGTCATTTTTCTGAACTGGAGGCATGGTACTACCAGAGTGAAGCTGAAATTATTCTAAGTCCCACCAGAGGCATGGTACTACCAGAGTGAAGCTGAAATTTTGTTGGACTTTGTCATTTTTCACAGGGGTCCATATGTTGCTCTACTCTGCCCCAGAATGGGGCCTCGAGGCTGGGTCTAAAGCCGGGCCTTTTTACCCCTGGTTCTATGGGGCTCCAGGGGTCCACGTGCCCGGCTACACTGCCCCGGAATGGGGCCTTCAGGCTGGGTCAAGGCCCAGCCTTTTTACCCCTGGTTCTATGGGGCTCCAGGCGTCCACGTGCCCGGCTATTGTGCCCCAGAATGAGGCCTTCAGGCTGGGTATAAAGGCTGGCCATTTTACCCCTGGTTCTATGTGGTTCCACGTGCCCAGGAACTACATATGAGAGTGGGACTTTGTACTGTGTGGACTTAGAAAAATTTCTACCTATGGTTTTGTAGTACCAAGGCTATGTAAAAATATTTCTAAGTCCACATGGGACTTAGAAAAATTCCAAAAAGTAAAAAAAAACCCTTGGTACTACAAATGGAAAGATAGAAAATTTTCTAAGTCCACATGGGACTCTGAAAAAAAATTTCCTTGTGGAAATTTTTCAAAGTATTGTGTGGACTTAGAAAAATTTCTGATATTTTTTCGTTTTGTAGTACCAAGGCTCTGGTTGTCTTACGGCGCCGGTTGAAGGGGTTTAGCCCGAGGAGGGGGCTTAAGTTTGGGGTACCAGGGACCGACTGGGGCGGTCGGTCCCTGGAGGTCCTGTAGGGGCCGGGTGTGTCTAGATTGTGGCCGGGGATAGGGAGCCTTTTTTCGGGTATAGGTCCCAGGGTTAGACCCCTGGTTCTATGGGGCTCCAGGGGTCCACGTACCTGGCTCCTCTGCCCCAGAATGGGGCCTTCAGGCTGGGTTAAGGCCTGGTCTTTTTACCCCTGGTTCTATGGGGCTCCAGGGGTCCACGTGCCCTTCTCCTCTGCCCCAGAATGGGGCCTTCAGGCTGGGTCAAGGCCTGGTCTTTTTACCCCTGGTTCTACGGGGCTCCAGGGGTCCACGTACCTGGCTCCTCTGCCCCAGAATGGGGCCTTCAGGCTGGGTCAAGGCCCAGCCTTATTACCCCTGGTTCTACGGGGCTCCAGGGGTCCACGTACCTGGCTCCTCTGCCCCAGAATGGGGCCTTCAGGCTGGGTTAAGGCCTGGTCTTTTTACCCCTGGTTCTATGGGGCTCCAGGGGTCCACGTGCCCTTCTCCTCTGCCCCAGAATGGGGCCTTCAGGCTGGGTCAAGGCCTGGTCTTTTTACCCCTGGTTCTACGGGGCTCCAGGGGTCCACGTACCTGGCTCCTCTGCCCCAGAATGGGGCCTTCAGGCTGGGTCAAGGCCCAGCCTTATTACCCCTGGTTCTACGGGGCTCCAGGGGTCCACATGCCTGGCTACTGTGCCCCAGAATGGGGCCTTCAGGCTGGGTCAAGGCCCGGCCTTATTACCCCTGGTTCTACGGGGCTCCAGGGGTCCACGTGCCCGGCTACTTTGCCCCACAATGGGGCCTTCAGGCTGGGTCAAGGCCTGGTCTTTTTACCCCTGGTTCTACGGGGCTCCAGGGGTCCACGTGCCCAGCTACTGTGCCCCAGAATGGGGCCTTCAGGCTGGGTCAAGGCCCGGCCTTTTTACCCCTGGTTCTATGGGGCTCCAGGTCCCCAGCAACTACCAAGAGGCAAAACTCGCTACGTGTGAAAGTGGGACTTTGTCATTTTTCACAGGGGTCCACGTGCCCAGCTACTGTGCCCCAGAATGGGGCCTTCAGGCTGGGTCAAGGCCCGGCCTTTTTACCCCTGGTTCTATGGGGCTCCAGGTCCCCAGCAACTACCAAGAGGCAAAACTCGCTACGTGTGAAAGTGGGACTTTGTCATTTTTCACAGGGGTCCACGTGCCCAGCTACTGTGCCCCAGAATGGGGCCTTCAGGCTGGGTCAAGGCCCGGCCTTTTTACCCCTGGTTCTATGGGGCTCCAGGTCCCCAGCAACTACCAAGAGGCAAAACTCGCTACGTGTGAAAGTGGGACTTTGTCATTTTTCACAGGGGTCCACGTGCCCAGCTACTGTGCCCCAGAATGGGGCCTTCAGGCTGGGTCAAGGCCCGGCCTTTTTACCCCTGGTTCTATGGGGCTCCAGGTCCCCAGCAACTACCAAGAGGCAAAACTCGCTACGTGTGAAAGTGGGACTTTGTCATTTTTCACAGGGGTCCACGTGCCCAGCTACTGTGCCCCAGAATGGGGCCTTCAGGCTGGGTCAAGGCCCGGCCTTTTTACCCCTGGTTCTATGGGGCTCCAGGTCCCCAGCAACTACCAAGAGGCAAAACTCGCTACGTGTGAAAGTGGGACTTTGTCATTTTTCACAGGGGTCCACGTGCCCAGCTACTGTGCCCCAGAATGGGGCCTTCAGGCTGGGTCAAGGCCCGGCCTTTTTACCCCTGGTTCTATGGGGCTCCAGGTCCCCAGCAACTACCAAGAGGCAAAACTCGCTACGTGTGAAAGTGGGACTTTGTCATTTTTCACAGGGGTCCACGTGCCCAGCTACTGTGCCCCAGAATGGGGCCTTCAGGCTGGGTCAAGGCCCGGCCTTTTTACCCCTGGTTCTATGGGGCTCCAGGGGTCCAGTTGCCCGGCTCCTCTGCCCCAGAATGGGGCCTTCAGGCTGGGTCAAGGCCCGGCTTTTTTACCCCCGGTTCTATGGTGCTCCAGGTCCCCAGCAACTACCAAGAGGCAAAACTCGCTACGTGTGAAAGTGGGACTTTGTCATTTTTCTAAACTGGAGGCATGGTACTACCGGGGTGAAGCAAGGATGGCAGGGGAAAAAGCAACAAAAGGGAACAGATGTCCCTTCATTTTGGTCCGGGGAAGGTGCCCTGCGAATCCTGCCTGCCTGCGCCTGGAGGAACACCACTTAAAATCGTGGTTTCTGAAATGGGGGAAGCACGTGAAAAAATACCTCCCAAAAAAGTGTTAAATGCACTATGCAGAAGGTGTCTCCATTGACCTTGAATGGGGAGGCCCCAGCAACTACCAAGAAGCAAAACTCAATCACGTCTGGCAAAATAGACAGGTCCCCAGCAACTACCAAGAGGCAAAACTCGCTACGTCTGAAAGTTGGACTTTGTCATTTTTCTGAACTGGAGGCATGGTACTACCAGAGTGAGGCTGAAATTTTTCTAAGTCCCACCAGAGGCATGGTACTACCAGGAGTGAAGCTGAAATTTTGTTGGACTTTGACATTTTTCACAGGGGTCCATATGTTGCTCTACTCTGCCCCAGAATGGGGCCTCGAGGCTGGGTCTAAAGCCGGGCCATTTTACCCCTGGTTCTATGGGGCTCCAGGGGTCCACGTGCCCGGCTACTGTGCCCCAGAATGGGGCCTTCAGGCTGGGTCAAGGCCCAGCCTTATTACCCCTGGTTCTATGGGGCTCCAGGGGTCCACGTGCCCGGCTACTGTACCCCAGATTGGGGCCTTGAGGCTGGGTATAAAGGCTGGCCATTTTACCCCTGGTTCTATGTGGTTCCACGTGCCCAGGAACTCCCGCTAGGCAAAACACGCTACGTATGAGAGTGGGACTTTGTAATGTGTGGACTTAGAAAAATGTCTACCAATGGTTTTGTAGTACCAAGGCTATGTAAAAATATTTCTAAGTCCACATTGGACTTAGAAAAATTCCCAAAAAATAAAAAAAAAACCCTTGGTACTACAAAGATAAAGATAGAGGAAATTTTTCAAAGTATTGTGTGGACTTAGAAAAATTTCTGATATTTTTTCGTTTTGTAGTACCAAGGCTCTGGTTGTCTTACGGCGCCGGTTGAAGGGGTTTAGCCCGAGGAGGGGGCTTAAGTTTGGGGGTACCAGGGACCGACTGGGGCGGTCGGTCCCTGGAGGTCCTGTAGGGGCCGGGTGTGTCTAGATTGTGGCCGGGGATAGGGAGCCTTTTTTCGGGTATAGGTCCCAGGGTTAGACCCCTGGTTCTATAGGGCTCCAGGGGTCCACGTACCCGGCTCCTCTGCCCCAGAATGGGGCCTTCAGGCTGGGTTAAGGCCCAGCCCTAATACCCCTGGTTCTACGGGGCTCCAGGGGTCCACGTGCCCGGCTACTCTGCCCCAGAATGGGGCCTTCAGGCTGGGTTAAGGCCTGGTCTTTTTACCCCTGGTTCTATGGGGCTCCAGGGGTCCACGTGCCCGGCTACTGTGCCCCAGAATGGGGCCTTCAGGCTGGGTCAAGGCCCAGCCTTATTACCCCTGGTTCTACGGGGCTCCAGGGGTCCACGTGCCCGGCTACTGTGCCCCAGAATGGGGCCTTCAGGCTGGGTCAAGGCCCAGCCTTATTACCCCTGGTTCTACGGGGCTCCAGGGGTCCACGTGCCCTTCTCCTCTGCCCCAGAATGGGGCCTTCAGGCTGGGTCAAGGCCCGGCCTTTTTACCCCTGGTTCTATGGGGCTCCAGGGGTCCACGTGCCCTTCTCCTCTGCCCCAGAATGGGGCCTTCAGGCTGGGTCAAGGCCCGGCCTTTTTACCCCTGGTTCTATGGGGCTCCAGGGGTCCACGTGCCCTTCTCCTCTGCCCCAGAATGGGGCCTTCAGGCTGGGTCAAGGCCCAGCCCTATTACCCCTGGTTCTACGGGGCTCCAGGGGTCCACGTGCCCGGCTACTGTGCCCCAGAATGGGGCCTTAAGGCTGGGTCTAAAGCCTGGCCTTTTTACCCCTGGTTCTATGGGGCTCCAGGGGTCCACGTGCCCTGCTCCTCTGCCCCAGAACGGGGCCTTCAGGCTGGGTCAAGGCCCAGCCCTATTACCCCTGGTTCTACGGGGCTCCAGGGGTCCACGTGCCCGGCTACTGTGCCCCAGAATGGGGCCTTAAGGCTGGGTCTAAAGCCTGGCCTTTTTACCCCTGGTTCTATGGGGCTCCAGGGGTCCACGTGCCCTTCTCCTCTGCCCCAGAATGGGGCCTTCAGGCTGGGTCAAGGCCCAGCCCTATTACCCCTGGTTCTACGGGGCTCCAGGGGTCCACGTGCCCGGCTACTGTGCCCCAGAATGGGGCCTTAAGGCTGGGTCTAAAGCCTGGCCTTTTTACCCCTGGTTCTATGGGGCTCCAGGGGTCCACGTGCCCTGCTCCTCTGCCCCAGAACGGGGCCTTCAGGCTGGGTCAAGGCCCAGCCCTATTACCCCTGGTTCTACGGGGCTCCAGGGGTCCACGTGCCCGGCTACTGTGCCCCAGAATGGGGCCTTAAGGCTGGGTCAAGGCCCGGCCCTATTACCCCTGGTTCTACGGGGCTCCAGGGGTCCACGTGCCCTTCTCCTCTGCCCCAGAATGGGGCCTTCAGGCTGGGTCAAGGCCCAGCCCTATTACCCCTGGTTCTACGGGGCTCCAGGGGTCCACGTGCCCGGCTACTGTGCCCCAGAATGGGGCCTTAAGGCTGGGTCTAAAGCCTGGCCTTTTTACCCCTGGTTCTATGGGGCTCCAGGGGTCCAAGTGCCCTTCTCCTCTGCCCCAGAATGGGGCCTTCAGGCTGGGTCAAGGCCCGGCCTTTTTACCCCTGGTTCTATGGGGCTCCAGGGGTCCACGTGCCCTTCTCCTCTGCCCCAGAATGGGGCCTTCAGGCTGGGTTAAGGCCTGGTCTTTTTACCCCTGGTTCTATGGGGCTCCAGGGGTCCACGTGCCCTTCTCCTCTGCCCCAGAATGGGGCCTTCAGGCTGGGTCTAAAGCCTGGCCTTTTTACCCCTGGTTCTATGGGGCTCCAGGGGTCCACGTGCCCGGCTCCTCTGCCCCAGAATGGGGCCTTCAGGCTGGGTCAAGGCCCGGCCTTTTTTACCCCTGGTTCTATGGGGCTCCAGGTCCCCAGCAACCACCAAGAGGCAAAACTCGCTACGTGTGAAAGTGGGACTTTGTCATTTTTCTAAACTGGAGGCATGGTACTACCGGGGTGAAGCAAGTCCCATTGGAGGCTTGCTGTTAGCTTCCGGAGGATGGCAGGGGAAAAAGCAACAAAAGGGAACAGATGTCCCTTCATTTTGGTCCGGGGAAGGTACCCTGCGAATCCTGCCTGCCTGCGCCTGGAGGAACACCACTTAAAATCGTGGTTTCTGAAATGGGGGAAGCACGTGAAAAAAAACCTCCCAAGAAAGTGCTAAATGCACTATGCAGAAGGTGTCTCCATTGACTTTGAATGGGGAGGCCCCAGCAACTACCAAGAAGCAAAACTCAATCACGTCTGGCAAAATAGACAGGTCCCCAGCAACTACCAAGAGGCAAAACTCGCTACGTCTGAAAGTTGGACTTTGTCATTTTTCTGAACTGGAGGCATGGTACTACCAGAGTGAGGCTGAAATTTTTCTAAGTCCCACCAGAGGCATGGTACTACCAGAATGAAGCTGAAATTTTTCTAAGTCCCACCAGAGGCATGGTACTACCAGGAGTGAAGCTTACATTTTTCTAAGTCCCACCAGAGGCATGGTACTACCAGAATGAAGCTGAAATTATTCTAAGTCCCACCAGAGGCATGGTACTACCAGAGTGAATCTGAAATTTTTCTAAGTCCCACCAGAGGCATGGTACTACCAGAATGAAGCTGAAATTATTCTAAGTCCCACCAGAGGCATGGTACTACCAGAGTGAATCTGAAATTTTTCTAAGTCCCACCAGAGGCATGGTACTACCAGAGTGAATCTGAAATTTTTCTAAGTCCCACCAGAGCCTTATTGGTGGGTCTAACGCCCGGCCTTTTGACCCCTGGTTCTATGTGGTTCCAGGGGTCCAGATGCCCTGCCTTTTTACCCCCAGAACCGGGCCTTCTGGGCGGGTTACATCCTGGCCATTAGACCCCTGGTTCCTGGAGGTCCTGTCGCCTGTCACTGAAAATGAGGCGTGTACTCATTGAATTTTGAATCCTGTAGGCGGGGACCATGGGAATCGGTTTGTGGGTGGGGTACAACTGGTGTTGGCAGAGGAAGAAGGACGAGGTTGAGTGAAGATGGCGAAAAAGCGGAGATGTAGCGAACTGAGGCAGCTGGCGGTGGAAGAAAGCAGGTTTAGGAGTATTTCAGGAGATACTGCGGCAGGTGAGGGGGAAAGAGAAGGGAGAGTAGGTCGGAGATACCCAGCAAAGAAGAAGGGCAGAGGGAGCGGGTGTGGTGCGCACCATGTGCCTTCGAAGGACCGAGGGCACCAGCATGGCCCAGGTGAATCCGGTTCAGAGGGTCCCAGTGAACCAGACCCGGATACGTCAGACGAATGGCTGCCGTCTGTTTCGTCTGACACCGACACAGCCTCATCGCCGGAGCGGGAGCCAGATCGCTCCGATAATGGACGTGACAGAGGTAAGAATTAACCCCCATTCAGTCCTTGTTACATGAACACCATTTTCCTCCAGTTGTATTATGGGCACCTGTTGCTAATCATTATGGTAATTATGTGTTACAGGTGGTGGGTCCAGCAGGGCCCCCATCCCTCCTCGTGGTGGAGGACAAAGAAAGAAAGGTGTGTCAGCTAGGGGCTGGGACCACGACCAGGACCAGGACCAGGGCTGGTGTCAAGCCGGCTGGGAACCCCTGGGGTTGGCGTTTACTGCAACACCGGGCCCTCAGAACGCTGCGGCGGACTTAGACTCCAATGAGCCGGCCGATTACCTAGACCTGTTTGTGACAGATGAGCTGCTGCAGCATATTCGCGCTCAGACCAACTTGTATGCTCGTCAGTACTTTGAAGCCAACCCTGAGGCGCTACCACACAGCAGAGGTAATGCCTGGAAGCCAGTGTCAGTCCCAGAACTGAAAACATTCTTTGCACTGAGTTTCCTCACTGGCTACATCAAAAAGCCAAGCCTTGACTTATACTGGAGTGTAGAGGAAATAGATGCAACACCATATTTCAGCCAGACAATGTCCAGGAACAGATTTCAAATTATATGGCGGTTCCTCCATTTCAATAACAATGCCACACAAAATACTGCTGATAAAATGTACAAAGTCCGCCCAGTGTTAGATTATCTTGTTGGGAAATGCAAAGAACTGTACCAGCCAGGAGAAAACATTTGCATTGATGAGGGCATGATGCAGTGGCGGGGGCGCCTATCGTTCCGAGTGTATAACCCACAAAAGCCGGTGAAGTATGGTATAAAATCGTACATTCTGTGTGACTCTGCGACAGGGTACTGCTTCAACTTGCGGCCTTATGTGGGTGAAGGTAGTACTCTGCCAGAGATAGTGTTCTCTCTGCTTGATCGTCTCCAGGGTCATGGTTATACTGTCTACATGGACAATTTCTATAATTCTGTGTCCCTGTGCGAACGCTTACTGAGAGCACAGACAAACGTCTGTGGAACCCTCAGGAAAAACAGGGGAGAGCCATTGATCATCCGGGATATCAAAAAGTCTGACCTGGGGGCAGGGGAACGAATTGTGCGGCACAACGGGCGCATGATGGTGGTAGCTTGGCAGGACAAACGAATCGTGAAGATGGTGACAACCTGCCACCAAGACAGAATGGAAGGGGTTGATGTGTGGCAGAGGGGGCAGAGACATAAAGTGACCCAGTTTAAACCAGTGTGTGTGATCGCCTACAACTCCAACATGAATGGCGTGGATAAACTGGACCAGAATGTGGCCTACTACCCCTTCATAAGGAGGTCCCTAAACTGGTCAAAGAAGTTTGTGGCTTACATGTTCCAAATTGCCATGTTTAACGCATATGTTCTTTATAGGGCCAGAAATCCACAACAATGTAAGTCACTTTTGGAGTTCACACGCAGGGTCGTGAGGATGTGGTCAGGGAAGCAGCATGGGGTGCTGGAGGCGGAGACGGCCCAGGCAGACGAAGCACACAATCCCAGAGCACCGTACAACATGGACCCTGAAAGTAGGCTGGATGGCAACATGGCGAGGCACAGGCTGGAAAAGCTGATGCCCACCCCCAACAAGACCAGGCCAACACGGAGGTGTCGTGTCTGTGCGCGCAGCGGCCGCCGCAGTGAGACCAGGATGTGGTGTGTTTCCTGCCGTGTGGCGTTACATGCAGGACATTGTTTTACAGCATATCACACACAGAGAAATAGTACACTGACTAGGGCATGTTTATGAATAAATGACTGTTTTTCTATCAAACACCTTGTTTTATGTGTTGTTTTTGTTGTTTCATAGAAGTCTACACTTTCTGTGTTCATAAAGTCATAAAACTCAATATTCTTTGGTTCTAAAAAAATCACTCAAGATTCTCCAAAACTGCTGGCACTGTGAGGCTGGCTGTTCAGAAAATAGCTGGCAGTGAATGAGTTAATGTGTATTGTTTTTGTTTACATCTGTGTTTGCACATTTATAAGGCTCTGTGCAGCTGCTGCCACTGTCGAGTTATAGTCGACATTCTGGCAAACACAGATGTAAACAAAAACAATACACATTAAAGGCAAAAACCTTAGCCTTTAGCTAGACACTGTTAGGAGTGTATAATTAGGAACACTATTAGCATAAAGCTAGTTAATGCTAACGCCAATTCCCCACTTTTCCCTTCATGTATGTCCCTATGTTACACAAACTACCCATCATTATAACATTTATGATGATTTCCCAGAGTATCTATTCAAAAATATCTAACATTTCTTACCTGGCTGGCACCAACAGGTGGTCCCGGTGGAGCGGACGCCATGATCGCAAACACTGTGCTGCGTTCATGGTATTATGTGGAAGTGGGAAACATAAACACTTAAAGTGTAGATGTTTAACTTCACAATCTGGCATAGTTTATTGCTCTTATACTGCTATTAGAGCCAAGCAGGTTCTAAAACAGTTTGCTAAACACAACGTTGTCACTGGCGTCAGTTTTTTAACTGCCAATCACATGAATGTGGTGTATAGAAAGTGTAGAGTCAAACTTGTCACAGTTCCTACGTTCCCTGAAGGCAACGTGATTGAGGGAGGTCCTCAGCCTTCTTTGTTATGCTGTCACTCATGATGCCACGCCCCTCTAAGTTGATGCCACGCCCCCCACGCAACATCAGGGCCAAAAGTCTGAGACTGAAAAAAAAAGATCTGAAAGTGAAAAAAAATCTGAAACCAAAAAAATAAGATTTGAAACTATAAAAATATAAGATCTGAATCTGAAAACATAAAATCTGCAACTGAAAAAATTAAGACCTCAAATATCAAAATATATATGAAAGTGAAAAATGAAAATAAATAATTTATTCAAAAAAATTCCAAAACTGAATCAAAATTATATTTAACCTGAAAAAACCTTTCCTACACTTATTTTTAGTTTGAATACATTGTTGTATATTTCAAAGTTCAAGATCAAAACTTGAACTTTCAGTTTTGAATTTTTGTTTTTCAATTACAATTCTTTTTTCAAATTAGCAAAACATTTGGCCTGGATTTAGCTCCATAGATTTGGAAGTGGAAGGTGAGTCTGAGTTCCTGATGCGTAGTGGGAGTGTGTTCCAGTGTTGGGGGGTGAAGGCTGCAAAGGTAAATGATAATGAAACATGTTGGAAATAATGAAGTAACCTGCACCATGTTTTAACAGGATCCACTGATTGTATGTTCCATCACTTTCATAAAACATTTTTTTTCCAAATTCACTGGTAACAGTTTATGTTTTGCTTTGTACATGAACTGCACAATTTGAAAATCTACAATGTTGAACAATTTCAATATTTTAGAGTTTATAAAAAGGGGTTTGTCATGCTCAGTGTATCCAGCATGGTAGAATATTCTCATGGTCTTTTTCTGCAGAATGAATAATAACTGTAAAGAACTTCCTAAAACCTTGTCTCATCATCTGAACCCGCTTTATCCTCACTAGGGTCACAGGGGTCACTGGGGGCCTAATTCAGCTACAATGGGTGAAGGCGGGGTACACCCTGTATGAGTCTCCTTTTCATCTCAGGGCTGAACATATATAGACAAACAGTCACTGTCACATTCACACATATGGACAATTTAAATTAACTAATTAACCTATTAGTGCATGTGTTTGGATGGTGGGAGGAAACTGGAGAAAACCCACAAAGACACGAGGAGAACATGTAAACTCCACACAGAAAGGTCTGGTGTGGGATAAAAACCAGGGTCCTTCTGTCTGTGAGGCACAAGTATTAACCACTGCACCACCTCCATAGTTTTGCTGTATAATTAAAACATATGTTCAGTTGATTCTCCTGTTAGTGACCTGGACCAGGGTACTGGTTTAGATCTGACCATGCTTCACTGCTCCCTGTGAACTAGGATGGATCAAATACACTGACTGAAATTCTCTACTGGGACAATCAAACTGAACTTTTTTACTTTACTGTGTGTTTTAACAGGATCCAGTGATGTGAAGAATTTATTTGTTCAGACGGGAAAAGACGTCCGTCTGGAAATTCCAGATCCTGGTGCTGTGGAGGGTTATGATTTGCTTGCATGGAGACTGAAGCAAAATAACAGTGATCCTGACATATTGGTATCAATTTCACCTGATAATCAACCAAACATCCGTGATAAGTACAAGGAGACTGTATTCCCTGAGGAAAGTTTTTCTGTGACATTGAAGAACCTCCAGAAGGCAGACAGTGGACTGTATGATGCACAAATGACCAAAAGTAAACATGTAATACTGGTGAAATATAACATCACAGTTGACGGTTAGTTCTTCTTCATTTCTGATCCTGATCAGTGATAGTTACTGCAGTGTCTGTCAGTGTTTAGTCCTTGTGTTGTTCTTTCAGATCCTGTGTCTCCAGTGTCAGTGTCGGTGAACTCTGTGACCTTCAGTCCAGACTGTAACGTCACTGTGAGCTGCACCACAGACCACTACACCATCACCACTGCTTTTACCTGCACCAACCAAACCTGCACCGACCAAGGAAACAAATCAGTGATCACACCTTCTGCTGCTTCTCTTCATATCTACCTGTCAAATGGCTCAATCACCTGTAACCATAGCAACCAGGTCAGCTGGACCACAGCTTCGACACCCATTAACCCACTTTGCACTAAAAGTTCAGGTAAGACTGAAATATTTTCCTTAAATACATGAAGTAAATGTTGTGGACTTATTTATATCCTATGAAACCATGGCTGAGCTGAACTGTTGTGTTTTACTTTTTACATTAAACACATGTATTATTGTTAATATGAAGCATATGCAGCATCTCATTATTTCAACAAATAACTGAATGTATTAAAAAAGTAAGTTTAGGAAAGTGTGAAAAATAATTTTAGTATTTTTGTGAGTTCAAATTTAGGGGTTAAAGGTCGGAACAAACACCTTCCAATAGAAAGTAACAAAGGATTATTTTAAATACATGTAGTTTTGCATTATCTCAGTTAATTTATTGTTTTTAATTAGACCATAATATGATATTTGTGCACATGTAAAGTCTGAATACCTAATTATTGTTTAAAATGTGTCTTTCATAGTGGGAATATGATTTGAACCTATTCAGTAAAATGGCTCATATATGTTTCCTCTCACTCCTTAATGAATATATGAATGACATTATATGAGTTTTTCATGTTTTAATCTTTTCGACTTTGAAGAACTAAACCACAGTTACTCTGTTTTGTTAAATTAATTTTAAACTGAACTGAAATTAACTTAATCTCATGTTGTGATGATGTTGGACTAGATGCAGGTCCTCAGGAAGTCTATGTTGATGTCATCATACGTCGGGTGAAGATCGCTGTGTTCTCAGTTGGTCTGGTCGTCATGGTTTCTGCCGTCATCAGTGTCCATGTCATGACAACGATGAAAAAAAATGTGCAGTAAAACACCTCTACAGAAAAGTAATGTTTAACATGCAGAGGGTTTAACCATGTAAAGTTACATTTTCTGCCAAATACAACTGTAAAATAAGAAATTATAAGATAAATATGTTTTGAACTTTATTTGACAGGTACCAGACGTCCTGTTTCTCTTTGTACCCTCTATGGCTGTTTTTACTTCTGTTTCTTATTACTTTTTTGACTCTTTTCAGACAATTTTGTCACCAGAAACAGTTTTACATTTCCTATTTGCACTATTTCAAAAACGCAAATGTCATCTTTTAGCTGTATTTTCTATTCTCTAACACATTATTGTAGAAGCCTGCATTAGCTGAAGGGGAGGGATGGAAGTGGGCGGAGCTTAAAGAAGCAGGAAGCAGCCGGTGAGAGTGGGAAGATTTTGATGAATTTTAAGGAACGTTTTAGTGAAGTTTTCACTGTGTTTTAGTGAGGTTTTAATGCAGTTTTAACTCTGTTTATGTACTGTTTTCTTGGAAGTAATTGTACATAATAGTGATGATGCTGTTTTAGTGGGTTCTACTAGTGTGTTTTTGTCAGGTTTCGCGGATTTAATTCTTTTTTTTCTCCAGTGTATCTACATTTTTCCAGCTTATACAGTTCATTGATGAATGACTAGAAATAAGTACAAATAACAATCTAGAACATGGACACAGAATGATCTAGACAAACTCCCAGTGTAGCTCCTCCTCCTCCTGTCAGTTTAGCTCCTCCTCCTCCTGTCAGTGTAGCTCCTCCTCCTCCTGTCAGTGTAGCTCCTCCTCCTGTCAGTGTAGCTCCTCCTCCTCCTGTCAGTTTAGCTCCTCCTCCTCCTGTCAGTGTAGCTCCTCCTCCTCCTGTCAGTGTAGCTCCTCCTCCTGTCAGTGTAGCTCCTCCTCCTCCTGTCAGTGTAGCTCCTCCTCCTCCTGTCAGTGTAGCTCCTCCTCCTCCTCCTGTCAGTGTAGCCCCTCCTCCTCCTCCTGTCAGTGTAGCTCCTCCTCCTCCTGTCAGTGTAGCTCCTCCTCCTCCTGTCAGTGTAGCCCCTCCTCCTCCTGTCAGTGTAGCTCCTCCTCCTTCTGTCAGTGTAGCTCCTCCTCCTCCTGTCAGTGTAGCTCCTCCTCCTCCTGTCAGTGTAGCTCCTGCCCTAGTTCATCTTTTCTTACTCCTTTCCTCTTCTCATCCTTTTGTCCTCTGTCTTTAACTGTTCTAACCCTCTAGTCTTCATGTTTCAGCTTCTGTATCTTTCTTTGTGTCTCTGGTCAGTCTGTTGTTCCTCTTTAATCTAATGCAGGGGTGCCCAATACTGGTCCATGAGGGCCGCTGTCATGCATGTATTAGATGTTTCCCTCTTTCAGCACACCTGACAGTCATTATCAGTCTTCTGCACAGCTGGATGACAGGCTGATCATTTGAATCAAGTGAGGGATACAGTTAAAACATGCAGGATAGTGTCCCTCGAGGACCAGGAATGTGCACCCCTGTTCTAATGTGTTTGTCTTTGTCGGTGTAAGTAACGTTTTAATGGGGGAAGAGCTTACAATCAAATTATGCCTTTAATTGTACATGTTCATTATCAGGTTGTTCTTTATTCTTCCTGTTTTCTAAATGTTCTTTACTTCATACAGACCTGTGCTACAGTTTACCACAAGTATCTGCCATTTTATTTTCATACTGAGTCAAAAATGCATGAGGTTTGATGAACACAAGAAGACTGGAAACTTAAAACCACAAACACGAGTTAAAGTGTCACGCTGTGTTTGATAAAGGCTACGTTCACACAGCAGGTCCATTAAAATGTTTCTGGTAAAATCCAATTTTTTGTGTGTTCATTCATATTATTATTAGTATTATTGTTATTATTATTAAAACTTGTTTTTAAATGAGTAATTTTTATATTTTTAATTTTAAGCTTGTTTTTACTCATTCACTGGTTTGCATTTTAACTTTATTGTACTTGTTACAATGACAAATAAATTCTATTCTATTAAATTTGATTGTACATTATTGTTAGTTTATCACTCTCTTATTTACTGTTTCTATTTGTATATTGCCATTTTTTTGGGTTTAATAAATACCGTGCTGATAAAGAAAATAGTTTTGCAGTTTGTTTACATACTGTACCAAAAATGAACCGAACTATGGCTTAAAAATCGAGGTCCACACCAAACTGAGATTTTTGTGTACCGTTACACCCCTAGTATGTATGTAAGTATATAAATCAATATATAGTCTGTGTATCAATGCAAGTTAATCTAATGTTCTACTAAACTTATCTTAAACCACACTCTCCTTTGTCCAAAATCACTGAAACTATGTAATACAAGTAAAACAGTATGAATACACATTTTTGGTGACTGGTTCCTTGACCTTTGACCTACATTCAACAAAATATGGGATCTATTCTGGAACACTTTGCACCTTTTGTGAAAATTTCTAAGAAAATGGTCTAGTAGTTTTTGTGTAAAGCTGTTTACAAACAAACAAACCTTCAGGGAGGCGTGGTAACAAATCAATGTTCTGTGTTTTCAGTCGTAACGGCACCTGATAGAAACATAACACAACTGACACCAAAAGGAGAAAATTTATGAGAAAGATTCACCACCACAAACAGTAAACCACACGGTAGACAAGTGTTTGAAACATAAAAACATCTTTATTTAACACGTAACAGAAAGTGAAATGTAGACCCTCATGAAGAATTACATTTGTCGCTTTTCCATTGATTCTCAAAATGCACAAATATAACTTTCACATAAACATTTAAACATTTAACAACAATTTCGACAAACCCTTGTTTTTTGATTATGTTTCTGTGCTAGCATAAGGCGTTTTTTCAGGTTGATGCAATGGAAAGACCGTTTTTCTTACCTACTGTATGGTCAGGTGAATTAAAAAATGTGATATTGACAGAAGTTGCATCAAGTGAAGAAGAAAATTTTGGACAGAAACATGGTGTGGTATGTGTGGACACTAGGAATGGGAATTTTAGTTGTAAAGTCGATACGATACGCATCTCGATACAGTATCGACGATCTGATATGTTAAAGATACGCGAGTGGCACCTCACAATACGATTCACACCCAAATGATACAGAACAAATAAGTCCATTCTGATTCAACACATTCATTCTATTAAAACATATACAATGTAATTCAATGAGCTGGATTATTTATTTATCAAATAAGACCATGAATGTGTCTTTCATCCCCATAAGGTCCTGTGGTCTATGAGTCTTTCTGACGACATAAACACAAGAAGCCTGAAAGAGGAACCTAACATTTAGCTCAGTCTGGGCAGGGGGGTGCAGGGGGGTGGGGGTTGTAAAGGTCACAGCCGAACTCACCAGTTTGATCCACCATTTTTTTCCAGTTTGTGCAGCAGCTACTGTGGCGCCGTCTTCTCTTGCAGATGCTAAAGGTCACAGCCGGACCCACGAGCCACCTTCCCACTGACCATTCCTGGTCCACCCTGAGCTGGTTGCAGCCCCCTGCCGTGGGGGAAATGTGCCCGGTGGGGGGGGAACTGAACCCTGGTCCCACCGCTGTACTATGTCCTCGCACACGGGCAGCTAAAAACGTCACCATCACCATCAGAGAAAACTATTTATTTTAAATGTTTATTTCGTGATTTGAGCCTCATTCATGTTATTAATGTGGGAATGAGGGTCATAACATACAATGCAAGCTTTTTTCTGAGAACCCCCCCCTCATTTTTTTTTGATAATAGTATGTTTGGCAGTTTTCAGTCCAGCTGATCAAAAGAACATGTTCATAAACCACATGTTCTCCTTCTGTCAGATTTTAGTTTTTATCCACAGCGCTGGTGTCCCAGTGTCCACAGAGCTCATACTGTCCTGGACAGTGAACACATCCACTAATACACAGTGCACGTTAATGTGGGTCTATAGAAATGAAAAACTTTACTCAAGGAATGAGAAACCCTTTTAAATGAAACTAAAATCATATTCTATTGAGCATATTGAATTTTATCACTACAAACGTTCAGTAACTGATGCATCACGATATCATTCCAAACTTTTCATTCACTCGCAGCTTCTCTACTGATGCACTCAGATCATGTGTCGGTGTATCGATATGTATCAGATAATCTTCCCATCCCTAGTGAACACACCTGGAAACCATATCATTCTTAATTTAGTAGGAAATAGAGGGCTAATATGTAATAAGAATATGTCTGTAAAACAATGATATTTACATTTATTGCCATTTTTATAGAATGACTTCTCAAACCATCTCATAATAAATAAACAAATCATTGTATTTGTGATTTAATGCAAAAATAGAAATATTATTTCAACATAAATATCAGCAAATATCAGTAAAAATGTGCACACGTAACTAATGGAAAAGCGACTAATGACATTGAACATGTATGACTATTCATTTTGTGACAGAGGTACTGTTATGTTTTGATTTGGTGTGTAGTGTTTTTTATTACCAATGTGTGCACGCCCCTACGAGACTCTGTCAGCACAGACTGTTACGAGAGAGCAGCTGAGGTTGATTGATCATGAGAAACACCTGTGCTGGGGGGACAGGATTTAAGTAGCTCACAGGCAGATCCAGGAGGAAGATCCACAAGGCAGATCCAGGAGGAGATCCGGGAGCAGAGCCGGCTGGCTGAGCCGGCTGGCTGAGCCGGCAGGCGGACCCGGCAGGCGGACCGCGCCGCGGGGGACAGACGACCCAGCCAGCCCGGCCGACCCATCGAGTCACTAGTGTGGACATGTTCACAGGTTCCCTGGCAGCGGTGCCTTTGGGGCCCGGCAGGGGTGACTCGGTGGGCGTGGGTTGGGCGCTGGCCGGCTGGGTGTCCTGTGGACAGGTTCCCCGCGGTGCGGCGAGACGCCGGAGCAGCGGTGCGGCGAGACGCTGAGAGCAGCGGTGCGGCGAGACGCCGAGAGACGCCGGGAGCAGCGGTGCGGAGAGGCGCCGGGAGCAGCGGTGCGGCGAGACGCCAGAGCAACGGTGCGGCGAGACGCCGGGAGCAGCGGTGCGGCGAGACGCTGAGAGCAGCGGTGCGGCGAGACGCCGAGAGACGCCGGGAGCAGCGGTGCGGAGAGGCGCCGGGAGCAGCGGTGCGGCGAGACGCCAGAGCAACGGTGCGGCGAGACGCCGGGAGCAGCGGTGCGGCGAGACGCCGGGAGCAGCGGTGCGGCGAGACGCCGAGAGACGCCGGGAGCAGCGGTGCGGAGAGGCGCCGGGAGCAACAAGCGACAGTGAGAGAAACGTGGCCTGGCCCTTGCCAGATTTTAACACTAGTCCTGTTAATGAACTTTTAAACCGGGTTTTATTCTTTAGAAAATATCATTGTTTTAACGGAATTGTAAATAAATCATCCTTTTATGACCGCACTCTCATGCTTGCTTCACCTGGGTTAGCTCTCACTGTGTTTTTAGTTTGTTTTTTTATTTTTTTATTCGCTTTACGAGGCCCGCCCCTTTACAATTTATCATGTGAAATGATGTTATTTTAGACAGTTTCTGAGTAACAGAGGTGAAAAGTACACAGGACATTTTTTGTTGCAAATTTAACAATGAAAATAAATACAATTCAAAACAATAACAACTAAGCAGTCATTTAAAAACACCATAAATGTATATGTGCCTTGACTCACATATGCACTTGACATGTCATTCTTTCATCCATTTCCTCTTAATCCATAGGGTTTAATATGAAAATGCAGTGTTCTGCACCTCTGAGTGTGTGTGTGTTTGGAGTGAAATATATGGTGTGGCAAGATTCATCAGTCACAGCTTTTCCACAGTTAGACCTTACTAGTGGAAAGGCTGCGTTGTCCAAAATATCCTGCTTCAGTACCAAGAGATTTTGAATCATTTTGGGATTTTGGGATCATTTCCATGATCCCAACTTTGTAGGAACAGTTTGGGGATGGCCCTTCTTGTTCCAACATGACTGTGCACATGGTAAGGTTAATAAAGACATGGATGAGAGAGTTTGATGTGAATGAAGTGGACTGACCTGAACACAGTCCTGACCTTTAACCCCATACAACACTTTTGGGATGAATTAAAGTGCAGACTGAGAGCCAGGGTGAAGGTTAGGGTTAGGGGGTTGTAATATTTCCTCTGGGCAGATGTTACCCAGGCCATCTGCCTAACATCACTGTGTGATCTCATAAATGTGCTTTTGGGAAGAATGGTCCAAAATTCCCATAAACTCACTCCTAAACCTTGTGTAAAACCTTCACAGAAGAGTTGAAACTGTTATAACTGCAAAGGGTAAACCCACATCAGATTAAACCCTATGGATGGAAATGTTCATATGAGAGTCAAGGCAGGTGAGAGAATACTATATGTATATGCATGGCCGGCCCGACCGCTTTGCGAAATATGCGACCGCTTAGGGCCCACACACTGTCGGGGGCCCCGAGAGGGGTTCAACACAGCTCAACACAGCGCGTACTGAAGCACTGAAAGCGATCGGCAGCGCTGCACTCCTACCTGGTGGTCGTGGAACGTTATTACGGCCACTTAAGGTGCGCGGTGTTAAACGTATATTGAGTACCGCCCAGTGCGTATGCGCAACCAATTCAGAGCCAGACGGATTGGCCCAACGGACATTGTCGATTCTCCGACTGTCATGTCTCAAAAAAGAAATTATCCGTCTGGCGCAGAAAAAAGAAGAAGCTGGAAGAGGATAAAAACACCAAGACAAAGGTAGGTTGGCATTTTTGCATGTTCAACATGACAGTATTTTGTCATCAATCTGCAGTGTTGGGAAAGTTCACCTTGATTAGGAACTAGTTCAAAGTTCAGTTCAAGTTGCTCAATATGAATTAGTTCAGTTCATCGTTCATTCTTCCAAATTATGAACTAGAAGTTCATGGATCCCAAAATGAACTTTTTCGTTCTTTTTTGTGTTATTATTGTAAACGTATTAGTAACCGTTTCTGACGTTATCCTGTAGTCAAAAAATCAGGGGAAAGTGCCGCCCCTCCAGGGCGGAAGTAAGTACCTTACCCCGGGGTTAACTTCCCTCTCAAAAGGAGTGGTTTCAGTGAGCTTCGTTTTCAATGTTTATTTCCAAGAACGGGACAACACCTGCTCCGGTCGCCGGTCACACTCTGTACATTTAACTCTTTTTCTCCGCTCCCAAAAACTCTCTGCACCCCTCTCTCTCTCTCTCTCTCGCTACCCCCCCCCCCCGCCGAATAATACAAAAATGACATCTATGATAATGCTGTGTTTTGATCCCATTTTATTCCTTATAGGACTCAATAATTACAACGTGATAAGAACGAAATGTGAACTAAATAAGAGCGCAGTTCAATAAATGCCAGAATAACCGCGTTCACAACTTCCCGTTCATTTGGCAAAAGTTCACGTTTGTTAAAAATATGATATAGTTCGTGAACGATCGTTCAATGAACGCGTTCAGGTACAACACTGTCAATCGGCAAGCCTCTGTCGAGGTAGCTAGATAGCTATTTAGCAATATATGGAAAGTGCACCAACTACCTATGGTGAGACAAGAAGACATTTGAAGGATTATTAACCAGACCTAAACTTAATTAAATTACTATGGGTGTTGTTTTTCACTATTTAAAATCAATATTGTACTATATTAGTTACTATATTGTACTAGTATTAGTACTATCTCCTTAAAATTATTATTTTATTAATTATTTGTTACTTATACAATGTGACTTTCAGAGAAAATTGGCAATTCCTTCTTTGTGTGAATTACAGTAAAGTTAAGTCATTAATTTGGTCTCTGACATACTTGTGTAATATTTTACAGGGGCATTGATGAAGTTTCTCGCAGCAAAATCTCCTTCTCCTCAAATCAACTCCTCAGTTGATGATGATGCAGCAGGTGAGTAATGATGTAGTTTGGTTGGTTGTAATTTCAAATAAAACAATGCAACACATGTATAGTATGAGCTTAATGAAGGTATATGTATTCCCCCCAACAGGCTCATCTTCACTAGGATCATGAGCAACTGAACATGAGCAGGTACCAGTACCTGTGAGAGAGGAACAGTCAGCAGCACATCAGGTAGTTCAGCAGGTAGCAGCACCAGCACATCAGGTAGTTCAGCAGGTACCAGCACCAGCAGATCAGGCAGTTCAGCAGGTACCAGTACCAGCACATCAGGTAGTTCAGCAGGTACCAGCACCAGCACATCAGGCAGTTCAGCAGGTACCAGCACCAGCACATCAGGCAGTTCAGCAGTTACCAGTACCAGCACATCAGGTAGTTCAGCAGGTACCAGCACCAGCACATCAGGCAGTTCAGCAGGTACCAGCACCAGCACATCAGGCAGTTCAGCAGGTACCAGTACCAGCACATCAGGTAGTTCAGCAGGTACCAGCACCAGCACATCAGGCAGTTCAGCAGGTACCAGTACCAGCACATCAGGTAGTTCAGCAGGTACCAGTACCAGCACATCAGGTAGTTCAGCAGGTACCAGCACCAGCACATCAGGCAGTTCAGCAGGTACCAGCACATCAGGTAGTTCAGCAGGTACCAGCACCAGCACATCAGGCAGTTCAGCAGGTACCAGTACCAGCACATCAGGTAGTTCAGCAGGTACCAGCACCAGCACATCAGGCAGTTCAGCAGGTACCAGTACCAGCACATCAGGTAGTTCAGCAGGTACCAGCACCAGCACATCAGGTAGTTCAGCAGGTACCAGCACCAGCACATCAGGTAGTTCAGCAGGTACCAGCACCAGCACATCAGGTAGTTCAGCAGGTACCAGCACCAGCACATCAGGCAGTTCAGCAGGTACCAGTACCAGAACATGACCAGACAGAGGAGCAGTCACCAACAACATCAGATGTTGTTCCAGGTCAGTTTACAGGGCTGCTATTCTCTTTTGTTCAGTTTACTTTAAAATATCATTATATTCATTATATTCATTCAGAACCGCTTCCACCCCCATGGTTTAGAGGCAAATTCCGCCTTAAATACATGCCCAAATTAAAACATCTATTGCTCTGCAACCACAAAGACCACAGTCATGAAACTTCTTTGAGATATCACCTCAAAGTTTGTAAATCAACTCATATCAAATCAAATTATATATTTGTTACCCAATACAAAGCAGAAAAAGGGGGAAAAAATCTGCCTGTATAGAATATTAAACTTTAAAGTCAATTTAGACCCGCAAGATGCCATTTCACCGTGACACTAAATTATGAATTTGTCCGTCCTTCTCTGAACATTTACTGTGTAAAATTTCAGGTTTGTACAACAAATAATTAATAAATTAGTAATAAAATAGTACAATTTGGTCACTTGAGAGCATTTTAGCCAAACACACACAATTGTGTTATTATTGATATTAGTAATCTTATTTGTTGTTATTATTAATTATTATTTATTTATTATTTGTCTTATTTATTATTTGTATTTTCTATTTTGTCACTTGGTTTACATTTGTTGTGAGACATTTTGCACATCCCTTTTGCATTTTAAAAAGATGCGAGTTTGCTTCATAAGTAAGGTTTAAAGAGTCAGGATGACAATGGCATATTTTAAGCACTTTATAAATGATGGTAATGGTAGTGGATATGTTTTGTACACATAGTGTGTCGCCTATACGATGAAAGCTTTGGATGCTGAGGAGACTGGTAATGGGGGGGGGGGGCCAAATTAAATATCGCTTAGGGTCCCAGTAAAGCTTGGGCCGGCCCTGTGTATATGGACACTTTATTTGTAGCAGTTCTGAAGGATTTGTTCCCAAATTCCTTCAGGATGAACAAACTCAGTTTATTTAATGTTCCTGAGTTTTATGTAATGTTTCTGTGACTACAGTATGTCACCAATCTTCTTTTCCACCATCACTGGAGTGCTATTTAAAGTACACAATGTCCAGCGTTAGCATTAGCATTTGCACATGTTAGGATCAGTGAGCTGCCATGGAGTGTCCTCGGTGGGAAAGGGGTGGGATGCCCATTCCAGGTCAGGAAGGAAGTCCTAGATTAAGTGGAGGAGTTGAAATGTTCTTTTCCTTGTTTAGTTTTTGTGTAATGGGTGGACAAAAGTAGCATTTCAGTTCATGAGGGATAAAATCTCAAATTCTCTGTATTCTCTGTAACATACAATTGTACATTTTAAATAAATACGTTCACATTCCTTAGGACTATAGATACTGGTGAAATTATTCTGAAATGTTCAGAACTCGAGCTCTTGTTGTTCAGAAATGATAGGATCCTGAAAATAGACCAAAATTTCAAGTCTTATTTTTCTCATTCCAGGTCAGGACGGAATGCTGTGGTCACAGCAGAAGTCTGCACACATATTCAAACACACACATTTATGGGTTGTTCTCTGTCTTCCTCTCAGCTGTGTCCTCTGCAGATGGACAGTAGCCATGACGATCTTTAATACTTTTGGACCTGAGCGTACAAACTCTCAGGAATGAGTGTTTCTTTGGATCCTGGGTGAGGTCCTACTAAACTGTAGGTAGACGTGAGAGAGTCAACTTCATTTACCGCCAACGTCTGGTTCGGGTTTGGTGAAGACACCTGAAAATGAATAAAATACATTTGTAAACCAACTCATGCAAAAACACAAACACATTTGAGGATGCTGTGAATTACCAGATAAGAGTTCAGCAGCAGATTTACTCTATGTTTGTACATTTTTCATCAGGTCCAAGAACCAGAAGTTTAAAGTAGGGATGTCCCAGTTAGGCTTTTGTACCTACAAGTGCTTTGCACTTCATTTGTTAAAAAATATATTTTTAAAGAAGTATGGGAACCTTCGATCACTCAAAATCAACTAAACAAATCCAGGATGTCCCTTTGTTTTATTCCCCTCAGTTTTAAGTATCCAAAATTATCCTGAATGGTGAGCATCTGAGGAACCAGCCCCCCCCCCATTGAACCGGGCTGTGGTCTTAAAACCACACTCTGTGACCCGCTGTGACGCTCCGTTATTTTTAACAATAAACACAAGAAAAGAATAATTAATGCTGTCGATGTTAAATCAGTTCTTGTTATAGTTGTGTATATTTTAGTATTTTTTATGTAGATTTTGTTTCCCTTCGTAGGTTAATGAAGATGAGTTGCAGGTGTGTGTGATGACGTTTGGTTCCTCAGCAGTGACCTGGGGACATATAGAGGACACTCACACCAGTCCCAGCAGGCGTCTGTCTTCTCATCCCCCTCATATGACCAGAGTTTTGTGATTTTGTGTTTGAAAGTCTATTTAAAAATAGAAGGAGGGAATATTTTCTTTCGTACAGTTTTCTCCAGTTTTTCAGTTTAATGAGTTTAGGTAAGATTTGTGTATTTTGGTTTTTCTTTGTTTATGTTAGTGGACCAAGTTTAGTGGACCTTATAGGATATTTTGTTTGTGTGTAAAGTCAGTACTATCGCTATGACGACCAGCTATTGTCCTGGAATGAAAGCACGACTTCACAGATTTCCGCCCCTCCCATTAAAAAAACATTATTAATGTGTATAGATGTCAATGGCAGCCAGTGGAAAAAAAAAAAAAAAAAAAAAAAAAAATATATATATATATATATATATAATTATTATTATTATTATCATTATTATTTCTGATTCACTGATCAAGTCTGACATCATGTAATCGGCTCTGGGACATCCATAATTTAAACTGATATTAATGTCTTGAAAATGAACAGGTGGACATGTCATGATTAGCAAAAAGACAGACGAAAGGTCTAATCAGGGTGCTTGCACAAGTCTTGAAAGTCTTATAAAGTATTGAAACACTGTTTTCCAGACCTTGAAAACTCTTGAATTTTGTGTTTAAGTCTTAATAAAGTATGTAGAAAAATTCTTATAGTAACATTTTAACCGTGTGCTGAAAATATTGTAAAATGATAAATAGTAAAGTTATTATGAACTATGTGTTTGTTCATTCAATATTATTAAAATGTACTTTTGTAACAAACACGACTGGTTCAATCTTAACCAGTGAAGTAGACAGTCGACACACAAGTAGAAAAGTTCATCAACTCAAGGTCTTGGGGAAAAATTATCAGTTTGGAAAAGTCTGGAATTTTATTTTTGAAAAATAGCAAGCACCCTATTTAATAGATAAACTGTTTATAGCAAACAACTATAAAACTGGATAAAATAAACAACATACACGATTTTTTTAGTCTGTCAATTTTGAAATAATGTGGGTTTTTTTTAAAACTCATGATACTTACCTCAGGAGCAGCATAATAAATGTCGTCCATGCATTGTTTTTGACCTGTAGATCAATCATAAAGGTTTGTTTTACATATAGATATAGTTATCATCACCTTCAGCTCAGTAATGATGTCAGACAGTGACATATTTTAAGACAGACCAGACAGGAACTAGGTAATGGCAGATATTTTTCTGTCCACTAGGTGTCACTGTGGAACATATTTTAACTGTAGAACTATTCAGACTGAATTAGTTTGATGGGATGACATGGGTTAAAATAAATATTACCAGATAATTTAGTCCCATTTGAATGCACCATGTCAGTAAACAAAACAATCAGTTAATATTGTTAATATTAAGAGTAGAAATGAGTAAAAAAATTACTTAATGAAAATAAGTAGAAATCGAGCTGAATCATGTAAAAAATGACTTAAAAGAAAATATTTTTTTTTAAATGAAAAAAAACACATATAGTAGAGTTGCACAATATTAGAGAAAAATGACATTAGCATTTTTTAATCTTGTAATATATATTGTAATATGAAAATATAATAAATAAAAAATAATAATTCAGAAAAAAATAAAAATAAATGATTTAAAAATGAATAAAAATAACTGAATAAAAGTAAATTAATACAAAAATTTATAAAAAAAAAACAACATTTTTATTAAATTAAAAAAATACAATAGAAAAATAAAAAACATTTGTTCCATTCAAATATGTTATGTCAGTAATTATTACCTCATGTTTACTGACACGGTGCATTCACACAGGACTAATTTCCTGGTAATTATTACTTTAAAATTTTTTTTTAGTAATTTTAAGATTACAGCTGACACTGAAGGTAAAAAGAAGAAAACAAATAAATAAGAAACAAACAATTCAAGCCAAACCCAATTAGAATCAATAACACATCTATACAATATACAACAGACCAGACATTTCTTATTTTGGTTTATTTCCAGCAGTTTTTGGTTCCTCTAATTATTATTGCATATTTTGAGTCCAGGTAGTGCTCCTTAAGTAAACTTAAAAAAATATATTAGTTGGAAGTAGCTACTTAAAAAAGAAGAACATGTTACAGCAACTGAATACATTTGAGTTAGTAGTACTATTTCTGAAACTTTGAGTATTCACAACTGAATATATTTAATTATTATGAACGTTCAGGTTTACAGTGTGGAGTGGGAAAGTAGGACAAAATATATTATATTATATTATATTATATTATATTATATTATATTATATTATATTATATTATATTATAGCTGTCAATCCATTAAAATATTTTATGACTATTAATCGCATGGTGATCATAGTTAATCGTGATTAATCGAAAAATTAATCACATATTGTAATACTTTTTTCAACATGAGCATAGACAAATGCTTTCTTTATGCCAAAAACATTTACTTCTTGCTATAATAAGAAATACTCTCAGTTCAAATAACTAACATATGCAAAGAATGCACCTCAATGCACTGCATAAAAATTTGCATCAAATTCAAAACAATCAGGATGATGCACAAAATAACTTATAAATAAAGTGTACATGAGTGTTCTAGAACATGACTCAAATGATAGTGCAGTCAGTTTAATGGAATAAATAAAACATAATTTTCTGTCAGTAGTTGTACTTTTTGTCTACTTTGATCAGATTTCATTAATTTTGTTTAATGTATTTTCTGCACTATAAAGCACCCTGTCAATGAATGGTTTATTTTTAAGTGTTTCTATATATCATGTGCACTGGACTATAAGGCACATTAAGTGAAGTCAAAAATCATGAGATAAAAAGTCAAAATTGCAAGTCATTAGCACAACCACAACTAATCCATATATAAGGCACACTGTAACTTTTGGAGAAAAATAAAGTATTTTAAGTGTCTCTTATAGTTTAGAAAACATGGTAGTTTTCCTCCCACCATCCAAACACATGTACTGATAGGTTAATTAGTTAATGTAAATTGTCCATAGGTATGAATGTGATTGTTTGTCTATATATGTTCAGCCCTGAGATGAACTGGAGACTCATACAGGGTGTACCCCACCTTCACCCATTGTAACTGGATTAGGCCCCCAGTGACCCCTGTGACCCTAGTGAGCATAAAGCGGGTTCAGATGACATGTGACAAATGATTTTTAACATTTTTATGGAATGTCCTTTGTGGTGGACAAGATTTTATTTTATATTTTTCTTCAATAAAATTTTGAATGACTTGTCTCTGAAAGAGAACTCAGGGTGTCAGGAGGTTAAAAAATGTTATTCCATGATGAACTGCACACGAGTACTTACCTTCTCTCTTCTTCCAATAACACCAACTGACCACAGCTGATATTATGATTATTACGATTATCCCAATTATCGGTGCGAACACAACATAAATATTCCTTTTATTGTTAACATCTCCCTCATTCCCTGTGAACAAAAACAAAGAAACAACACACTGTTTAGTTGTGACTTCATATAAATAAAAGTACAGAACTATTCAATGAACTCTTCTGTGTCAGACTGACTGTTTTAATTCAGTTAAAACAGTAAAACTAACTTTTATCACCAAACAAAACATCAGGAGCCTCATTAACAAAGGGCATGTACGTTCAAAAATATGACGTACAGATAATAAAATGAAACACTGTGTCTAGTGTAGGAATCACTTTGATCATCACTCCGAGAGCGTGATCAGGACTGTCTTAGTTCTCAAGTCCCAGCAGCCAATGGTTGTCATGGTTACAGTGACTGCAGCTGCCATTTTCACTCCAAGAGAAGTGATCATGTGACCATGTACGTCACATCCTGTGACATATAATTGTGGAAAAAGTGTTTCCATTGCACTTTTACGATATATTACAATATCGAAAAACTTTGAAACTTTGAAAAACTACCTTGTGAAAGTGTGAAATCTTTGTGTTTTTTTTTATTTAGGTGTTTCCATTACAAGTTTTTATAGCGATATTTACATTTTGCGAATTTCCAAGGTTAATGGAAACACAGCTACTGACTGATCTAAAGTCTGTTGTTGAAGCTCAGCCATGGTTTCATAGGATATAAATGAGTCCACAACATTTACTTTATGTGTTTAAGGAAAATATTTCAGATGTAAAGTCTTACCTGAACGTCTCAGGCAAAGGTTAATAGGTGTTGAATCTATGGTCCAGTTGGCCTGGTTGCTATGGTTACAGGTGATTGAGCCATCTGACAGGTAGATATGAAGAGAAGCAGCAGAAGGTGTGATCACTGATTTGTTTCCTTGGTCGGTGCAGGTTTGGTTGGTGCAGGTAAAAGCAGTGGTGATGGTGTAGTGGTCTGTGGTGCAGCTCACAGTGACGTTACAGTCTGGACTGAAGGTCACAGAGTTCACCGACACTGATACTGGAGACACAGGATCTGAAAGAACAACACAAGGACTAAACACTGACAGACACTGTAGTAACTATCACTGATCAGGATCAGAAATGAAGAACTAACCTACAACTGTGATGTTGTATGTCACCAGTGTTACTTGTTTATCTTTGATCATTTCTGCATCATACAGTCCACTGTCTGCCTTCTGGAGGTTCTTCAATGTTACAGAAAGGTTTTCCTCAGGGAATACAGTCTCCTTGTACTTATTACGGATCTTCGGTTGATTACCAGGTGGAAATGATACCAATATGTCAGGATCACTGTTATTTTTCTTCAGTCTCCATGCAAAGAACGTATAACCTTCCACAGCACCAGGATCTGGAATTTCCAGACGGACGTCTTTTCCCGTCTGAACAAATAAATTCTTCACATCACTGGATCCTGTTAAAACACACAGTAAAGTAAAATAGCTCAGTTTGATTGTCCCAGTAGAGAATTTCAGTCAGTGTATTTGATCCATCCTAGTTCACAGGGAGCAGTGAAGCATGGTCAGATCTAAACCAGTACCCTGGTCCAGGTCACTAACAGGAGAATCAACTGAACACATGTTTTAATAATACAGCAAAACTATGGAGTCTATGGAGACATGTGGAAAAAAATAAAAATAGTGTGTGGCATGTTTTTGATATCTCATGTGAATGATATGTCAAATCATAAGTATGAGATAATAAAGCATGTGCATGAATTAGTTAAAACAAACTCTACTTAATTGAGTGTTGACTTTGTTTAATTGTGAACAGATCCTGTTCCATTTCACTCAGAAATGATCCAAAAAGCAAGAAGTTTTCTTTCCAGTCAGTTGATGTTTGTAGTGAACACAAGAGACAGACAAACACATATTTGTGTTGTAAAGACATTAAAATATGTATTTTGAAAGATATTTCCCCTTAAAATATATAACAGTAGGCAAGTAAGACAAAAATAATATTTGGGAAAAAAGAAATTATATATGATTCTTCAATACGAATCAAAGGTATAAATATAGAAAGAGTTCATGAATGTAAATTTCTTGGTTTTATTATTGATGATCACATATTATTGGATGGTCACATTAAACATATTTCTTGCAAAATATCAAAAATATTTCTGTATAAGAAAAAGCAAAGCATCACCTAAACAATAGATCTTTTATTTTGTTTGATTTTATCTCATTTAAATTACTGTGCTCTGGTTTTAGGAAGTTATTTACAGTTATTATTCATTCTGTAGATAAAGACCATGAGAATATTCTACCATGATGGATACACTGAGTATGACAAACCCCTGTTTATAAACTCTGAACTAATGACATTTTTTAACATTGTAGGTTTTTAATTTAATTATGTACAAAGAAAAGCATAAACTGTTACCAGAGAATTTGTAAAAAAAAAAAAAAAAAGGTTTTATGAATGAGATGGAACATACAATCTAAGAGATGAGCTAAACTTTAAAATGCTTTACTACAAAATGATTAATTTAAAAAATGAGCATAACAGTTAATGAAGTGAAATTATGGAAAAAAATTAATACAGAATTAAAACAAAGTTATAACTTTATAACAATTTAAGAAGAGATACAAACTAATTATTTTCTCAAATTACACTGAAGGAAAAATAATTAACTATGGAATATATTTATGCTGTGTGTGATTAATGATCTGAGCAGTGAAATATATAATATACACTGGTGCCGTATATACAGTATGTATCACATATGTATACAGCCCTCTGGACTCGCGTTGGGTCCGGGCTACGATGTCCTCCGGCCGGCGCCTGGTGTCGGCCTGCCTTGTGATGGGCTGGTTGCCGCCCCCTCGGTGGGCGGCTCGCTCCCTGTGTCTGGTTTCCTGGCTGCGTGGGGCCGTTGGCCCCCTCGGGGGTGGGCAGGGGGGTGGGTGGTTCGGCTGGGCGGGTCGGGTGGTGGGGTGGGGGGGGGGTTGGTGGGGGCTGGGGTGGGCGGGGTTGGGGTTGGGGCGGCGGGTGGGTCGTCATGCCCCGGGCCGCCTGGGTCGGTCTTGGTGCGCTGGGGGGGGTCTGTAGCTGCTCCCTCTTGTTCTCCGGGTTTGTGTCGTTCACAGTGGCCCCGGTGGCTCTCTGGGGGTGGCGTCCTGTGGCTCCTGCGGCCCGAGGTGGGGGTTGCCCTGTTGAATTGGCCCTGCCTTGTCGTGATTGCTGTTCTGGGCTTCGGGGTCTTTCACACTTGCATGTTTGATCGGGTCTCACCAGCTACTACTGAGTCCCATTTCAACGAATGATGGGACTCGCCAGAATGTGCTGAGAATCTCTCCACAATCTCTACACTAGACTCGTTTTCTTCTGCACTGGTGTCCTCCTCTGGCTTATTCTATTACATTGCATTCTATTTTGTACTATCAGGACATCCACGGTTGTGGTGCTCAGTGCCGATTGTTAAATTTTTTTGTTTTGTTTTGTTTTGTTTTGTTTTTGTTTGTTTTTTGTTTTTGTTTTGTTTTTTGTTTCTCCTTTTGTGCTGGTTTGGTTTTCTCCTCTTTTTCTGATCTACTTATTTATTTTTTAGTTTTTTATTGAAGGACAGTTGGTGGTTGGGACTAACACATCACCTTACAGTCTTTAATTACAATAGCACTGCCTGTTGGTTACTGTCCCCATTCGTCCTGTCCATCCTGTCTAGCCTTTGTTTCCTCCGCACATCATTGAGGTGCAGCACTGCACTCACTGGCTTGTAAGGGAGAGTTCTAATGGGGGATGTCTGCTCAGCTTTCGGGGAGGACCGATGATGGTCACACACATGCACTAAATAGTCTAGTATATGTCTGCCAGACTGGAATATGTACTGATCTGAAGCAATGTTGACTCCCCCTCTGTGGGGTTAAAAGATATAATAAATAAATACATGAATAAAATAAGTGAATGAATAGAAAAATAAAATAAAATAAATAAAATAAATAAAATAAATAAAATAAATAAAATAAATAAAATAAATAAAATAAATAAAATTAAAATAAAAAATGAAAGCAAAATGCAAAAAAATTAGAAAAAGGAAAGAAAAAAAGGGAAAAGAAGAAGAAGGAAGGGAGGGAAAAAAGAAAACAACAACAAAAAAAACTCTATTTGTTACCTACTTTCCTATCTGCTCATTTGTTTTTAGTTTTGTTTTTTTTTTTTCTTTTCTTTTTTTTGTATATATGTCTATGTTTAGTACTTCAGTTATTGATTATTGGTATTGTTATCATTGTTATTGTTGTTATTTTATTTATCATCTTTTTTGTACTATGCACTATATTACTACAAGATGTATTTAGGTTGTTGAGGAAGTGAAGAAGGGGTAGGATTAAATAAGCTTATGCTTCATCCTACTCCTTTTCGAACATGTCATTGTTATTATTATTATTGCTGTATTGAATATTGTTGCACTTTGCACATGTTCGAAATAAATCATTCAAATCAAATCAAATCAAAATCAAATCAGACATATATGACATTAGACATTCATGATAACATAACAGTACATGTGATGATGAGCTGGGACTGTTTCAGTATTCTTTCATTTTTCAGACTAGATTTTTGGGGGTGGGGGATGTGTGTGTGTGTGTGTGTGTGTGTGTGTGAGTCCTTAACATCTGTTGAATATGACAATAAAAGGCAGAGACTTTAGGTTCTATCAGTTCTGCTGTTTCTTTAGTCTGGTCCTGGAGGATTTACCCCATAAAGACCCAGACCTGTTTCTGTCAAAACTTACAAATGATTGTTTTTAAAATATATGTTGAATCAGAAATGTCCTTCTGTCTGTCAGCAGGATTAGGTTCTGAATGGATTTTGATGAAACTTGTTGACCCATCTGATGTCCGAAGATGAGACGATGTGAATGAAAAAACAAACAAACACGAGATTCTATCTTGTTTGAATCCTGAGATAATATTACCACTGATGTGGTTTAGCTGTTTGACCTTAGTGTGACCATGACCTTTGACCTTCATTGCTCTAAATCTATATATATAATAAATCTATATATTTGAGAGCTGTTTGATATATATATATATATATATATATATATATATACATATATATATATATATATATATATATATATATATATATATATATATATATATATATATATATATATATATATATATATATATATATATATATATATATATATATATATATATAATGAGGGTCCGTATAGGCCATATTTCATTCTCATATATGTATATATTGAAATAAATCAGATAGTTGTGGCTTAAGTACATGTGGGCCCCTGATCCATGTGGGCCCGGGGCATTGTATTTTCTTTGTTCTTGTGGAAATCTCGATTATTGCAAACACTGGCAGATGATCAGTTGTGTCATTTATTATTACTCCACTATTTACTCTTGCATCAGCTTCATGAAATATTGTCTGTTAGTGTGGCAGTATGGGTAGTTATTCTGGTTGGTCTTATTATTAGTGGGTAGTGGCTCATGCTGTGTATGGAACTAATATATTCCTTAATGTTATTGTTTTCTTGTGGGTTTAACATTAAATACGTCAATGCATGATCCTGGTGCTCTGTATATATAACTTATCAGTATGTTTTCTTATTTTTTTATTTCTATTTCTACAGTGATACATTCCATTATATTTGTTACTGTTCCACACATGTCTTTAATAGTTTTACTTCTATATTGTTTTTCAATGTATACAACAACTCCTCCACCCTTTTACTGTTTTCTGTTTATATGATACATCTCATGTCCTTCTATTTCAACTAAAAATGTTTGTTCTTCACTGAACCAAGGTTCAGAGATCACTATTATGGTAAATTTGTTTTTTTAGCTGTTTTAGACAATGTTTGATTTTTAACAGGTTTGAGTTTAAACTTCTACTGTTGAAATGTATGATTGAAATTCCTCCATCCTGTTTGAAGTTATTGCTAAACTCCTCCTCAGTGTAATAATTGCATTGGCTCTGTATGTTTATGAAGAAGTTGTTATTGGGGTCAATATCATTTTCAATATTATACTCTCTATGTTCAGTATATTCACATGTTCTCAGTATTTCATGTTCAGTGTTCTGTTCCTGATGTTGCATCATATTTCTATTTGGAGGTGAATAGTTGATGTCAGGACTTGACATGAGTTATTTTTGACCATATTCATATATTCATATATATATTCATACAAACAGTCATACACCAGTGTGAGTGACACTGGAGGCAAGGAGGGTGAAGTGTCTTGCCCAAAGACACAACAGAGCAGGATTTGAACCACCACCTCTTCAATTACTGGACAACCCGCTCTACCAACTGAACCATGGCTGGTGTTACCATGGAAACACCAGCATCTTCTGTAACAATGATTAATCAGTAAATCCCATGGGGTTGGATGAATGACACTCAGACAATAAACTGTAGGTGTTCATTCATAATGATATATTTTGCTGCAAAACTAAAGTTTTTCAATGTATTCTTGTAATATAATAACCTTTGAATTTGCTCTCAAATTTTACTAACCAAGTATTCAATGAAGTAAATATAAGAAAATGTATGATCACAGAAAAATGCAAAGGATAATATGGTAACACTTTATAAAACCTACACACAATTCACTAAGTATTAACCATTTGTTATTGTCTTGTAAAGGTTCATACTCTTTTACCAAAGATAAATGTAAAAGTATTTATTTACAGACAAGTGCAGTGTTTACAACTGTTTGTTTGTTTACCAGTAAATAGCATAAACAAACACTGCACCTGTTAAAAAGAATCTAATTTTACAACTATTTTGTTAATGGTTTGTTAACAAATTGTTTATGATATATTGTGTAAAAACAATACATTAACAAACCATTAACAAATAGATAACAAGTCGTTAATATAGAGTGAATTGTGTGTAGGTTTTATAAAGTGTTACTGATAATAATGTAAGAAATTTTGATAAATCATTTAGTATATTTTGTAAATGTTCAATGTAGACAAAAATAGCTTTAACTATGTCACAGGTTAATTTTTTTCAAGGATGGTATTGATGGCTCAGACGACAAGTCTTCAGTGTTGACGTTAATTCTTATTTACACCAAGTTCAAAAACCAGCAGTGATAAGGAGTGCTCAATATGTACACTGCAAAAAATACAAAAACCCAGGGGAAAAAATACAACTACTTTCAAGATATCTCAAATAAAAATACTATAAATTGATCTTATCATCATTAAGTGCACAAACACACAGGTTTCAGCCACACACTTACTTTAAATTCAAATGATCCAAACTAAGAAAACAGACACACTCAGCTCTAACTACAACTCCTACAACCCACTGTAAACATGTAAGCTCCACCCACAGTCATACCAAACAACACATAATTCTATTAACACATATTCTATTGTATTTACATAACACATAACACAAAATAAAACCATATTAAATCATATAAACAGTGGCAAAAATTACACTCCATACTTATAACCCAACACAGAATAAAAAAACAAAACAATGTTTGAATGTCTGTTTCCTGTCACTATGGTTCAGTCCGTGGTTATGTGTCCTGTTGAAGCGCGCGCATTATGAGTTTAGTGGATGAGAAAGAAGTGTCTGGTTCTGCAGCATGTGTGTGTGTGTGTGTGTGTGTGTGTGTGTGTGTGTGTGTGTGTGCGTGTGTGTGTGTGTGTGTGTGCGTGTGTGTTTGTGTGTGTGTGTGTGTGTGTGTGTGTGTGTGTGTGCGCGCTTTGGCCCAGGTATGCACCCCGAGACCACGCCCATCCAACAGGGACATGTCCGTGTAGTGGACGTATTCGGAAAGCCAAACTTTATTCCATGCCTGCAAAAGCCGGCAGAGAAAAAAACACACGCGTTGCAGCAGACCATGATGCACTAATGTCGCACCGTCACAGGCTATGTTTGATTAATGATCACTTTGAGACCATTGTGTTGATTTTAATATTTGATTAATAAACTGTCACTCTGTCATTTCTCATATTGTGAAGCTTTCTTCTCCTTTTTTTTGATATAGAAAATGACTTGATGTTTCTTCTAAAACATTGGACATTTAAAACATGTTAAATATTATAGGATGTACCATCTGTTCTCTAAGAAATCAACAAAAATAAGTGAGAGTGAAGAGCAATTATAAACCTTTTATAACTATCTAAAGCTTTTATTTACAAAAACATGTTTATGTCAGAAGTTTATTTGTACAAAAGTTTTGTCAGACTGTTAAACTTATAAAAAGACATCATCCATAAAAAACTACACAGACTTCTTGTGGATTTAACTGAATGTTTCACTGAAACAACTAAAGTCACAAGGAAAATAAGTTATGAAAAATAAAACAGCTTACCGACTGTTTGACAAAGGAAGAGGACACACAGAGCACAGATGATCATCACAGAATCCATTTTGGAAGAAACTCAGGTTCAGGAAGTGACTCAGTATTTGCTTACGTCAAACATACGGTTCGGGGCCCAAATGCAGCCCACCAATGGTTCCAACGTGGCCCATGGGATGAAGAGCACAATAACCTTTTAAATGACTCCATATTTTCTTCTTTATTTTTCTTTGTCTATAAATGATGACAACTTAAAATTTCTGTCATTGTTTAACTGCAAAAATATTTAATTAGTTTTATAAATGTGTTTTATGCAAACTTTCAATTGTTTTGATATGTTGTTTCTTTTCACTATCCCACCCCTTATGAAACACAAACACACAGAGACTCCAAAATACTTTTACAACTTTTAATTTTCATTTAAAAGCCAATGCATATAAAATACAAGATCAGTTTAATTTAAAGTTCCCTCACCACAACAAGGTACAGATCTATGAACAAGGACATGAGACAAGAGACAAACATTTAGATCAGAAAGACATACACACATCACAGGGATATGAACATATGAATAACAATTATGTAAACACTCAACAATTTAAAAGAAATAATGTAACTGCACACACATTTAAGTTCACTAAATGTATACACATTGTGGCATTTTTTTTTTGCAACAGAACAAGAGAAAAAAAAAACCTTGAACAGCAAGAGGCATGAAGGTCTTGCTGCAGGAACGTCTAGGACACATGATGGAGGGGAGGAGCAGCAGTATGGGTGCTGCCAACACAGGGGGTGGCCTCGGCTGGAGGGGGGGGGGGGTGGGAGGAACAGGCTGCGACAGGCTGGAGGAACCTGGGCTGAACCGGTCGGTTCACAGGAGTCACATGCTCTGACTCATCAACGCATCATCTGGAAATGCAAAACAAAAATGTGATCAGTGTTGATAGGACAGGTGTGATATTTACTTTCCACAGCCAACAAATGAAACAACTGAACAGTGACATATCCAAGGCAGAGCCAAATAAAAATGTTGTTAAACAGTAGCAGACAAATAATAAACTCAAAAAATAGTTACATCCGTGAGCTCAAACACACACACACACACACACACACACACACACACACACACACACACACACGCTTGAAAAACGCATCAAGAAGGAAGCAGACATACAAGTCCAAACTAAAGAACAGTTTTTAGCCTATGAACTGCAAATTAGACCCGATCACCTACGTCCGAACCGAACCTGTATCCGACACAGCACAACATTTTTCACCCGTTTCGTGAAAATCTGCGGTTCACCCACGGGTACACGAACCTGTGCAGGACTCTGGGCTGAACCGGTCGGTTCACAGGAGTCACAGGCTCAGGCTCTTCAACGTATGATCTGGAAATGTAAAACAAAAATGTGACCAGTGTTGGTAGGACAGGTGTGATATTTACTTTCCACAGCCAACAAATGAAACAAAGTGTTTATGATGACTTACCTTCACTTCTCACCACGTCTCTATCCTGTTGGTTGGTTTGTTGAGATGGTGATTATAGTCCAGGTCAGCCAACAGGGTCCAGGCTTCATAAACTGGAAGGGAAAAGCTGGAGCACTTGCTGGCATACATGACAATATGGTTATGGAAAAACTGCAAGACTTACAGCTAACAAAAGGTTTAGAAGAATTTAACACCATCATTCAAGAATTCAAGAATTCAAGATGTCTTTATTGTCACTGAGCATTTGCATGTCAGTGAAATTTTCAGTGCAACCCCCGTGTAAAGATAACAAAATGAAACAAGATAAACCAACTGGCATGCAATAAAAGGAGAATAAAATAAGATAAAATAAAAAGAAATAAATACAATAAGATAAATAGAATTATGTGCAAATACGAGAGAAAATATACATGTCTGTATGTGTATATATACGTTGTGCATATGCATATATACACTAAGGTGCGGTTGCGTGGATGACGAAGTGCAGTGTGCAGTGATTCAGTCTATTGTCCTGCAGTGCCGGCGGAAGGGGGGGTGATAGCTTTGACCGCTCTGGGGAAGAAACTGTCTTTTCATGTCATCATGTCAAGGATAAAAACAACACCATCATACTAGCATACTTTAGTTTGTTTAGCGGATCATGCTGGAATATGTTCGTATTTATTAGTGTTATTTATTCATGTTTATTTTATTTTTAAAAATGTTTTATTGTATTAATTTATTATTTTGTGGAGGGAGTTTTTTTGCCCCCCTTCTTTGGGGGACAACTTTATTTTATTTACAACTTGTCTTTAAGTAATAATTTAAATGCAATGTTGGGGGAGGTTTTTCATTTAATGTAATTTTTGTGTTTTGTTGGTATTATAATCTATTTTTCATTATGATTTTTTTATTATGTATTATATTATATTTTGTTCATCATATTTTCAACTTTTTGTACATTTTTAAATTATTTGTAATAAAAATTGTATTGTACTTTATAATTACAGATATTTATTGTTTATTTCCTACTTTTTATACGTTTTAATAGTTTTAATTTCATTTAACTACTGTTTTTTGGGGTTTTTTTTAGGATTTTTTTGGGAACAGATTTTTTAGTTATTTATTCTGGCCCACCTCCACCCCCCCTCGTTGGGGGACAACTTCTTTATTCCATTTACAACTTGTCTTTAACTAATAATTTAAATTCAATGTTGGGGGAGATTTTTTTGATTTCATTACATTTTTATTGTTATAATTTATTTGTCATTAAGATTTTTTTTTATTATAGGCTATATTGTGTTGTTCTTTGGTTGCCATACTTAATTTAATACTAATTTTATTTATAATTGTAATGATAATACAATTGTATTAAACTTCATAATTAAAGATAATTATTGTTTATTTTCATATTTTTTATAACATTAAATTTTTTTAATTAAATTTAATTATACTGTATTTTTTGTTTATTTTTAGGATGTTTTGTGGGAGAGATTTTAATTTACATTTTTTTTTTTGCCCACCACAACCCCCCCCCCCCCCTTCTTTGGGGGACAACTTCTTTATTTTATTTTCAGCTTTTCTTTAACTAATAATTTAAATTAATTGTTGGCAGAGATTTTTTACATTTTATTTAATTTTTTATTTGTAAGTTGGTGTTATAATTTATTTTTCAATGTGATTTTTTTTTTATTATAGCCTATATTGTGTTGTTCTTTGGTTGCCATACTTAATTTTTGAATTAATTGAATCAATTGTTTTAATTCAATTTAATTACTGTACTTTTTGTTTAAGGATTTTTGAGGGGAGAAATTTTAATTTTTTTTGCCCCCCCCTTTGGGGGACAATTTCTTGATTTTATTTTCATCTTGTCTTTAACTAATAATTTAAATTCAATGTTGGGGGAGATTTTTTTATCCAATTACATTTTTAGTTTTAGTTTATTTTTCACAATGCTTTTTTTAATTATATATTGTGTTACTCTTTGGTTGCCAAACCTTTAATTCTTATAAAATGTTTTAATTAATATTGAATATAAAAATTGTTTTTAACCATAAAATTAAAGATATTGTTTATTTTCTCATTTTTCTATCTTTCAAATGTTTTGATGTAATTTAATTACTGTATTTTTGTTTATTTTCAGGATTTTTGGGGGACAGTTGGTTGTCATATTTTCCAATTTTTTGTAATTTTTAAAATTAATTTGGGACCAAGTTAAATGTATTGGTGGAGACAGTGATAATAAACAGGAAGCAGGGAAGTGTTAGGGTAGTATTTTACTCACATTTTTATACTTTTTAATAGTTTTAATTTAATTACTGCATGTTTCTGTTTATTGTTATGATTATTATATTTTGGTCGTCATATTTTCACATTTAAAAAAAAAATCAATTTGTGATGTTTTATGTTACTCTAATTGCTCTTTATTTACTTATTATTTACTACATTAAATAAAATACAATTGTATTTCTATAGTTTTAAGTCAGATTTCCAAAAGTGTTTTACTGGAGTTTTTACACCTCTTCTGAACTCTTCACGCAGCAGCAGAAAAAGAGACAAGAAAAAATACGGCGGAGTAACTCTAGGATCGGTGGCCTCTCCTGTCCCTCTTCCTCTTCCTCTCCCTCTCCCTCTTCCTCTCCCTCTCCCTCTTCCTCCCTCCCTCTCCCTCTTCCTCTTCCTCTCTCTCTTACTGTCCCTCTTCCTCTCTCCCTCCCTCTCTCTCTTCCTCCAGACTTTCCAAACTGCTGAAACCAGAATCACTGTCAGACAATTAAAAGTCTTCCAGTTCCTCTCTCATCAAATCCATTATCTCGTCCATCAGTTCTTCAAACTCCTCCATCAGTATCCTTCTACGTTGATTCCTTCTTCGCGCCGCCATCTCCTCTCTGCCTCCTCCTCCTCTACTCTCCACCGCCTCCTCAACTAGCAGCCTCTTCCTCTCCTCCTACCTTTCCTACTCACCACCTACTCGCTGCCTCCTCCTGAACTCTGGCACCTGAAAAAAACAAAACAAAACATTGATGTTACCATTTGTTACTGTTAAAGGTTTATTTTTAACTTGAAACCTGGAATATTTATCATTTTTAAAAATTTTACCCATAATCGGCCCCAAATACTGTCTTAAGGAAAGCAGTCCATATCGGCCATTGGTCAAGGGTGTTGGAAAAAATTTGGTATCGGCATCAGCCATTAAAAAACCTGTATCGGTCGATCCTTACAATACACCTGTAGATAACTGATATTGATTACATACCTGTAGATAACTGATATTGATTACATACCTGTAGATAACTGATATTGATTACATACCTGTAGATAACTGATATTGATTACATACCTGTAGATAACTGATATTGATTACATACCTGTAGATAACTGATATTGATTACATACCTGTAGATAACTGATATTGATTACATACCTATAGATAACTGATATTAGTGAAATGTAAAACTGCTAATCTGGTGTGACTAATTTAACAGGTTTGTAAACTGCTCATTTTAAAATACAAAACTTACTTTCACTCAGAAACACAAAATAAAAGATAAAAATGTACCACTATCCTGCATGTTTTAGATGTATCCCTCTACCAACACACCTGATTCAAAAACTGGGCCTTAATGTTACACAGAGCTGTGAGATATCACTACACTGAGAAACTACGGTGACACTCAGCTCCCTGGAAACTTTTTTTCTATAGCTAGCACATTTTATTTATATTATATTTTATTTATATTTACATTACTCAGGAAATAATGTGATTCGTTACAATTTAATGAATTGGGGTGTAAGTGTGTCCCGGCTACAGACAACAACTGGGAAATTAACAACACGTTAGTGCACAGACGTCTGCACCAAGCTGGCATTTAGCTCAGTGTAGAACGAAAAAAAGAAATCGATCACGATTTGCTGAGAAGTTGGACAGGTGGGGTCTACACTGACACACACACACACACACACACACACACACACACACACACATAATGGCAGCACAAAGTCACAAGGTCACATTTGAGCTCCGTTTGCACTATTAATATTTGCTTTTCTCATTAATTTCTTTTCTAAGCAAGTTTCTGTGCTTTAATATTCAAATAATTGTAACATAGTTTGTTGTTCAAGAGAATTCAGTAGATAAATGTATAATAGAATAAGAATATACACATACAGACATCATTGTGTTGTTTTTTTCACTAATAATAATAGAATAAGAATTTACAGACATCATTATTTCACCTGTTATACTTAAATGCAAACGTTGAAGAATATTAACATTTTGAACAAATTCAAGTAACTTTCAACAAATATGACATTATTTTAAATGTATTTCCTGTTTATAATCTATTGCAGGTTGCTTAACTTTAATCATTGATAATAGGTCATAAAGGTCTTTGATAGCGTTTTTAAGGAAGCATCTTATATCACATCCACAGTAACATCACAGAACAAGGATGGATACCCTGTTTAACTTTTAATTTCTTTGAAATGTCTAAGCAAAAAACAAACAACAAAAAAAGGAACGCAAAAATACTTTTCTTAGTAACTAATTACTTTGCTAGTGGAGTAACGCAGTTAGTAACGCAATTACTTTTTTTGGGAAGTAACTCGTAATTGTAATTAATTACTTTTTCAAAGTAATTTACCCAGTGCTGCTGGTCACATACATATGCCATCATTGTGAATAAAAAATATTTGTATAAATATATTTATTTTTGGTATTGGTTTTTTACTTAATATTGTTGTCTTTGATATGTTGTAATTGCAATGTTGTTATTCATTTCATACTTCAAATATGGAATAAAAAAATAAATAAAATAAAAATAATATAAATATGAAATAAAAACATTACATCTGCACAGACTGACTTCATACGGTTTCAAATCTGTTAAATATTGAATATGTGTAAGCCTAAAAAGAGTATATTTTGTGATGTTTTTACCCTGTTTTGAAGTCTATGGCATTTTGCACTGAATACATTATAAAAATACATGAAGCTAAATTACTTTATTAAAATTAAATAAAATCACTACATTGCAAAGACTCACTTGTCACATTTCTATTGTTTTCAATGGTGTCTCAACTGTACTCACGACTTAAAATTAATTGCATAAAAACTATACACCGTAATGATATAACTTCTTGGTTATATATTAGCACACACCTTGAAGATATGCTATATCGAAAACAGTATTATTTTTGATCTATTTTAATGGTCTAATTTGTGTGTGAAAGGTGAAAAAAGTAAAAGTGTATTCAACTATGCACAGATGGTGGCTGGAAACAGCTGGAGTCTGCAGCCAGCACCATGGCAACCACACTGAACAGAAAAAATGAATGGCTCCTACTGTACATGTAAGGAGAATAAAGTACAGATATTTATATACATGTAAGGAGTATAAAATACAGATATTTATATAAATGGAAGGAGCATAAAGTACATATATTTATGAACAAATGATGGAGTAAAAGTAAAAAAGTTACCAGAAAAATAAACTAAAGTACAGATACCTCAAAAATCTAAAGTACAGTAATGAAGTACTTTCCCTGAGTTACTTTCCACCTCTGGTGTAATGTGTGTGTTACATAATTTTTACAGGTTTAATGTTTCATGTAACAATTTAATTTTACTTGCATCTTGACTTAATGTAGTTTTTGTTCTTTGCCAGCAATATTTTGGGCCTAGTAGTTTATTTACTTAACATACTATTATATTTACTATATTGAAATACCCATTACTATACAGCTGCTAACCAGTGGTCAAAGGCCCTTAATCTGAAACGCCTCCGAACCACCGGCAGACACACGTCAAGCCTTCTTCCATTAGACCCTGCTTATTTGGAACTGGTCTTTATTTGTGAAAATATCCTGGTGCTCTTTCAATGGCACTTGGCTATATTTAGTGTAATAGGGCAATGTTGTTTTTATTGTTGGATGGCAACTGAGAATTTAGAATCCTCTGAGCTATCTGACTGAAGCTATTATTCACAGCGGTGTTTAGTATACCATACCTTGGGTTATTCCCACGGTATTTACATGTAACAAGTGGCGAAAACTGGGAAATATTTGTATCTCAAAAGATTTTTGGAGGGACTCTGGACACAACCCCAAATCGAGACTATCCGGGTAAAACACGACATTAAATCGACTCGGCAACTGACTCAGCAGGGAAGCATAATTAGCATATTCAATACACATTGGACCCTTGAACATGCATATTAATTACAATAACACGACTGGGGCACATACACACAAATAAAAGACAGTATTTGCAACAATTATAAATATGCCTTATCTTAACATTAGCCCATAGCTAACAAGTTTTTATGCTAGCGTAACTTGATTTACTTACCTCTGCCAAAAAATTGAGGGTTGGTCTTCTTTTTGTTCTGTGATGGATGCAGGTGTATTTCAGGTGTTTCGTGTCTTCTGTTCCTGGGGTCTTCTCAAGCTGCTTGAAAAAACTGTAGATAATTTCTCTGCTCTCAAAGCAAGTCTCGCTCTGTTCAAAGATCAGATCGAGATGACCAGTTAACGGTCGTGCAGGCTTTATATAGAGCAATAAGCACGTGACGTCACTACGTTAAGTTCGCCTCCATTAAGGCAGCTGACGCATACATTTCACGTGCACCATATTCTGTAATGCATGATTGTTACTTCTTGACCCGGGCCTCACTCACACACGCCCATCTGCTGCCCCTTCTTCAAAATAAAAATACTTATGCAAACAGATAGCATTTCTTTAGAAAGCATACCATCATTTTTCAATAAGACATATTGTAATTTAAACATTTCTTACATCTTAACACATGAACTTGACATTTTATCAAACAATGAAATACATGTATTTCTAAACTTTTTAAACACTTCCCCCAGCCAGCAAACTGTAGTTGAAAATACATACAAATGACGTCACACAACCACATTAAATCTACGTTCCAATTTATTTCAAATCAAAATTTCAAGGCACTCAACCTCTACAAAATTCAAATGCCTTTATTTTATGGACTAGTCATGATAAAACAAAATACTAGTACACGTTTCGGCTATACAGCCTTGGTAAGGAAGTAAGTGTTGAAAAGCATGTACCTATCTAAAAGTGTTCAGGTGTACATCTCTAGAGTGAACAGCAGGGGGCCTCACTTAACAACGTATTCAACAGTGAAAAAATATTTAACAGAAAAAAACAGAAGAGCATATATGTAAATAAAAAAAGTGATACACGTATTGTCCAAAGACTGTGTATGTTCCAATTTAGTTGAAAAACAGTAATCTAAAAGACATTTATTAAGATGTCTTTCCAACATTAAAATGTGGTTGAAACCCAAGCAACACTCAATATTGTATATCCTTATATCATCCTATTATAGGCATTGTTTTTACATGTGAAGAGCTGTGACACAAAGTGCTATGAAAGCTATTCTTAAGCTTTTTGGAGGTAATATTTGATATTTTCATACCAAATTCAAACATCAAAATTTCAGATTTTACTGATATTAACAATAATACGAACATTGGATGAATAAATAATTATAATGATAATAATGAATGAATGACTATAATAAAAACAGTATTTAGGAAAACAGCTCTTCACACAGTGTCAAACAAATGTACTCTATTTATTTATAACAAGTTTTCTTTTGTTTCCACCACCATCATTTCATCCAGGGGCGTGTTTAAGAGGATCTGCCACCGCCTTGTCAATGTCGTATCCTGGCTTCTCCACTTATTTACTGCAGCTGCAATGAAAATAAATAAATAAATAAACACATAATCCACCTGAAAATAGCCAAACGTTCATTAATAGTTGGTAAAATGCTACTGTTGGTACAAAAGCCTGTTTAGTACTGTGATGACATGGGCATTATACCAGGTTTGGTGGGAGAAAAAAAAAGATGAATTCAAGTCTGTGTCAGCAAAGTATTGTTCTATTTTTAAATTTGACACAAAAGTAATGAAAAAATGGCTGTCATCTCAATTTTACATTTTCATTCTACTCTCCAAAAGAGTTTGCTCTTGCTGTTGCTGATTTTGTTTTGGAATCGAGTATGGCTTGTGGTTGACTATTCAGCAGAGTCAAACAAATGACTCAAGAATCCATTATTGTTTCAACTTCCTATAATCAAATTGGGTCACCATTTTTGTATGGAATGGGCTATTGAAGCCTGACAGATTTGTTCAGCTGGCTATTTGCACCTCCCAAATGGTGGAAGGGAACACCACACTGTCTCGCCTTTTCTCTGAATGATCTGTGCATTAAACTTTCTAAGAGGATAAGCAAAAGAGTAGTCTTCTCTACACTGTTTGATGAGGTTTTGTTGGATGCACACCTGAAGACAGCAATGACTATCTCTGATTTTGAGCACATCTACATATAACTTGTTGGATATTTGCTCCCCCCACCCACACATTCAGAATGTCTGTAACAACTACGCATTCATTCTCATATCAAAGGTTAACTACATGTAGCTTAATAGGGTTGAGGCTCAAGGGGTTCCTTTGAGATGGACTGTTTCGTAAACAGCTACGCAGCTGTTAACATAGCTCAATCTTATAAAAAGTATCCTATTTACAATAAAAAAGTAATACAAACGCTGGTTATATACATTGCATGTCATTTTATTCATGACCTCTTCTTATAAAGCAAAGAACTAGCTGTATGGAAACTATTGCGCAACTCTTTCTTGGTAAACCCCTGCACCCACAGTTCAGTTAACTCCAAATGCAAACATGAAATTGAACTTCAAGTCAATTCTTTGCTGCGGTGCAGTACGTGTGTGAACCACAGCATCTGCTTTTAAGACATTAGCATTAAAAAAAAAAAAAAAAAAAAAAAAAACCTAGTAGCTGAATACCCGTATGTAATAGAGCATAACACCAGAGTAGATTTTCAGTCCCATCCGACTCCCAGAGAAACCTGTGGCTGAACCTGTGTAGTGAGTCTGAGGGTTGTCTGCACAGATGCCACTGGTTGGGAAAAAAAAAGGTCAGAAGTAACTCTATGTTCAAGGACTGTTTGTGACATTGGACGTTTTTGTGTGTTCAGATACTGTAAGTTCTCAATATTTCTTGTTTCTATGTGACCTGTTGAATGTTAGACATGAAGAATGTCATGAAGAATGTCCTCATAATTTGTCAGAGTTTTGCTAACGGTGCATAATGTGGTACTGCACTAATCGCAGATGGGATAATGGATAATTGAGAACTATTCCTGCATTGTGAAACATTCTTTATGTTTATAATTTAGTAATGTTGTCGGTCACAGTGTTGTGTGTTAATATAACAGTGTGTAGATTGAGGTGTCTATTTAGTCATTTCATGTAGTAGTGTCTGGTTAGTTATTTCTCACCTCTGTTAGGGTATAATTAGCCATGCTAATATAGTCACCACATGTAATCTTATAAAGGCACTATTGTATTTGTTTACTTATAGAAACCATAAAACTTAGAACAATTGTGAAGCACAAGCTTTCTAGGACCACAATCTCCCACCTGTCAACTCCACAAACTACAATGAATACCTGGAACCTGTGTGTTTCCAGACACTTTGTCATTGGAAGGGGTATACCTCTTTCACTGGCCACCACAGTTTGGCACGTGCCAAGCCCCACATGGCTGTGAAGACTTGTTAGGCATCAACACCTTCAGTGTTGGTGCAGGAGGCACGAAGGTCTGGCCACAGGATGGCCCACGATACAGGATGGCCCACGATACAGTATGGAGGGGGGCTGTGGCTGCAGCAGTATGGGTGCTGCTGACACAGGGGGTGGACTCAGCTGGAGGGGGGGTGGGAGGAGCAGGTTCCAACCAGGTGGAGGACGGTAGACGGGCTTTGTCTCATCAATGTATGATCTGGAAATGCAAAACAAAAATGTGATCAGTATTGATAGGACGGGTGTGATTTGCTTTCCACAGCCAACAGATGAAACAAAGTGTTTATGATGACTTACCTCCACTTCTCACCACGTGTCTTTGCAGCCTCATGATGGACATGCTGGTACTGGACCTGAGGACACCCTCAGCTGGGCGTGGAGAAAAGTGCAAAAGCTTACAGCACCTCTTCCACTCACATGAGGTCTCACAGCAGCTATAAAACTGCTGAAAAATCACCAGTTCACTTGTTTAAGGCCATACCACCCTGAACACACACACACCTGTGGAGTTTGTTAATGGAGTGACTGGCTGCAGGAGAGGGAGAAAGGCTCCCTCATGTTTTTGTTTTAGTTATTGTTTTGAGCAGACCCAGTTGTGTTTGTTTTTCCCTCTCTGTCTCTCTCTCTGCACCGTGGGGTAAGCGACACTTCAGTAATAAAATGAATGGAGCCCCGAGGCTCTGTGAAGTAAGAAAAATTAAGGAAAAGAACATGCAAATAAATTATAAAATAAAGAACATGGTGAACAGAGGAGCAGGCGAAACTGAGAATTTGGAAGAAGAAATGATGACAAAGGCAAATGACAACAACAATGAAAACAGATCTGTGAGGAAAAGGAGATTGAAAAAGAAGAAGATGCTGAAACGGATGATGGATTTACTCTGATGGAAAACAGAAAGAAACTGATCCAAATCATGACCATGAAGGAGAGTGTCAGTGCCATACAGTGCCAGATTTTAAATAGACGGAGCACAGCATTATAGAGTAATACACAATAAACTAATAAAAATATACAGACTGTGTTTAAGTCCGGGTCATGTGGTGAGAGACTGTCCAATTTCTTCATGTCACGAGTGTCTCCAACAAGGACATTACACAAGAGACTGCAACGCCATCAAGTGTCAGGACTGTAGGACGGCAGTGATCACGTGCTCCTGAATTTTAAATGAAATGCAATTATTTAAAATGGGTTTAACAAAAAGTGAAATAAGGTAAATGAGTTTGTCATTATACTGTACAACAAAATGTGTCCTCTGCATTTAACCCATCCTTAATGCCATTGGGGTAAGGGGAAATTTTTGGGTGACGGGTGAAGAGAGAAACCCATCCAGACACAGGGAGAGAAACATGCAAACTCCACACAGAAAGTCCTGCATTGTCTTGGGAATTGAACCCAGGTATTGTTGCTGTGAGGCAAAAGCGCCAACTGCTCAGGTAACGTGCCGCTGTAACATATGAACAATATGTGAAAAAGAAGGGATGAAGTGCAAGAAATGAAGAGTATTTACACAAGAGAGTAAGAAAAGTAATAGTTGGTTTTGGGGAGAGGGGGAAATATGTTGAAAATAACTGGATGAAACTTCATGTTTGGAACACTGGAAAAAAAACAAGAAAAAAACAACAACAATTCAAGTGATTTTGGTAGTTACAAGGCATGCAGTGTGTGACAAAGAAGGGCAATAGTTAAAAGGGGAAAGTGGTGGACACATGCTATTTAACATTAAACTGTTAGGTGTCTTGGAAGCACTATTTTTAATGTGTGTGTGTTTTAAATTTTTTAATGAAAAAGGAGATTTGGACATTTTTTATAAAACCTTTTGTCATTTTAACATGGAAGAGTGTAATTTTAAAACTGGCAAAGTGATTTTAAATTGTTTCTATTTTCTTTTTTTTAACTTGTTGCTCATGATATTTCCCTTAAATACAATTTGCATGTGGACATTAATGTTTGTTCTTTCTATCCATTTCTCAATGTTTTTCTACATGTATTTAATGGAATTGTATTTTTTCTGTATTTTTAAAATGATGTATTAATAAAGGTAAAAAAACTCATCTGATCTCAGAAGCCAAGCAGGGTCAGGCCTGGTCCATACTTGGATGGGAGACCGCCTGGGAATACAAGGTGATGTAAGCTTTTGCACTTTGCTGTCTGCCACCAATCCATGCTTTTGGTCACCACCGTCTTCATTGTGTGTCGACTCCTATTCGGCCATGGAGCCCCTGGACCAGCGGTGTGTGTTGAATACAGACGGCAGCAGGAGGGAGAAAGGGATGCGAGGCAGCTGCGCTCTCCTGCACTGGCTCCAGTGTGTGATGGATTTACGCTTGACTTTGGAGCATGGGTCTGTACAACACAATTTCCAAAAGACAGGGATAGGAGTTGTATGCATGGAGGAAGGATATGTGGAGGCTGCACTCATGCTGGACCTTGGAGTGTGGGTCTGTGAGACCTGGTGCTCATAGACAGGGTGTGCGCTGAGGACGAAGGACAACGGAGGGTTATGCTCTCATCAGTTCAATTAAGTTCTACAAAAGAAATACACATGTGAAAATGTCATTTTAGTGCATTTCAGGTGAAAGCATTTGGTCACTTTGAACCCATTTGTAAAAGGATTTTATTGTGGTAAGAAGGAGAAGTTCTGAAAGATTATCATATTTCCATGTGATATTCACTACATCATGCCCTGCTGACCACAATCCACAAGCAATGTAGTGAACTTGCAACGCTACTTAAAACTATGAACAATTTAACAACTTTTGGCTTTTCACAGTTGTTTCAAGCTCTCATCATTTCACTTCATACACTTAAGGTTCAAAGTGCTGAAAATAGTATCTTTTCTCCTGAAAAAAACAGCCACGATTTCAAAGGTTTGGCTTGAATAGCCTTGGAAAAGTGGTTTATTGTGGTCAGAAGTGGATGATATACTAAATATCAATGAACAACTGCTTTTTCTGGCCACTGCAGGAAGATGTGTTGTGGTATTTGAATGAAGATATCATCAGAATAATTCCTCCTCCAGCCTCTGTGACTTCACATCATGTGAGAATTGATAAGGTCATATGGTCTGAGATCATAGAATTGTGAAACAACCAATATAAAAAGAAACATGACATATCAAGATATGCAAATATAAAAGTGAATATGAGTTACTTAACAAGAACAAAGATGATAATCAGTTGTATGAGTTGGAAACAAACAATTAACTGGTCATTTTCATTAAAAGTAATTTAAGATTAAGCTCAGCAATTGATTTGGTTTTAAATTTAAGGGTATATACCATGGAAACATCTAGATTATTTGTTGAAAAACAATACTGAGATTTTGAAATTTTGCTTGACATGAAATGTACCCCTAATTATAGAATGACTGACAAATACAAAGTAAACTATTTTCTAACAACACACATGAGCTCTTAGATACCTTCCAGTCAATGTAAATGTTACCATGGTTACGGTGCGTAGCACTGTTTACATCAACACCGGTGCTAGCTAGTTCAAGCAACAATGAATGAAAACTCTGTCTACAGCCCCCAGATTAAAAAAAACTTCGATGACTTACAGATAAATACAAAGAAAACTGTTTTCTAACAACATACACGAGCTCTTAGACACTTTCCAATCATTACAAACACTACTATTATTGCGGTGCGTAGCACTGTTTACATCGAAGCCAATGCTAGCTAGCTCAAGCAGCGGCTAGATGACTTACAGATAAATACAAAGAAAACTATTTTCTAACAACATACACGAGCTCTTACACATTTTCAAGAAATTGTAAACACTACAGTCGTTATGGTGAGTAGCAACGTTTACCTCAGGCGAGGGCGGAGCTGCTCGTAGTTCAACTGAGGAGACTGAATAATTGTGCTGATTAATATTCATGACATCATGAATAAATTAGCGATCGTCGCTCAATGATTGATGATGTTAAGACTCAGCTCTGCTCAACTGCTCATTGGCCGGTTGAGCAGCGAATAGATACTTGGGAATGGCCCATGAACCCCACATGTACATATCCCTCAACCCTAGGATCGATCAAAAGAGATTTAAAAAAAGGACAGCTCTAACTGGTGGACATTTGTAGGATGTTTAATTTCCAGAAGTGTCACATGCAAGGCCCAGTTTATTAGAATTATAATGTGAGTTGATGTTGCAGGTGAGGTTCATAATATCAAATGTTTTATTTTTACATTTTTAGGCTGAATTAAGAAAAAGGGTGTAAGAATGTATTCAGTGTACTCTCAATTTGTCTGGAAGTTTTATGCATACGTTGAATTGTATTGATGTGTTGTTTCTTTTCACTATCCCACCCCTTATGAAACACAAACACACAGAGACTCCAAAATACTTTTACAGCTTTTATTTTTCATTTAAAAGTCAATGCATATAAAATACAAGATCAGTTTAATTTAAAGTTCCCTCACCACAACAAGGTACAGATCTATGAACAAGGACATGAGACAAGAGACAAACATTTAGATCAGAAAGACATACACACATCACAAGGATATGAACATATGAATAACAATTATGTAAACACTCAACAATTTAAAAGAAATAATGTAACTGCACACACATTTAAGTTCACTAAATGTATACACATTGTGACATTTTTTTTTTTTGCAACAGAACAAGAGAAAAAAAAAACTTTGAACACCAAGAGGCGTCTTGCTGCAGGAACGTCCAGGACACAGGATGGAGGGGAGGAGCAGCAGTATGGGTGCTGCCAACACAGGGGGTGGCCTTGGCTGGTGGTGGGGAACAAGCTCCGACAGGCAAGAGGAGAAGGATGCAGTAGGCTGAACCAGAATCCTGCACGGTTCTGATTTTAACATACCGCAACCGCCCGTACCCGTCATGTTCGAACTCGTATCCGACCCGTTTTCCGACGAAAATAAAAAATTCCGCACCCGAACCGACCCGCTATAAATGAACCCGACATCCGACCCGAACCCGGAAGAAAATGTCAGATAGCCAAACAGTGACATAGCCAAGGCAGAGCCAAATAAAAATGTTGTTAAACAGTAGTAGACAAATAATAAACTCAAAAAATAGTTACATCCGTGAGCTCAAACACACGCACCCACCCACACACACACACACACACACACATGCTTGAAAAACGCATTAAGAAGGAAGCAGACAGGAGGCAGCTATACAAGTCCAAACTAAAGAACAGTTTTTAGCCTATGAACCGCAAATTAGACCCGCGATCACCCACGTCCGACCCGAACCGAACCCGTATCCGACACAGCACAACATTTTTCACCCGTTTCGTGAAAATCTGCGGTTCACCCACGGTACCCGAACCTGTGCAGGACTCTGGGCTGAACCGGTCGGTCCACAGGAGTCACATGCTCAGGCTCTTCAGCGTATCATCTGGAAATGTAAAACAAAAATGTGATCAGTGTTGATAGGACAGGTGTGATATTTACTTTCCACAGCCAACAAAGTGTTTATGATGACTTACCTTCACTTCTCACCACGTCTCTATCCTGTTGTGATGGTGATTATAGTCCAGGTCAGCCAACAGGGTCCAGGCTTCATAAACTGGAAGGGAAAAGCTGGAGCACTTGCTGGCATACATGACAATATGGTTATGGAAAAACTGCAAGAACTTATAGCTAACAAAAGGTTTAGAAGAATTTAACACCATGATGTCAAGAATAACAACAGCAACGTCATACTAGCATACTTTAGTTTGCTTAGCGAATTGTGCTGGAATATCTTTGTATTTATTAATGTTATTTATTAATGTTTATTTTATTTTAAACATTTTTATTGTTTTAACCAGTTACATTTTCTGCCAAATACTACTGTAAAATAAGAAATTATAAGATAAAGTACTTCTTATTGAAATGTTTTCTGAAGTATTTTCCTCTCTCTCTTTTTTAAATTTTAATATGTTTTGAACTTTATTTGACAGGTACCAGATGTCCTGTTTCTCTTTGTACCCTCTATGCCTGGTTTTTACTTCTGTTTCTTATTACTTTTTTTTTTTTACTCTTTTCACACAATTTTGTCACCAGAAACAGTTTTACATTCACTATTTGCACGATTTCAAAAACCAAACGTCATCTTTTAGCTGTATTTTCTATTCTCTAACACATTAAGGTAGAAGCCTGCATTAGCTGAAGGGGAGGGATGGAAGTGGGCGGAGCTTAAAGAAGCAGAAGGCAGCCGGTGAGAGTGGGAAGATTTTGATGACTTAGTGAAGTTTTCACTGTGTTTTAGTAAGGTTTTAACAAAGGTTTAACTCTGTTTATGTGCCGTTTTCTTGTAAATAATTGTACATAATAGTGATGGTGATGGTGATAGTGATGGCCACAGAGGTCCACCCCTCAGTCTAATATAAATTAATCACACTCAAATTATGCCCTTTATTGTACATGTTCATTATCAGGTTGTCCTTTATTCTTCCTGTTTTCTAAATGTTCTTTACTTCATACAGACCTGTGGTACATTTTACCACAAGAATCTTCCATTTTATTTTCAGAATGAGTCAAAAATGCATGAGGTTTGATGAATGCAAGAAGACAGGAAACGTAAAACCACAAACACGAGTTAAAGTGTCACGCTGTGTTTGACAAAGTCTACGTTCACACAGCACGTCCATTAAAATGTTTTTGGTGAAATCCATTTTTGTGTGTGTTCAAATTATTATTATTATTATTATTATTATTATTATTATTATTATTATTATTATTATTATTATTATTATTATTATTATTATTATTATTATTAATATTATTGTAATGCAAGTGACCAAATTATAGTGCTGACCTTACTAAAATAATTTTTATTTGTTGAACAAACCTCAAATTTTACATGATAAATGTTCAGAAATAGACAAACAGAATCATAATTGGCAGTTTCACTGTTAAGTCACAGCTTGAGGCTCTAAATTAAGTTTAAAATGATATTTTTCAATTTAGGCAGATTTTTTTTTCTTTTTCTGCTGTGTATTTGATCACAGCAGAGTTATTGGGTCACAAATATATGATGCCTGACAGTTGATTTACAAACTTTCAGGTGTTAGATAAATATGATTTAAACCAGCGGAGGGCTGCTCCTCTAATACCTATATCACATTCTAATCTCTGCACTAAGATACTGTGGTCATTATTAAAAGCTGCACTAAGGTCTAATAAAACACATTTATAAAACTAATTAAATATTTTTGCAGTTAAACAATGACATAAATTTTAAGTTGTCATCATTTATAGACAAAGAAAAATAAAGAAGAAAATATGGAGTCATTTAAAAGGTTATTGTGCTCTTCATCCCATGGGCCACATTGGAACCATTGATGAGCCGCATTTGGGCCCCGAACCGTATGTTTGACGTTAGCAAACACTGAGTCACTTCCTCAAACTGAGTCTCATCGAAAATGGATTCTGTGATCATCACCTGTGCTCTGTGTGTCCTCTTCCTTTGTCAAATAGTTGGTAAGCTGTTTTATTTTTCATAACTTATTTTCCTTGTGACTTTAGTTGTTTCAGTGAAACATTCAGTTAAATCCACAAGAAGTCTGTGTAGTTTTTTATGGATGATGTCTTTTTATAAGTATAACAGTCTGACAAAACTTTTGTACAAATAGACTTCTGACATAAACATGATGTTTTTGTAAATAAAAGCTTTAGATAGTTATAAAAGGTTTATAATTGCTCTTCACTCTCACTTATTTTTGTTGATTAGAGAACAGATGGTACATCCTATAATATTTAACATGTTTTAAATGCTCTGTTTTAGAGGAAACATCAAGTCATTTTCTATATCAAAAAAAGGAGAAGAAAGCTTCACAATATGAGAAATGACAGAGTGACAGTTTATTAATAAAATATTAAAATCACCACAATGGTCTCAAAGTGATCATTAATCAAAAATAGCCTGTGACGGTGCGACATTAGTGTACCATAGTCTGCTGTTCTGCGTGTGTCTTTGTTTTTTCTCTCTGGCGGGGTTTTTCCAGTATGTGCTATTTAAGCTTGGCTCTCCCGACTCCACGGATATTTCCCTGTGGGATGGGCTTCGTCTGGGCGTGCACACTTGCCCCCCCCCCCCCCCCCCCCCCCCCCCCCACACACACACACACACACACACACACACATGCTACAGAACCAGACACTTCTTTCTCTCCCACTAAACACGTAATGAACACGCTTCAACAGGACACATAACCACGGACTGAACCATAGTGACAGGAAACAGACATTCATACATTGTTTTGTTTTTTAATCTGTGTTGGGTTATAAGTATGGAGTGTAATTTGTGCCACTGTTTATAGGATTTAAAATGGTTTTATTTTGTGTTATGTGTTTTGTAAATACAATAGAATGTGTGTTAATAGAATTATGTGTTGTTTGGTATGACTGTGGGTGGAGCTTACATGTTTATAGTGGGTTGTAGGAGTTGTAGTTAGAGCTGAGTGTGTCTGTTTTCTTAGTTTGGATCATTTGAATTTAAAGTAAGTGTGTGGCTGAAACCTGTGTGTTTGTGCACTGAATGATGATAAGATCATTTTATAGTATTTTTATTTGAGATATCTTGTAAGTAGTTGTATTTTTTCCCCTGGGTTTTTGTATTTTTTGCAGTGTACATATTGAGCACTCCTCATCACTGCTGGTTTTTGGACTTGGTGTAAATAAGAATTAACGTTAACACTGAAGACTTGTCGTCTGAGCCATCAATACCATCCTTGAAAAAAATTAACCTGTGACATAGTTAAAGCTATTTTTGTCTACATTGAACATTTACAAAATATACCAAATGATTTATCAAAATTTCTTACATTATTATCAGTAACACTTTATAAAACCTACACACAATTCACTCTATATTAACTACTTGTTATCCATTTGTTAATGGTTTGTTAATGTATTGTTGTTACACAATATATTATAAACAATTTCTTAACAAACCATTCACAAAATAGTTGTAAAATTAGATTCTTTTTAACAGGTGCAGTGTTTGTTTATGTTATTTACTGGTAAACAAACAAACAGTTGTAAACACTGCACTTGTCTGTTAAAAAATAATTTGCATTTATCTTTGGTAAAAGAGTATGAACCTTTACAAGACAATAACAAATGGTTAATACATAGTGAATTGTGTGTAGGTTTTATAAAGTGTTACCATATTATTCTTTGCATTTTTCTGTGATCATACATTTTCCTATATTTACTTTATTGAATATACTTGGTTAGTAAAAATTGAGAGTAAATTCAAAGGTTATTATATTACAAGAATAAATTGAAAAACTTTAGTTTTGCAGCAAAATATATCATTATGAATGAACACCTACAGTTTATTGTCTGAGTGTCATTCATCCAACTCCATGGGATTTAATGATTAATCATTGTTAAAGAAGATGCTGGTGTTTCCATGGTAACACCAGCCATGGTTCATTTGGTACAGTGGCTTGTCCAGTAACTGAAGGGGTAGTGGTTCAAATCCTGCTCTGTTGTGTCCTTGGGCAAGACCTCCAGTGTCACTCACACTGGTGTATGAATGTTTGTATGAATATATATATGAATATATGAATATGGTCACAAATAACTCATGTTAAGTCCTGACATCAACTATTCACCTCCAAATAGAAATATGATGCAACATCAGGAACAGAACACTGAACATGAAATACTTGGACTGAATATACTGAACATAGAGAGTATGATATTAACATATCATACTTCTTCATAAACATACAGAGCCAATGAAATAATTACACTGAGGAACAGTTTAGCAATAACTTCAAAAAGGATGGAGGAAGTTCAATCATACATTTCAACAGTAGAAGTTTAAACTCAAACCTGTTAAAAATCAAACATTGTCTAAAACAGCTAAAAAAAACAATTTACCATAATAATGATCTCTGAACCTTGGTTAAGTGAAGAACAAACAGTTTTAGTTGAAATAGAAGGACATGAGATATACCATATAAACAGAAAACAGTAAAAGGGTGGAGGAGTTGTTGTATACATTGAAAAACAATATAGAAGTAAAACTATTAAAGACATGTTTGGAACAGTAAGAAATATAATGGAATGTATCACTGTAGAAATAAAAAAAAAAAAGAAAACATACTGATAAGTTGTATATACAGTGTGTGTATATATATATATATATATATATATATATATATATATAACATATATTCATTCAAACATTCATACACCAGTGTGAGTGACACTGGAGGTAAGGAGGGTGAAGTGTCTTGCCCAAGGACACAACAGACCAACTAGGACAGAGCAGGATTTGAACCACCACCTCTTCAATTACTGGACAACCCGCTCTACCAAATGAACCATGGCTGGTGTTACAATGGAAACACCAGCATCTTCGATAACAATGATTAATCAGTAAATCCCATGGAGTTGGATGTAGGTGTTCATTCATAATGATATATTTTGCTGCAAAACTAAGGTTTTTCAATATATATATATATATATATATATATATATATATATATATATATATATATATATATATATATATATATATATATATATATATATATATATATATATATATATGAGAAAACAAATAAAAACAACTTGGTTTTTGTATGTGGGGATTTCAATATTGATTTGTTAAACCCACAAGTAAACAACAACATTAAGGAAATCATTAGTTCCATACACAGCATGAGCCGTTACCCACTAATAACAAGACCAACCAGAATAACTACCCATACTGCCACACTAACAGACAATATTTCATGAACAAAGCTGATGCAAGAGTGTGTGGTGTAATAATAAAATACACAACTGATCATCTGCCAGTGTTTGCAATAATCCACAGCTCCACAGGAACAAAGAAAATACAAAATATAACATTATAAGACAAAAAAACTGAAGAGTCTATTAAATCTTTTAAATATGATTTGATGAACAAGACTGGAGCGTGGTTTATGTTGATGATGTGGACGAAGCCTATGACACATTCATATTAATAACAATGACAAAATTGTCCTTTGGTAAAGAAACAAGTGAAGCACAAACTTGATAAAAACCTGTGACTAACTAGAGGTTTATTAAATGCATGTCGAAAAAAAATGTTTTATATAAAGTTTTTCTCAAACAAAGAACTAAAGAAGCAGAAACAAAATACAAGACCTATAAAAATAAACTAACAAGAATCATAAGAAGTAGCAAAAAGGAATATTACAGCAATTTACTAGAGGAAAATAAAAACAATATAGAAAATACATGGAAGGTATCGAATGACATTATTAAAAAAAGAAAAAAACAGATGAATACTTAAATTACTTCATAACCAAAAATAACATAACTAGTAATGACACAACTTAAATTGTAAATTCATGTAATGATTTCTTTGTTGGTGTCGGTCCTGGTCTGGCTGGAGAGATTACAAACACTGGCAACATGAATGAAGTAGAAAGTAAAGTTTGAAAATGAAAAAGAAATGAAAAAGAAATTATTGACATTGTTAATAACCTCAGGACTAAGAAGTCAACAGACTGTAATGATTTTCATATGTCACTGGTTAAAAATATCGTTGAGTGTGTGGTGAAACCTCTCACATATATTTATAACCAATCACTAAAAAATGTCATACCCATATTCAAATCTAGAAATAGACACTCTACAACTACAGACCTGTTTCACTACTGCCACAATTCTCTAAAATACTGGAAAAAATACTGTACTGTGGAAACAACATCCCTGGCTCTTATGGAATTTGTATAAAACATAACATCTGCAATAGACAACAAACAATATGCGTTAGGAGTATTCTTAGATCTAAAAAAAGCTTTTGACACAGTTGACCATGACCTATTATTAATAAAACTACAAAAAATACGGAATCAGAGGCCAAGCACTCTCCTGTATATTCAGTTACCTAAGCAACAGAAATCAATATGTGCAGATCAATAACAGTAAATCCAAACTACAGACAGTGAAGTGTGGGGTGCCCCAGGGCTCAGTGCTGGGGCCATTGTTGTTCATCCTTTACATGTGAGGTTTCAAATACACTTCAAATGGTTTTATTTGGAGATGACACTAAGTTGCTTTGCTGTGGGGATAATTTGGAACAACTCTTCGACACAGTGGCAGATAAATTGAATGAACTGAAGAGCTGGTTTGACTCAAATAAACTCACATTAAAACCAAAACCAAATTCACAATATTTGGAAATCAGACAAAAAAAGTTAAAACATAAATTAATGATAAATAACAGAAATAGAAAGAACAAATGAAATTAAGTTTCTTGGAGTCATTATTGACAGTAAATTATCCTGGACGTCATCCAAAATACCAATATCAAACCTGTCAAACCTGTAAACCAGTCATCACTGTACACATTGTACTGTTCCTTCATTCTCCCATACATGACCTACTGTGTTGAAGTGTGGGGGAACACATACAAAACAAACAGACATAATATTCAGACTTCAAAAAAGAACAATAATGATTGTAACCAAAAGCACCTATAGAGAACCATCAAACCCACTGTTCATCAAATTAAAGGCATTAAAATTTAAGAATTTGGTCGACCTCAAAACAATTCAAATAATGCACAAAGCAAATCAAAACCAGTTACCACAAAGTGTCCAAGGGTTGTTTCAAGTGAAGGAAAATAAACACAATCCGACGGGAATTTATGTTTAAAAAAACGCCTGTACGTACTAACTTAAAAATACATTGTGTTTCAGTTAAAGGAGTTAATCTGTGGAATAACTGGAGTGAAGAACTGAAAACCTGTGAATCAGTTCAAAAGTTTAAACAGGTTTTTTTTAAACCACATTCTAAGTGGATACAGGAAACAAATGTAAATGTGAATTTCTAGCAAGGAACAGGTTTCCCTTTTTCTGATGCGCCTTTTCTTTTTGGTTATATATACATGCTCTGACTGAGTAACACAAAGGGGTAGGACTAGATAAGTTTTGTTAACTTCATCCTACATCCTTTTGAACAAGGTATAGTTGCTAAAGAGGTGTCGTTTTAATTTCTGCTTAAATACTTTGCATGTTTTACTTATTTTGTTTTACTTGTTCCAATAAACATATATATATATATATATATATATATATATATATATATATATATATATATATATATATATATATATATATATATATATATAGCAAGGCTAACGGTGGTCATACCCACTACTGACTTGTGTAAAACTGTTTTTTGGCAGTTGCCATGTTTTTGTCTTTTCTTTGATGACAGGAATTGTTTTGGACACTTGTTTTTAATGTTATTGTTGATGATATATCATTGTTATTTTTCTGTCAATAGAAAATTTGTCTGACAGCAAGATAATAAAAACTGTTCCACAACTTTTCCCTCAAAGTTTTTAATGACAGTCAGTGTACTTCCAACTAATGTATTTTTTTTTATTAAGGGGAACTTTTGTGGATATAAGTGAACATAACTTAAAAACATATGAGGCACAACTTAGTGGAATTAAGTCATTAAATGCTGAGAATGGTATTGTATTTTATTTCTATTGTTTCAAATAAGGATGATCAGGATGAAAAATAACTTAACTGATGTAGTAGATGTTGAAATACATTTCAAAACACTCTAAATAACCACCAATTTTTATGGAATGTCCTTTCCAGTGGACAACGTTTTTGTCAATAAAGGTATTGAATGGATTTTGATGAAACTTTCAGGAATGATAGATAATGGGTCAAGAAATAAGTCATTAGATTTTGAGCAATGAAGGTCAAAGGTTGAGGTCACACTAAAGGTCAACAGCTAAAACACATTAGTGGTAACACAAGATAGAATCTCGCTTATTTTTTCATTCACATCGTCTCACCTTCGGACATCAGATGGGTCAACAAGTTTCATCAAAATCCATTCAGAACTTTTTGCGTAATCCTGTTGACAGACAAACAAACTGACGCAAATTTAATACTTCCCTGGCGGAGGCAATTAGATTTGGATCTTTATTGTGAACTTTGACCTAGAGTCTTCAAATGTGTCCTTCAAGGTTCTGATGTCAAAGCACATCAACAGTGAGAGCAAAAATAAGTTATATGTAAAACTGAGTATAGAGGAATGAAAAGGACATTTCTGATTCAACATATATTTTAAAAACAATTATTTGTAAGTTGTGACAGAAACAGGTCTGGGTCTTTATGGGGTAAATCCTCCAGAACTGATAGAACCTTTTATTGTCATACGCATCACATGTTAAGGACTCTCTCTCTCACACACACACACCCACACACACACACACACACACACACACACACACACACACACACATCCCCCGCCTCCAAAAATCTAGTCTGTAAAATTAAAGAATACTGAAACAGTCCCAGCTCATCATCACATGTACTGTTATGTTATCATGAATGTCTAATGTCATATATGTCTGTATACATATGTGATACATACTGTATATACGGCACCAGTGTATATTATATATTTCACTGCTCAGATCATTAATCACACACAGCATAAATATATTCCACAGTTAATTATTTTCCTTCAGTGTAATTAGAGAAAATAATTTGTTTGTATCTCTTCTTAAATTGTTGTAATTTATAACTGTTTTAATTCTGTACTAATTTTGTTCCATAATTTCACTCCATTAACTGTTATGCTCCTTTTTTTTTTAAATTAATCATTTTGTAGTAAAGCATTTTAAAGTTTAGCTCATCTCTTAGATTGTATGTTCCATCTCATTCATAAAACGTTTTTTTTTCCAAATTCACTGGTAACAGTTTATGCTTTTCTTTGTACATAATTAAATTAAAACTCGACAATGTTAAAAAATGTAATGACTTCATAGTTTATAAATAGGGGTTTGTCATACTCAGTGTATCCAGCATGGTAGAATATTCTCATGGTCTTTATCTACAGAATGAATAATAACTGTAAATAACTTCCTAAAACCAGAGCACAGTAATTTAAATGAGATAAAATCAAACAAAATAAAAGATTTATTGTTTAGGTGATGCTTTGCTTTTTCTAATACAGAAATATTTTTGATATTTTGCAAGAAATATGTTTAATGTGATCATCCAATGATATGTGATCATCAATAATAAAACCAAGAAATTTACATTCATGAACTCTTTTTATATTTATACCTTTGATTCGTATCAAAGAATCATATTTAATTTCTTTTTTCCCAAATATTATTTTTGTCTTACTACTACTCCTACTGTTATATATTTTAAGGGGAAATATCTTTCAAAATGCTTATTTTAATGTCTTTACAACACAAATATGTGTTTGTCTGTCTCTTGTGTTCACTACAAGCTTCAACTGACTGGAAAGAAAACTTCTTGCTTTTTGGATCATTTCTGAGTGAAATGGAACAGGATTTGTTCACAATTAAACAAATCCAGCACTCAATTAAGTAGAGTTTGTTTTAACTAATTCATGCACATGCTTTATTATCTCGTACTTATGATTTGACATATCATTCACATGACTTTTGCTGTATTATTAAAACATGTGTTCAGTTGATTCTCCTGTTAGTGACCTGGACCAGGGTACTGGTTTAGATCTGACCATGCTTCACTGCTCCCTGTGAACTAGGATGGATCAAATACACTGACTGAAATTCTCTACTGGGACAATCAAACTGAACTTTTTTACTTTACTGTGTGTTTTAACAGGATCCAGTGATGTGAAGAATTTATTTGTTCAGACGGGAAAAGACGTCCGTCTGGAAATTCCAGATCCTGGTGCTGTGGAGGGTTATAACTTCTTTACATGGAGACTGAAGAACAATAACAGTTATCCTGACATATTGGTATCATTTTCACCTGGTAATCAACCAAAGGTGGAGGATAAGTACAAGGAGACTGTATTCCCTGGGGAAAATTTTTCTGTGACATTGAAGAACCTCCAGAAGGCAGACAGTGGACTGTATGATGCAGTAATGATCAAAAGTCAACAAGTACCACTGGTGAAATACAACATCACAGTTGTAGGTTAGTTCTTCTTCATTTCTGATCCTGATCAGTGATAGTTACTACAGTGTCTGTCAGTGTTTAGTCCTTGTGTTGTTCTTTCAGATCCTGTGTCTCCAGTGTCAGTGTCGGTGAACCCTGTGACCTTCAGTCCAGACTGTAACGTCACTGTGAGCTGCACCACAGACCACTACACCATCACCACTGCTTTTACCTGCACCAACCAAACCTGCACCGACCAAGGAAACAAATCAGTGATCACACCTTCTGCTGCTTCTCTTCATATCTACCTGTCAAATGGCTCAATCACCTGTAACCATAGCAACCAGGTCAACTGGACCACAGCTTCAACACCTATTAACCTTTGCCTGAGACGTTCAGGTAAGACTTTACATCTGAAATATTTTCCTTAAATACATAAAGTAAATGTTCTGGATTCATTTATATCCTATGAAACCATGGCTGAGCTTCAACAACAGACTTTAGATCAGTCAGTAGCTGCGTTTTCATTACCCTTGGAAATTCGCAAAATGTAAATATCGCTATAAAAACTTGTAATGGAAACACCTGAATTAAAAAAACACAAAGATTTCACACTTTCACGAGGTACATTTTCAAAGTTTAAAAGTTTTTCGATATTGTAATATATCAAAAGTGCAATGGAAACACTTTTTCCGCAATTATGTCACAGGATGTGACGTACATGGTCACATGATCACTTCTCTTGGAGTGAAAATGGCAGCCGCAGTCACCGTAACCATGACAACCATTGGCTGCTGGGACTTGAGAACTAAGACAGTCCTGATCACGCTCTTGGAGTGATGGTCAAAGTGATTCCTACACTAGACACAGTGTTTCATTTTATTATCTGTACGTCATATTTTTGAACGTACATGCCCTTTGTTAATGAGGCTCCTGATGTTTTGTTTGGTGATAAAAGTTAGTTTTACTGTTTTAACTAAATTAAAACAGTCAGTCTGACACAGAAGAGTTCATTGAATAGTTCTGTACTTTTATTTATATGAAGTCACAACTAATCAGTGTGTTTCTTTGTTTTTGTTCACAGCGAGTAAGGGAGATAACAATAAAAGGAATATTTATGTTTTGGTTGCACCGATAATTGGGACAATCGTAATATTAGCAGTGGTCAGTTGGTGTTATTGGAAGAAGAGAAAAGGTAAGTAATCGTGTGCAGTTCATCATGGAATAAAAAATTTTTTTTAACCTCCTGACACCCTGAGTTCTCTTTCAGAGACAAGTCTTTCAAAGTTTTATTGAAGGAAAATATCAAATTAAATCTTGTCCACCGCAAAGGACATTCCATAAAAATATTAAAAAATTTGTCACATGTCGTCTGAACCCACTTTATCCTCACGAGGTTCACTGGGGGCCTAATCCAGTTACAATGGGTGAAGGTGGGGTACACCCTGTATGAGTCTCCAGTTCATCTCAGGGCTGAACATATACTGTATAGACAATCACTCTCACATTCACACCTATGGACAATTTACATTAACCAGTTAACCTATCAGTGAAAAACAAAAACCAATATGTTTTGTCTGCGTGTTAGGAGACCCTGGAATCATGAAAAAAACCATCCACGCACCTTTTCACTTGATCCATGTCTTATTGGAAGGGGAGGAAAATGCTAGGTTTTAATTCACTGAGCCTCACACGTAACAGGCACACTTTAATTTGAATATCCCACCCCACTTGCTCCGCTAACCCCACCTATTGACCCATGACCTCTGCTCGGACTCGGAGATCCGCCATTATTCTTGATTGATAGCAGAGACACACAGAAGGAGTGTCTCGGCAAAATCTAAACACTCTGGATCCTTGTTGAAAGGAAAAACTGTTGCTACATCCACTGTTGCCAACTTGTTGCATTTGTCGCTATATTTAGTTTTTTTCAGACCCCCCTAGTGCCCAGATTTGTGAAAAGCGCATCGTTCAAAATGTAGTGCTTTTTTGCTGGTGATTTGGGGCGAAATTTATTGACAGGCGCTAGAGAATAAAACCCTCGTTTTTCATACTTTTTCCTCCTTTGCTTGCCTGGCTGCTCGTTCAGAGGCAGATGAGACTCACATACACACACTGTGCGCGGGAGGCACGACACGGTGATGTGCAGAACATTCGAGTATAGACGGAGTTACGACAATAATCCCGTCATCCCATTCACATTATGGGGCCAGTTCAAAGGCGGCTCTTCTGCATGGACTTCTATTGACAATAGGAACAAATCGTGCGCCTGTGACCCAGGCTGTTTCTGTCCCCTCAATATCGCAATAATTCTTCTCAGAACTCAGGAAGCACTCGCAAAGCAGCAGCTCTCGTTAAAAAAAAAAAAAAAAAAACAAAACAAAACAAACAAAAAAAATCCTCTCCTAGGACCATCACCTTAATGTGGTGGAGAGGTTTGTGTGCCCCAATGAACCCGAGAGCTGTGTTGTCTGGAGTATTATAGGCTAGCCTGGAATCCTATATTCCAGCAGGCTAGCCTATAGTACTCCTGGTAAGGTCTCCCATGGCAAAGAGGTCTCGGGGGAGGGGTCAGACAAAGTGTGGTCAAGTAAGAGTGTGTGTGTATATATATATATATATATATATATATATATATATACACACACACCCTAGTGCATTCTAGTGCATTTTGGAAGTGCCCCTAACTCCTTACGTTGTTTGGGAGTTAGCAACACTGGCTACATCAGCTTCAAACTTCAGAAGATGAAAGACTGAAGTGGATCAGATTTATTTTGAAGGAAACTTACCAAAGACCCTGTCAGTGTGTGCTAACCACTTCACAACGGACTGCTTTTGTAACCTGGGTCAGTACAACAGAGGAATGGCATCAAGACTGTGCCTTAAACTTGGAGCAGAACCAACTGTCCACAGCAGAACAGCAGACGAACATGTAAGTATTTTTATATAATATGATCTGTGTCTTTGTTGTATTTGGAGTGTCGTCAGTTAATGCTAACAAGAGTTACTGTCGCTAGCTAGTTACATAACTTCACTCCGCCAGCAGTGAAACAACAGACTGTGTTACTTGCTGGTAAATTTGTAGAGATTCACTAGATGCTTTGGACAATTACATGCCTTGCCGACATTCATACATATCAAATTTCATCCACGGTTGCATCTTTATATAAACTAATATTTCCTCCTGAAAATCTAAATGCGATGAAAAATTGAAGACATGACGCCACTTTTGCACCTTGTGTTTTCATCATGATGTCATGGAGGGTGAGGTGAAAATAGGACACCAATGCACAGTGCTAAAGAAGGGAAAAATTATTTAATAACAAAACTAAGCAAAATCAAGACGAGACAAAACCAAACAAAAATCTGGGTGTAGATCAGCCAGTGTCCATGGTGTGAAAAATGTCCAGATTATAGTGGCAGAGGAAATGGTAACGTGTCCAGGTTATGGAGGAGCCATATCTGAATGGGCAACTGCAAGCTTCACTGCTTATATAGTCACAAATGAGGAACGGCTTGCAGCTGCGCAGTGCGGGCCAGGTGATCTGGAGAGCAGTGGGGCAAAGGTCACTAAAGGAAAGGTCGTGACACATCACCATATAAACGTAGCCTGATGTCTGTTAATTTTCATATTGCTCTGGTCACATCACATTCAATACAGCTCAGTTATTTATGTTATCAGTACTGTTTCATTACATTTCCAAAGTGTAGTGCTCTCTTTTAAAGTTGTACATTTGTATTTATACACATGTAATGTTTTGTTGTTTTTCATGACATTTATTAAAAATGATGCACTACAAATATTACTGCCCTTGGTGTTTAGACAAACACATGTGGACAGTTGTCCCTGCTGCATGATGTGGTCTGCCAGACAGAGCCACTGCAGAGACGTACAGTTGGCACATAGCTTTGCCACACAACCCTCAAACTTTTGTTTAGAAGTAAAGATTTGTTATTTTGTATTAAAATATGATGTCATTAATTAGGTTACATCTATCTTTCTGGTTGTTAGTGTTGTAGGGTTTATAGAATATTGAATATATGTTTTTGTTTCACAGGCACTCACACCGTTTTTTGCACTGATGTTGGTCCTTGAGTTGTTGCCTTCACATGTCTACATCCACTCATGACATCTACACCAAACAAATAGACCCTGTAAAATACTTTGGTTAGAAGAAGACAACACTTTAGAGGGCAGCTCATCTTTGGATTTTCTGGATCCACAGGATATCATGTATGACCCTGCAGATTCTGTCACAACTGCATCACAGTCAGAGTCCATGATGTGTGTTACTTCATATTTCACATAAGCATTTTAATAAGTTACATAAGATTACTCGTTTTAGCTGTAGCAGTGTAGAAGTTGATGTCTTATTTTTTTATTATAATAGAATTGAATCGTCCAGCCCCATCCATAAGATACCTACTTATATTGTGTATGAAAGAGCAGTGGGGCAAAGGTCACTAAAGGAAAGGTTGTGACATTACCCCCCCCCCCCCCCTTAAGGGGCGGCTCTTGACACCCCCAGGAAGACACAGGGACGCGAGTACCCTCTGGGTGGAGCGGTGCGGAAACCCTCTGAGCTGAGTATCCCCTGGGCGGAGTTGTCTGGAGGATGGTCCAGGGAACTGGTGGGATCTGACTGGTTAGGTACAAGACCAAGGAGCAACAGACAGGAACTGATGGACACAACTGGGCCGAGGGCCACAGACTCTGGCTGAAACAGGAATAGGACGGGACAGAGACAAAGGACGAGACAGGGGCCGAAACAGGGAAAAACGAGAGAACGGGCCGAAATGGGGAGAAACATGAGGGCCGGGCCAAAACACAGAACCAGGGCCCTCCACACAGAACCAGGGACATCTAGGCTCACTGGAATAGGAAGAGAGACCAACATGGAGGAACAGAAAACAACAAGGGGAAGAAGCCGGAACCGGGCAAGAGTCGGGTACAGCTCATCTTTGGATTTTCTGGATCCACAGGATATCATGTATGACCGTGCAGATTCTGTCACAACTGCATCATGATGTGAGTTACTTCATATTTCACATAAACATTTTAATAAGTTACATAAGATTACTCGTTTTAGCTCTAGCAGTGTAGAAGTTGATGTCTTATTTTGTTATTATGATAGAATGGAATCTTCCAGCCCCATCCATAAGATAGCTACATATATTGTGTATGAAAGCTGCCTACTGGAGCTGTTTGAGGCGTTGCACTGTGTCAACGGGTTTCAAATGTGCAGACAAGACGGTTAGGTACGTTCCTCTCTGTAGAATAGCAATGCCATCATTGCCAGTTTTAGGAAATAGAGTAGACTAGTTTATCCTGTGTTCACATCTCAAAGGTCCATGTTTCTTAATAAAACAAAGTATAAATCAAATAAAAACAAAATGCAATGAATACCAATTTTGAATTGAATGTCTGTGAAAATAGAAATCTTATTAATATTGTGTAATCACATATGGAATATTATTATGGTGAATTTGAGGCTGGTTGTTGTAATAAGTGTTGTTTTCTTATTTATTAGGACTCTAAGAAACTCTTGAAGATATCACAGAACAAAGAATGTGGAGAAGTGAAGAAGTGTCTCCATAGTATTAAAACACATCTACTGGACTGCAGCTTCTTCCTCATCAGAGCCAGAGAGAGTATCAAAGTGGACCTGCATCATTAACCATGTCCAACACATCCAGACCCATGAAGACCCTGTTGTCCCCCAGTGTCTGCGTCCACAGAACATCTAAAGGGACAATAGCAAATGTGCACACAGCATGTGTGTTCATTAACTTAGTAAAAAGCTAAATTGTAAATGTCTTGTTTTCCTTAACAGTTTCTCTTCTGTCGTCATTTCAATTTTATTTGACAGGAACACCAGCCCTCTGCAGATTAGAGAAGGTTCTGACCAACAATAGGGTTCGGAAAGATGTGGACAAACTGAGCCGTCACTACCAGACATCATCACTGGAGGCTTTTCACAGCATCATTCTGCATTTTACACCAAGAATGTGGTCTTTTCTTTTCTTGGAATGTTATGCAGGTAAATAAACCATGATTGTCCAGTGTATATACATGCATGTATGGTTCCATCATATTTATAAATGACATATTCTCTCCACAGACTATATCTGGCAGCGCTGCACTTCAATGAATATGCTGGATGTCCCCAAGCAACAACATCAGCTGATGAACCGTTGTTCTGGGTAAATTTCCCCAAATCCAAGAAAGGAGAGGCCACAGCAAAGCCAATTAAAACTGAACCAACCTCCAATAAGTTTACCAAGATTTTATTGAAAATTCTGCAGTCACAAAATGTGTAGAAACGCATACAAACAAAAAATAAATAACAAACTTTTTCGTTATCATATTATATACTTTATTAAAGTGACTGTTTAGAATACCTTTCATTATAAATACACGTAATAATAGACTATGAATAATAAAAATCAAGTGCCAAAAACTGTGCAACAAAACTTAATGGTTATTGAAGAGTACACAAAGTATACACATATTTCATTTGTGAATTGCAGATTATGTGGATGACATGTTGGACCTCATCTTTAACCAGGTCTCCCGGGACCCTGGTCCATTCATCAATGAGGTGTTTAAGATACCCTTCCTCGAGCATCTCTCTGGCCAGTTTGACAAACCAGACAAGCTGGAAGTGGTACCATCTATGTGTGGAGGTTCAATCAAGGGCAGGTCTGAACCCCACATACTGTCCTTGAGAGTCAGGGAACTCTGACCGTATTCCAGGACCACGCAGGCAGGCAGGACCACCCTGATTCTCCGTCCCAGAAAGCTCCAACACCAGCTTCCAAAGCTTCTGTAACAGCTGAACAAAGCACACATGCAGCACTACATGCAGACATATATGTGTTCATGTCTTTATGGTTTGTGTCAAACCTAAGTGATGATACTAATAACAGGGACAGAAGATGCTTCACACTTTATCTATTACTGTGATTGATTGTTCTCTCCAATCAACCATGTAAAGTCCTGTGAGACCATATTGTTGTCATTTAGGGTTTTATAAATAACATTGAATTGATACTAACCATTTGATATTGTTCACTATAGTTTTTAACTTTTGTGTTGTTACATTGAATGTCTTTGTTTAATAAAACTCAAGTCTATATAAACCATTCTATGTGCTTTCGGTGTTTGACATGCAACATTTTAACAAGTGGAGGGTACAGTTATTTATTAGATTTTCTTCCTTAATCATATTTGTATTACAATGACTGCATTTCTATTAAATAACACTTACTCATTTATTCCTCTTAGGCATACAGGCCCATAGTCTGCTCTGTATATGTTGAATATATTCTGTAGTGAGAACACATTCAAACACAGGCTTAAGTCCTGGATGGTCAACTATGCATGATGGTGGTTCTGAACCTGCTGCATGCTTCTTTTAATTTAGTACATTAGAAAGGTAAGTTTATTAGGTGACTATTTGATATTATGTGAGTGACATATAGAAAATATAGTGACTACAGAATTAATATGTAATTCAACAAGCAGTCATTTTACCTGTGGTAACTCCCTGCAGCAGATATTCTCAGATTCTGTATCATTGATGCATAAATAAAATACACTTGTGTTAGGAGAGACAACTAAAAGTTGACCACTTTGATGTTGTATATATATCACCTAATATGGGATTTGTTAAAAACAGAATATTTAGACGCTTAATCAAATAAATTACTACAGCTGTCAAATAGCTTGGACAATTTTTGTTACCCTGTAAACACTGGTGACAGTTAACTACGTTTGAGCATCCCTTTTACCAGTGGAACGTGGTTAGTTTTATAGGTTAGCTTTTGCTAACTAACAGATAAAAACCCACTAAGCTAGTGGGAGTCACTAGCAGTGCGCTAAGCTAAGTAGTTCAGCAACACTATAGTCAGTGTAGCAAGAAATTAAAACGAAACATCAAAAGTGACAAAGTGAACTTACCATGTAGTAACATCTTGCTGTATCCTTGGTTTTTAAATGTGTTCTGACTCTGGCTTAAACCAGGGGCGATTCTAGCATCTGACCTTTAAGGGTGCTCAGCCCCTAGTGCTGACAGTGGCAGTGACACCTATCTTGAACGAAATTTGAATCGATTTCTAAACTTTTTTTTCTCCTCTAATCGACTAATAAACTATTATCTACCCATCCACAAGCACTGAAATTAAGATGGAGCTTGCAAACTTACAAGTTCCATGTCAATATGTAGTGTTGGAAAGGCCACGGACAGAATCAGGACTCCCTTACGCATGCGCAGCTGAACATGCGTGATGCTCGTGTGCCGTGAGTGAAGTAGCTCCAGAGTGATGCAGCGTTTGAATGTCAGTCTACTTTTTGTAGTTGTTAAATTCCTTTCCTGTTCATTTGAAGACCTTTTCGTGCGTTCGTGACAAATATGTAAGTCAATGTATTTCCTCCTTGTTGTCAGTATCCTGTGTAAATGTGTTCATTTTGCTTGCAGGCTTTTAATTGCCATTTAGAACCTGTGAAGCTACTGTTGATGTTAACTTCTGTGCCTTGATAATGCAAGTCCGTTTGAAATGTACTACTGTTTATGTCTTTATGAAGATGTAAAAGTGTACTAGGTGCTAATGACTGCCATTATGTTAAGTTAGAATTATTGTCGCGGTGTATTCTGACGTTATAGTAGGCATTAACATACAGATTTGGTGTATTTATGCATATTCAGACTCTGTTTATTATAGAAACCAATGTACTTTATTTTCTCTTTTTCTCTAGACCACACACACACACCCATACACATACCTACAAGTCATTCTGCAAACAGAAGGTTTATGTTCATTACTATAAGTACAAAGAGAGATATTTGAAGATACTGAGTGCCTTACTCCAAGAAAAATGCTCCCCTTTGTGTAACTGCTGCTTTAAGAAGTAAAAGGTTAACTGCATTCTGGAGTCTGAGTGTTCTTACAGACACACCAAGGTGACACTACGGCATCCGAACCCCAATATACAGTCCACCCAGCTATCACTAAGTCCGTATTAACATGTAGACTTATATCATGAGAAAAAAAATAGTCTGTTTCTGGGTGTTGATATTCTGGTGAAGGGTGGTGGAGGTGATAAGGTGGCAAGAAAAAAAATTACCCATAAGACCACTAGGCTTTTTGTCGTTAGCTGCTACTGTGTTAGCTCACTGCAAGTCAACTTCTGGACTACTCACACAAATAGGTACTCAAATGCAACAATACTCAAATTTACCATTTCATTTCCACATTATTTAATAATGACAGTCACCTTTTTATCAAAGAGACCTTCCTTTAATGATAAGCCACAATCACATACATCTGACATTCAGCAAGAAATGTAATAAAGCCAGGATTGACATGAAACCTCTGCTAATCAATCAATCAACAGAAAAATACTGGTCCAGTTCCAACAAAAATCTTTCTTCTGGCCAGAGGCAGAGCCAGACATTGTCAAGATCTGAAACCTAGCCCAGAGAGGGGTCTGGTGGTCCTCCCCCAGAAAAATAATGTACTTAGTAGTTGCAATGTCCTATTTTCTAGTACATTTTAAGGTGACCTATTTCACAAATCCTAACCCCATGACATAGATATAGAACACTGTGGTGGTCCACTAGGGGCATTCTCCGCCAGATTGGTGGTTGTTATGTGTTGGTGATTGGTGGAGGGTATCAGGAAGTGTTTATTTAACCCGGTGTTTAGCTTCCGGGTAAAAATCCTTGTTTTGTGTGTGAAGTTGATAATAAATGAACCCAGCATCTGAAGTCCTCTCCGCGCCGTCTTTAACAACTTCCACATTGGTGACCCTGACGTGATACGTTTGCTTCAGTACCCCCCCCCCCTCTTCTTCTTCGCATTTTCTGCTGCAATGGATGACGAACCGGCTGCTCCCGCTGTGTATGCGGCTACAGTCAAGCTGCCTGAGTTTTGGGAGCATGATCCAGAGCCCTGGTTCCAGCATGTGGAGGCTCAGTTTCGCCTTCGAGGGATAACAGCGGATGAAACGAGGTACTATCATGTTGTTGCGGCTTTGGATGCCCGAACCACACGGCGAGTGATGAGCGTTTTGAGGGACCCTCCTGCCGCTGATAAATATGGGGTCATTAAGACTTTACTGTTGCGTCTCTATCAGCTTTCGGACGCGGAGCGAGCAGATCGTTTATTTTCGCTAAATGGCTTGGGGGACAGTAAACCAACCGAACTTATGGAGAACATGTTGGCTTTGCTGGGTTCGGGCGATGCCTCTTTTTTGTTTGTCCAACTATTCCTTCGTCAATTGCCTCCCCCAGTACGCACGGCGTTGGCTAGTTCGCAGCTAGTCGCCGCAAAGGATTACAGAGGGTTGGCTGAGGAAGCGGACCGGATTTTGCTGGCGACCCGACAATACAGCGTGCATTCTCTGCTGGATGAGGCTTCGGCGGCGGCTCCGGATGAGCCAGAAGTAAACGCTGTGGCCGCGGTGGTGGATGGACGCCGCAAGGGCAGCCCCTTGCTTTCTTCAGCCGGCAGCTCCGGGCTGCGGAGAGGAGGTACAGCACATTTGACCGGGAACTTTTGGCACTATTCCTCGCTACGCGGCACTTCCGGTTCTTGCTGGAGGGCCGCCGCTTCTCTGCGTATGTGGACCATAAGCCCCTGGTACACGCTATGGGCAAGGTAGCGGACCCATGGTCTGCCCGCCAGCAGCGCCAGCTTGCCGCCATCTCGGAGTTCACGACTGACATTCAACACGTGGCTGGTAAGCACAACGGAGTGGCGGACTGTCTTTCCCGGGTGCTGGTGTCCTCTGTGCACCTGGGTTTGGATTATTCAGTGATGGCGGCGGATCAGATGGGCGATGCAGGGCTGGAGGCGTGCCGTTCGGCTAACACTGGTTTGCGGCTGGTGGACGTGCCGTGTCATGAGGATGGTTCCACGTTGGTGTGTGACATGGCCACTGGTCAGCCCCGACCTGTGGTTCCCGCCGGCTGGCGGCGCCGGTTGTTCGACGCTGTCCACGCTCTCTCCCATCCTGGGGTGAAGGCCTCGGTGAAGCTCGTTGGGGCCAAGTTTGTCTGGCCGGGCCTGCGTAAGGATGTGAGGGGGTGGGCGGCTGCCTGCGTCCCTTGTCAGCGGGCCAAGGTGCATCAGCACGTCAAGGCTCCATTGGGGCCCTTCTTGGTGCCAGAGAGGCGGTTCGACCACGTCCATGTGGACTTGGTTGGGCCTTTGCCCCCCTCATGTGGCTGCACGCATCTCCTGACTATGGTGGACAGGACTACCCGATGGCCAGAGGTTGTTCCTCTGGCATCCACGACGGCGGAGGAGGTGGCCCGGGCTTTCATCTCCACTTGGGTTGCGCGTTTCGGCCCGCCTGCGGACTTGACCTCGGACAGGGGAGCCCAGTTCACGTCGGACTTGTGGAATGCCATGGCACAGGGTTTGGGGGTTCAGCTCCACCGCACTACAGCCTACAACCCCCAGGCCAACGGCCTCTGTGAACGTTTCCATCGCTCCCTCAAGGCTGCTCTCCGGGCCAGTCTCACGGATGGGGCCTGGGTGGACCGTTTGCCGTGGGTGCTGTTGGGCCTGCGGTCTGCTCCGAAGTAGGACCTCCAGTCATCAGTTGCTGAACTTGTCTATGGCCAGCCGCTGAGGGTTCCTGGGGACTTCTTGCCGGCTGCCGCTGGGGCTCCTGCGGTTTCAGTGGCCCCTCGTCTGCTGCCACAGGGCCTGGCCAGGGCTGTGGCTCCGGTTCCCGTGCACCACTGCCTGCCCAGTTTTCGGGTGCCACGGGATTTGATGTCCGCAGACTTTGTGTTCATCTGTCATGGTGGCCACCGCTCTCCGCTGCAGCCTCCTTACGATGGGCCTTTCCGTGTGGTGGAGGCTGGGCCTAAAAACTTTGTTCTCGACTTGGGTGGGCGTCTGGAGCGGATTGCCGTGGATCGCCTGAAGCCTGCTCACTGTGACCCAGATGGGTCCCTTGTTCCGGCACAGCCCCCCCGCCGGGGTCGACCCCCCGCTGCTCCGCCGGCGTCTGACTTACCCCCACGCTTTCGCCGTGGTCGGGGTCCTCCTGCCCAGCGGGTGGGGGTTAACCCCCCTGCGGCGGTGCGTGTCAGCCATTACGGACGTACTATTAGGCCTCCTACAAGAGACTGAATGGACTTTTCGCTATTCTCTGTGCCTTTTGCTTATCGATGCCTAGGCTGTTGTTGTGTTGTTTGTTCTTTTTATTGGTTGTCCTGCCAATCTGTCGGTTCTGGGGGGGCCTGTGTGGCGGTCCACTAGGGGCATTCTCCGCCAGATTGGTGGTTGTTATGTGTTGGTGATTGGTGGAGGGTATCAGGAAGTGTTTATTTAACCCGGTGTTTAGCTTCCGGGTAAATATCCTTGTTTTGTGTGTGAAGTTGATAATAAATGAACCCAGCATCTGAAGTCCTCTCCGCGCCGTCTTTAACAACTTCCACATACATATATATATACAGTATGTTAGCATGTTAGCATGTCCAGCCTCAGGTGCCATAGCCGCCATCTTGGTACAGGGTCCCTATTATTCTCACACTATCAGGGAAGATATTGCCAATTGATGATCAGGCAAGCAGCATTACCACCATATAAAGATGACAGTGATAAAACTGAGACATTCAATCCAATAGGCAAAGGTAATCAATGCAATGTGTTCTCTATTTTTGACCCAATGACACGAAAATAAAAATTTTTAAATGAAGAAAGTGAGAGGTTTCCTTCCCACAAGGAAACTCTGTTTAATGGGAAGAAAATGTATTGTACATATTTAACACTGAGTGAATATTAACACAACATTATAAATAAAAATGTAAACTAAGGATCAGGGTTATAATAGTTTTGGATTTTTCATTATAGTTTAGTTTTAGTTAGTTTTGACTTGTTTTCCTCTAATTCATTTAGTTTGAATGTGTTTTGAACAGGTTTGCTAGTTTTTATTTCTTATCTTTTTTTCTGAATGGTTAATTTTAGTTTAGTTTTGGTTTTTCCATATCTTTTATCTTTTTCACCATCCTATTTACAGAAAAGTAAGGTGTGGATCAGCTGGGTCAGGTTGAGGTGGTTATTGACTGAGCAGAGACACAAACATATGGACAGTATGATGGATAAACTCCCTATAGCAGGTTTAGCAGCAGTAAATTATAAATCCAAATGTTGCAAATAATGTAAACTACTGTAAAAAGGCAAATACTGTTTAAAATTCAAATCATGTTTCCATATTCATATTCTAAGGATGTGAATATGTTTTTCTGCCTTCATATCTGCACTTTATATTAACTGCTGTAATTGTAGAATGTCTCCCATGGTGGAATAAATAAAGCTTTATTCTATTCTAAAAAATATATAGAAATACATATAAACCAGTTCATCAGCAGTAAACCTGATGTTTTAACAGATTTGTCACAGTTTAATTATCTACAGTAGCATAATTAACCACCTTTGCTTCATTTCAGTTCAGTTAGCTGTTGGTAGTAACATCAAACTTTTTTAACATTATAAAAGGCTACATACCTCTATAATTGGATTATTCTTCTGCCTCCTCTTTTCTTTACTGTGAAACTGTGCAGGTTAGGGCTTGGAAGACTGTTCATCCTGTTGAATTCTGCTAATTTACCTGGATATTTACTGCAGACAAGGCTAACACTAGGCTAAGCTAACACCAGGCTAAGCTAACAGCTGGCTAGGCTAACACCTGTCTGACGCTGTGCTTTGGCGTTTACTTGAAAATGACCCAACTTGAGAAAAAAAGTAAAACTCATTAAAGTAAATCCCAGAGCTGACTGTACTACTATGTCCAGCTTTAGTCTGTTTGTTTCAGGTAGAGTTTAGAACAGAAGACTGTAAACCACAGACATGACGGACTGTATATGATGCGACCGAAGAAAACAGCTGGAGTGAAATAAATCAATATTAGTCCAACATTATTGAGAGAGACGAAAACAACAATTTTACCTATCATTTTTTAAAAATACGTTTTAGTTATTTTTGGAGGCTCAATACAGTTTCACATAGTTATATTTTCCTTTTAATTGTAGTTTGTATTCATTTCGGTTAATGAAAATGATTTTCAATTTTACTTTTCATCATTTCCTTTGTTTTCATTAACGATTATAACCCTGATTATCACTACTAATGTGTTTGTTTTTTTCCCAATGCTTGAGGACTTCTGACAAATGAAAAGATTCTATGAGACATTACTGTTTAGAATTAGAACAGACTGGATCTGTTCATGGGATGATCTGTTTTCTAGTTACACGTCAAATTAAGAACGAGGGAAATTTGGGTTTTAATGTACGATTTCAGCCCATATATCTGTTTTAATGTGTGTTGTATGGAGGATAGTACTGACAGGGGTGACTGTTTTTTTACAACATCAAAAAAAGGTCCAGGGCTTTTGGCATGAGATCCATGGCTTAAGTCCCCTAGCTCCGCCGATGGTGAGGAACCAGGGGGTGCTGAGCAGAATAGCCTAAACTCGCCCCCGGCTTAAACATATACGGTCGTACGGCGAAGTTTTCACCCGCTGTCATAGCACTATGTAGTTGCAATGGTAGCATGATGCTGTTCTAGTTTTGGCACACCCTGCAGAAGAGAGGGGCAGAGTCACCTGTGGCTCATTTGCACGAGAAGCCACAACCCAATAAAAAACCGAGCATTTTAAAAAGGGCGGTCTTACCAGGTTGAAGACGCTGCAGTATCTCTGCATCAACATGGTATTTTGACAAAAGTATGTGATAGACAGGTTACTGAAACACCAGGGAACTGTGTTAACTTGTGAAAAATTGGCATGATATCTCCCCTTTAATAATTTTTTCAAAACATTTTTCATTAATTTACTTTTATTCAGTTATTTTTATTTATTTTTAAATGAATAGTATGTATTTGTCTCAATTAATTAATAGTCGTTTATTTTTTAATTTATATATATATATATATATATATATATATATATATATATATATATATATATATATATATATATATATATATACATTTATTTAAATATTTCGGCTACAAGAAGGATGATACTGAAATGTATGTTCTGTGTCGACCACTAATCAATTTGACCGTTTGTGTCGGCACCGCACATCTTGTTATTTACTCCTTAGAATTTTTCATAATCCAATATATATTGCAGGGTTTTAAAAAATCACAATGTCGTGTAGCCCCATATTATTTTCTTTTTCTTTTTAATTCTAATTCTAATTCTAATTCATTATTTTTTATTTTTTCACATCACAATATATATTGCAGGATTAAAAATGCCAATGTCATTTTTTTCTAATGTTGTGCAGCTCTACTGTATGTGTGGTTTCCAACAAATCTGGTGATGGATTTTTTTTTAATTTAAATTTCTTTTTACATGATTCAGCTCCATTTCTACTCATTTCTACTCTCAATATTAACTGATTGTTTTGTTTACTGACATGGTGCATTCAAATGGGACTAAATTATCTGGTAATATTTATTTTAACCCATGTCATCCCATCAAACTAATTCAGTCTGAATAGTTCTACAGTTAAAATATGTTCCACAGTGACACCTAGTGGACAGAAAAATATCTGCCATTACCTAGTTCCTGTCTGGTCTGTCTTAAAATATGTCACTGTCTGACATCATTACTGAGCTGAAGGTGATAACTATATCTATATGTAAAACAAACCTTTATGATTTATCTATAGGTAAAAAAAAATGCGTGGATGACATCGTTTATGCTGCTCCTGTGGTAAGTATCATGACTTTTTAAAAAAACATTCTTTCAAAATTGACAGACTAAAAAAAATCACGTATGTTATCCAATTTTACAGTTGTTTGCTACAAACAGTTTATCTATTAAATAGGGTGCTTGCTGTTTTTCAAAAATAAAATTCCAGACTTTTACAAACTGATAATTTTTCCCCAAGACCTTGAGTTGATGAACTTTTCTACTTGTGTGTCGACTGTCTACTTCACTGGTTAACATTGAACCAGTCGTTACAAAAGTAAATTTTTATAATATTGAAAGAACAAACACATAGTTCACAATAACTTTACTATTGATCATTTTACAATATTTTCAGCACATGGTTAAAATGCTACGATAAGGTCAAGATCTGGAAAACAGTGTTTCAATACTTTTTAAGTTCCATACTTTTTAAGACTTTCAAGACTTGTGCAAGCACCCTGATCAAACCTCTCGTCTGTCTTTTTGCTAATCATGACATGTCCACCTGTTCATTTTCAAGACATTAATACCAGTTTAAATCAGGGATGTCCCAGAGCCGATTACATAATGTCAGACACTTGATCAGGATTAGTTACGTTGGTCAGCAATAAGAAATGTTATACATGTATATATATAAATATATATATATATATATATATATATATATATATATATATATATATTAATAATGTTTTTTAAATGGGAGGGGCTGAAATCTGTGAAGTCGTGCTTTCATTCCAGGACAATTCTTGGTTGTCATAGCGATAGTACTGACAAGCAAAATATCCTATAAGGTCCACTAAACTTGGTCCACTAACATAAACAAAGAAAAACCAAAATACACAAATCTTACCTAAACTCATTAAACTGAAAAACTGGAGAAAACTATACGAAAAAAAATATTCCCTCCTTCTATTTTTAAATAGACTTTCAAACACAAAAGCACAAAAGTCTGGTCATATTCAATTCAATTCAATTTTATTTATAAAGCCCTAAATCACAACAAAGTCGTCTCAAAGGGCTTTACAGAAACACAATCAACTACAGAGATACATGACAAAAGTCCCAAGCATCCCCTGTCCTTAGACCCTCCTTCTCGGCAAGAAAAAACTTCAAAACCCAGTGGGAAAAAGAAGAAATCTTGAGGAGGACCACATTGAAGGACAGATCCACTCCCATGGACGGACAGGCTATAGATGAACGTCCATGTATAAATGCAGGAAGGGGGGCTGGTCCAGACAGGCAGGGGCGGTGGTCCGGGGTCACAGGTCGGCACAGGCGAGACACTGCAGATCCTGTCGTCCATGGTTCCCGTGCAGACACTGTCAGGAAAACCACCACTCTCCCCAGGGGGGGGGGGCACACACCAGGTGACTAGTCATGAACAGACTTGGTATGAAAGATAGGTTGTAAAAGTTACAGAAACAGGTGTGAGGGAGAGAAAGAGAAGAAAGAAGGATCCTCTCATATGAGGGAGGGATGAGAAGACAGACGTCTGCTGGGACTGGTGTGAGTGTCCTCTATATGTCCCCAGGTCACTGCTGAGGAACCAAACGTTATCACACACACCTGCAACTCATCTTCATTAACCTACGAAGGGAAACAAAATCTACACAAAAAATACTAAAATATACACAACTATAACAAGAACTGATTTAACATCGACAGCATTAATTATTCTTTTTGTTAAAAATAACGGAGCATCACAGCAGGTCACAGAGTGTGGTTTTAACACCACAGCCCGGTTCAATGGGGGGGGGGTCTGGTTCCTCAGATGCTCACCATTCAGGATAATTTTGGATACTTAAAAATCAGGGGAATAAAACAAAGGGACATCCTGGATTTGTTTAGTTGCAATTACATTTTTTTTAATATATTAAAGAAGTATCGGAACTGTCGATCAGTCAAAATCAAAGGACATGGAGGACAAAAGCCTAACTGGGACATCCCTAGTTTAAACGACTGGTAACAACTTCTGGTTCTTGGACCTGATGAAAAATGTACAAACATAGATTAAATCTGCTGCTGAACTCTTATCTGGTAATTTACAGCATCCTCAAATGTGTTTGTTTTTGCATAAATTGGTTTACAAATGTATTTTATTCATTTTCAGGTGTCTTCACCAAAGCAGAACCAGAACCAGAACCAGGACCAGATGTTGGCGGTAAATGAAGTTGACTCTCTCACGTCTACCTACAGTTTAATAGGACCTCACCCAGGACCCAAAGAAACACCCTTTCCTGAGAGTTTGTACGCTCAGGTCCAAAAGTCTTAAAGATCGTCATGGCTACTGTCCATCTGCAGAGGACACAGCTGAGAGGAAGACAGAGAACAACCCATAAATGTGTGTGTTTGAATATGTGTGAAAGACTTCTGCTGCGACCACAGCATTCAGGATGGTGTCGTTAGCACCTCTTCATTTCTAGAAAGACCAGGACATTTCTTTGATCAGTTTTTCCCCTCTGCACCATGTGGGTTTCCTCTAGGTCCAGAGTCCACCAACATCAAAAACAAATGGGCTGAATGTAGGCTAATTCTGTGTCAGTGCTCTAGACCGTAGTGTTGATAAAGAGGTGGAGGTGTTTCCTAAGGACCTGAAATTGCAGCCCATTATCATTGCCATCTTTTTGCCTATCTGGGTCTGGATTGTGGGGGCAGAGCAACCCAGACAGCCCCCTCCCCAGTCACTAGCTCTTACAGGAAAATCTCAATGTGTTTCCAACTGAATGCAGTATGCAGTTAGTGGAGGTGATGAACCACTGTCAAAGGCAGCATGTGTTTGTAAGTCCGGGGGAAAAGTGTTTTTTAGCAGAATGACACCATATTCATCTCCAAACATCTCCAGTGGAGTTTCCTCCCCGACGTACCGCTGAAGAAATGTTACGGGAATGACCAGAAACCTCGGGTCGACCCAGGACACACCTGAGAGATTATATCTTAATGGTAAATGGACTGCACTTATATAGAACTTTTCCACCTTCATGTTGATCAAAGCAATTTATATTAGACTCACATTCACCCAGTAGATTTCCAAAGTTCTGGTAGTTCTACTGGGAGCCTCAGTCAGCGTTCAGTGTCTTGCCCAAGGACACTTCGACATGTGGGCATCCAGAGCCAGGACGCGAACCACCAACTGAGCCACAGCTCAGAGCAGGTCGTCCAATGACTGAAGGGTTGGCCGTTCACGTCCTGGCTCTCGCTCTCCAGTGTCTGGCCCAATGACACTACGACATGACTTAGGCTCCCAGTAGGACTGGCAGAACCTTAGAAATTTACTGGAGTATGAGTGTATGTGTGAATGTGAGGCTCATGTAAATTGCTTTGAGCAACATGAAGGTGGAAAAGTTCTATATCAGTGCAGTCCATTTACCATTAAGATATAATCACTCAGGTGTGTCCTGGGTCGACCCGAGGTTTCTGGACATGCCCGTAACATCTCTTCAGCGGTACATCTGGGAGGCAACTCCACTGGAGATGTTGGGAGATGAATATGGTGTCATTCCACTGAAAAGCACTTTTCCCCCGACTTACCAACACATGCTGCCTTTGACAGTGGTTTGTCCCCTCCACTGACTGCATACTGCATTCACAGAAAACAACATCCCCACTTTAACATCCCCCACGTGGGGTTAAGCCCGTCCTCCATTGCAGCGAATCTGAAGTAGCATTAGCATTAGCATCTACAAGAGAAGACAGCGCCACAGTAGCTGCTGCACAAACTGGAAAAAAAATGGCGGATCAAACTGGTTCATGTGCTCTCTGTGGAAATAAAGCCTTGTAACAAGCAACGGCACGAAACCTAGCTGGATGCTATTTGGATAAAGGTAAATACGTACACAGCGAGAGGAAAGTGGGGAGTGTTCTGACCCAATCAGAGACGCCTCGTAACCGCGTCATTGACATGTATGAGGAAGTACCGGTAAACTCTGTTGTTCGACCTGAAGTCATTTTTCTATCGTGAAAAAACAGCTGGAAACAAAGCAATCCAGATGTTTTTTTTTAAAATAGAACCAACACACAATGTATTCAATAACATTGGAGAGCACCGTAATATTAATGAAATAACCATGGAATGACAGCTTTAATATGTGATGGAAAAATCCAAAAGTGTAAGGCTTAATTGCAAATGGTTCCAAAGTTATGACCATTTCAAATATAGGAGAGAATCAAAAATAAGACTTGAAATTTTGGTCTATTTTCAGGATCCTATCATTTCTGAAGAACAAGAGCTCGAGGTCTGAACATTTCAGAATAATTTCACTAGTATCTATGGTCCTAAGGAATGTGAACGTATTTATTTAAAATGTACAATTGTATGTTACATAGAATACAGAGAATTTGAGATTTTATCCCTCATGAACTTCTGAAATGCTACTTTTGTCCACCCATTACACAACAACTAACAAAGGAAAAGAACATTTCAACTCCTCCACTTAATCTAGGACTTCCTTCCTGACCTGGAATGGGCATCCCACCCCTTTCCCACCGAGGACACTCCATGGCAGCTCACTGATCCTAACATGTGCTAATGCTAATGCTAATGCTAACGCTGGACATTGTGTATATTTTGCTTTAAATGGTGGAAAAAAAGATTGGTGACATACTGTAGTCTCAGAAACATTGCATGAAACTCAGGAACATTAAATAAAACTGAGTTTGTTCATCCTGAAGGAATTTGGGAACAAATCCTTAAGAACTGCTACAAATAAAGTGTCCATATACATATAGTATTCTCTCACCTGCCTTGACTCTCATATGAACATTTCCATCCATAGGGTTTAATCTGATGTGGGTTTACCCTTTGCAGTTATAACAGTTACAACTCTTCTGTGAAGGTTTTACACAAGGTTTAGGAGTGAGTTTATGGGAATTTTGGATCATTCTTCCCAAAAACACATTTATAAGATCACACAGTGATGTTAGGCAGATGGCCTGGGTAACATCTGCCCAGAGGAAATGTTACAACCCCCTAACCCTAACCTTCACCCTGGCTCTCAGTCTGCACTATAATTCATCCCAAAAGTGTTGTATGGGGTTAAAGGTCAGGACTGTGTTCAGGTCAGTCCACTTCATTCACATCAAACTCTCTCATCCATGTCTTTATGAACCTTATCGTGTGCACAGTCATGTTGGAACAAGAAGGGCCATCCCAAAACTGTTCCTACAAAGTTGGGATCATGGAAATGTCCAAAGTCTCTTTGTCCACAATCTCTTGGTACTGAAGCAGGATATTTTGGACAACACAGCCTTTCCACTAGTAAAGTCTAACTGTGGAAAAACTGTGACTCTGATGAATCTTGCCACACCATACATTTCACTACACACACACACACACACACACACACACACACACACACACACACACACACACACACACACACACACACACACAGCATTATCATATTAAACCCTATGGATTAAGAGGAAATGGATGAAAGAATGACATGTCAAGTGCATATGTGAGTCAAGGCAGGTGAGACAATACTTTTAACATTTATGGTGTATTTTAAATGACTGCTTGTTATTGTTTTGAACTGTATTCATTTCATCATCTGTATTCATTTCATTGTTATATTTGTACTTTTCACCTCTGTTACTCAGAAACTGTCTAAAATAACATCATTTCACATGATAAATGAATAGTCATGCATGTTCAATGTTACACCATAGGGAAATGCAGTTATAATCTTACAGAGCATGATGTAATATTTTCCAGCCTCATTAGTCGCTTTTCCATTGGTTATATGTGCACATTTTTACTGATATTTGCTGATATTTATGTTGAAAAACATTTTTATTTTTGCATTAAATCACAAATACAATGATTTGTTTATTTATTATGAGATGGTTTGAGAAGTCATTCTATAAAAATGGCGATAAATGTAAATATCATTGTTTTATAGACATATTATTTGTTATATGTTTTCTGTCATTGACTCTTTGCCGACCTTTGGTGGTCTATTTGCGGAAGACCTCCCCTGGGCCCTTGTGTCAGTTGACCTTTTACTTTAATTGTGTGTCACCTGGCCCTGTGTGGAACAGGTGCATTCATTTTGCACTCCACCTATTTAAGGCATGTTCATTCCCTGCTCCTTGTCAGATTGTCTGTCCATGTTCCGTGAGTGCTTCTGAGTTTTGAATTTGTAGTAGATTGCCTAATTTTTGTTGTACTTTTCGTAGTTTTGCCTGCCTCACTTGTTGTATTTTGCTACTTTGGGTTTTTCCTGCATCGCCCTTTTTGGCTGAAGTTGTTTGTGTTTTTTGCCTGCTTATGACAGACTGTTTTTGGGTTTTGTAAATGTTTTCGACTGCCTCAGTTTTTTGGTTCTGCCAGTGATCAATAAAGACTGGAAAAGGATCTGCAATTGGGTCTCCTCATCTGTACCGTAACATTATTACATATTCCCATTCTATTTCCTACTAAATTAAGAATGATGTGGTTTCCAGGTGTGTTCACTAGGGATGAGAAGATTATCTGATACATATCGATACACCGACACGTGATCTGAGTGCATCAGTAGAGAAGCTGCGAGTGAATGAAAAGTTTGGAATGATATCGTGATGCATCAGTTACTGAACGTTTGTAGTGATAAAATTCAATATAATATGATTTTAGTTTCATTTAAATGTGTTTCTCATTCCTTGAGTAAAGTTTTTCTTTTCTATAGACCCACATTAACGTGCACTGTGTATTAGTGGATGTGTTCACTGTCCAGGACAGTATGAGCTCTGTGGACACTGGGATACCAGCGCTGTGGATATGTGGCGTTTTTAGCTGCCCGTGTGTGAGGACATGGTACAGCGGTGGGACCAGGGTTCAGTTTTCTTCAGCTGCCGTCAGGTCAAACTGAGCGCATGAGGGCCACGTTCGCACCTGGACCTCAAACCCCCCCGCTCCCCGCCACATTTCCTCCACGGCAGGGGGCTGCAACCAGCTCAGGGTGGACCAGGAATGGTCAGTGGGAAGGTGGCTCGTGGGTCCAGCTGTGACCCCCCCCCGCCCCCGCCCCTTTCAGGCATCTTGTGTTTATGTCGTCAGAAAGACTCATAGACCACAGGACCTTATGGGGATGAAAGACACTTTCATGGTCTTATTTGATAAATAAATAATCCAGCTCATTGAATTACATTGTATATGTTTTAATAGAATGAATGTGTTGAATCAGAATGGACTTATTTGTTCTGTATCATTTGGGTGTGAATCGTATTGTGAGGTGCCACTCACGTATCTTTAATATATTGGATCGTCGATACTGTATCGAGATGCGTATCGTATCGACTTTACAACTAAGATTCCCATTCCTAGTGTCCACACATACCACACCATGTTTCTGTCCAAAATTTACTTTTTCACTTGATGCAACTTCTGTCAATATCACATTTTTTAATTCACCTGACCATGCAGTAGGTAAGAAAAACGGTCTTTCCACTGCATCAACCTGAAAAAAACGCCTTATGCTAGCACAGAAACATAATCAAACAACAAGGGTTTGTCGAAATTGTTGTTAAATGTTTAAATGTTTATGTGAAAGTTATATTTGTGCATTTTGAGAATCAATGGAAAAGCGACAAATGTAATTCTTCATGAGGGTCTACATTTCACTGTCTGTTACGTGTTAAATAAAGATCTTTTTATGTTTCAAACACTTGTCTATCGTGTGGTTTACTGTTTGTGGTGGTGAATCTTTCTCATATATTTTCTCCTTTTGGTGTCAGTTGTGTTATGTTTCTATCAGGTGCCGTTACGACTGAAAACACAGAACATTAATTTGTTACCACGCCCCCCTGAAGGTTTGTTTGTTTGTAAACAGCTTTATGCAAAAACTACTAGACCATTTTCTTAGAAATTTTCACAAAAGGTGCAAAGTGTCCCAGAATAGATCCCATGATATTTTGGTGAATGTAGGTCAAAGGTCAAGGAACCAGTCACCAAAAATGTGTATTCATAATGTTTTACTTGTATTACATAGTTTCAGTGATTTTGGACAAAGGAGAGTGAGGTTTAAGATACGTTTAGTAGAACATTAGATTAACTTGCATTGACACATAGTTACTCACAGACTATATATTGATTTATATACTTACATACATACTAGGGGTGTAACGGTTCACAAAAATCACAGTTTGGTATGGACCTCGATTTTTAAGCCATAGTTCGGTTCATTTTTGGTACAGTATGTAAACAAAATGCCAAACTATTTTCTTCATCAGCACGGTATTTATTAAACCCAAAAAAATGGAAATATACAAATAGAAACAATAAATAAGTGAGTGATAAACTAACAATAATGTATGACCACATTTAATAGAATAGAATTTATTTGTCATTGTAACAAGTACAATAAAGTTAAAATGCAAACCAGTGAATGAGTAAAAACAAGCTTAAAATTAAAAATATAAAAATTACTCATTTAAAAACAAGTTTTAATAATAATAACAATAATACTAATAATAATATGAACGAACACACAAAAAATTGGAATTTACCAAAAACATTTTAATGGACCTGCTGTGTGAACGTAGCCTTTGTCAAACACAGCGTGACACTTTAACTCCTGTTTGTGGTTTTAAGTTTCCGGTCTTCTTGCGTTCATCAAACCTCATGCATTTTTGACTCAGTATGAAAATAAAATGTCAGATACTTGTGGTAAACTGTACCACAGTTCTGTATGAAGTAAAGAACATTTAGAAAACAGGAAGAATAAAGAACAACCTGATAATGAACATGTACAATAAAAGGCATAATTTGATTGTAAGCTCTTCCCCCATTAAAACGTTACTAACATTGACAAAGACAAACACATTAGAACAGGGGTGCACATTCCTGGTCCTCGAGGGACATTATCCTGCATGTTTTAACTGTATCCCTCACTTGTTTCAAATGATCAGCCTGTCATCCAGCTGTGCAGAAGACTGATAATGACTGTCAGGTGTGCTGAAAGAGGGAAACATCTAAAACATGCATGACAGTGGCCCTCATGGACCAGTATTGGGCACCCCTGCATTAGAATAAAGAGGAACAACAGACTGACCAGAGACACAAAGAAAGATACAGAAGCTGAAACATGAAGACTAGAGGGTTAGAACAGTTAAAGACAGAGGACAAAAGGATGAGAAGAGGAAAGGAGTGAGAAAAGATGAACTAGGGCAGGAGCTACACTGACAGGAGGAGGAGGAGCTACACTGACAAGAGGAGGAGGAGGAGCTACACTGACAGGAGGAGGAGGAGCTACACTGACAGGAGGAGGAGGAACTACACTGACAGGAGGAGGAGGAGCTACACTGACAGGAGGAGGAGGAGCTACACTGACAGGAGGAGGAGGAGTTACACTGACAAGAGGAGGAGGAGGAGCTACACTGACAGGAGGAGGAGGAGTTACACTGACAAGAGGAGGAGGAGGAGCTACACTGACAGGAGGAGGAGCTACACTGACAAGAGGAGGAGGAGCTACACTGACAGGAGGAGGAGGAGCTACACTGACAGGAGGAGGAGGAGCTACACTGACAGGAGGAGGAGGAGGAGCTACACTGACAGGTGGAGGAGGAGCTACCCTGACAGGTGGAGGAGGAGCTACACTGACAGGAGGAGGAGGAGCTACACTGACAGGAGGAGGAGGAGTTACACTGACAGGAGGAGGAGGAGGAGCTACACTGACAGGAGGAGGAGGAGCTACACTGACAGGAGGAGGAGGAGCTACACTGACAGGAGGAGGAGGAGTTACACTGACAAGAGGAGGAGGAGGAGCTACACTGACAGGAGGAGGAGGAGTTACACTGACAAGAGGAGGAGGAGGAGCTACACTGACAGGAGGAGGAGCTACACTGACAAGAGGAGGAGGAGCTACACTGACAGGAGGAGGAGGAGCTACACTGACAGGAGGAGGAGGAGCTACACTGACAGGAGGAGGAGGAGGAGCTACACTGACAGGTGGAGGAGGAGCTACCCTGACAGGTGGAGGAGGAGCTACACTGACAGGAGGAGGAGGAGCTACACTGACAGGAGGAGGAGGAGTTACACTGACAGGAGGAGGAGGAGGAGCTACACTGACAGGAGGAGGAGGAGGAGCTACACTGACAGGAGGAGGAGGAGCTACACTGACAGGTGGAGGAGGAGCTACACTGACAGGTGGAGGAGGAGCTACACTGACAGGAGGAGGAGGGGCTACACTGACAGGAGGAGGAGCTACACTGGGAGTTTGTCTAGATCATTCTGTGTCCATGTTCGAGATTGTTATTTGTACTTATTTCTAGTCATTCATCAATGATCTGTATAAGCTTAAAAATGTAGATACACTGGAGAAAAAAAAGAATTAAATCCGCAAAACCCGACGAAAACACACAAGTAGAACCCACTAAAACAGCATCATCACTATTATGTACAATTATTTACATGAAAACAGCACATAAACAGAGTTAAAACTGCATTAAAACCTCACTTAAACAGTAAAAACTTCACTAAAACGTTGCTTAAAATTCATCAAAATCTTCCCACTCTCACCGGCTGCTTTCTGCTTCTTTAAGTTCCGCCCACTTCCATCCCTCCCCTTCAGCTAATGCAGGCTTCTAACCTAATGTGTTAGACAATAGAAAATACAGCTAAAAGATGACATTTGGGTTTTTGAAATAGTCCAAATAGTGGATGTAAAATTGTTTCTGGTGACAAAATTATCTGAAAAAGGTCAAAAAAGTAATAAGAAACAGAAGTAAAAACCAGCCATAGAGAAACAGGACGTTTGGTACCTGTCAAATGAAGTTCAAAACATATTTATGTTATAATTTCTTATTTTACAGTTGTATTTGGCAGAAAATGTAACTTTACATGGTTAAACCCTCTGCATGTTAAACATTACTTTTCTGTAGAGGTGTTTTACTGCACATTTTTTTTCATCGTTGTCTTGACATGGACACTGATGACGGCAGAAACCATGACGACCAGACCAACTGAGAACACAGCGATCTTCACCCGACGTATGATGTCATCAACAAAGACTTCCTGAGGACCTGCATCTAGTCCAACATCTTCACAACATGAGATTAAGTTAATTTCAGTTCAGTTTAAAATTAATTTAACAAAACAGAGTAACCGTGGTTTAGCTCTTAAAAGTGAAACAGATTAAAACATGAAAAACTCATATAATGTCATTCATATATTTATTAAGGAGTGAGAGGAAATATATATGAGCCATTTTACCCAATAGGTTCAAATTATAATCCCACTATGAAAAACACATTTTAAACAATAATTAGGTATTCAGACTTTACATGTGCACAAATATTATATTATGGTCTAATTAAAAACAATAAATTAACTGAGATAATGCAAAACTAAATTTATTTCCGATAATCCTTTGTTACTTTCTATTGGAAGGTGTTTGTTCCGACCTCTAACCCCTAAATTTGAACTCACAAAAATACTAAAATAATTTTTCACACTTTCCTAAATTTACTTTTTAAATACATTGAATTATTTGTTGAAATAATGAGATGCTGCATATGCTTCATATTAACAATAATAGATGTGTTTAATGTAAAAAGTAAAACACAGCAGTTCAGCTCAGCCATGGTTTCATAGGATATAAATAAGTCCACAACATTTACTTCATGGATTTAAGGAAAATATTTCAGTCTTACCTGGACTTTTAGTGCAAAGTGGGTTAATAGGTGTCGAAGCTGTGGTCCAGTTGACCTGGTTGCTATGGTTACAGATGATTGAGCCATTTGACAGGTAGATATGAAGAGAAGCAGCAGAAGGTGTGATCACTGATTTGTTTCCTTGGTCGGTGCAGGTTTGGTTGGTGCAGGTAAAAGCAGTGGTGATGGTGTAGTGGTCTGTGGTGCAGCTCACAGTGACGTTACAGTCTGGACTGAAGGTCACAGAGTTCACCGACACTGACACTGGAGACACAGGATCTGAAAGAACAACACAAGGACTAAACACTGACAGACACTGTAGTAACTATCACTGATCAGGATCAGAAATGAAGAAGAACTAACCTACAACTGTGATGTTATATTTCACCAGTGTTACATGTTGACGTTTGATCATTTCTGCATCATACAGTCCACTGTCTGCCTTCTGGAGGTTCTTCAATGTCACAGAAAAATTTTTCCCGGGGAATACAGTCTCATTGCACTTATCCTCCACCTTTGATTGATTACCAGGTGGAAATGATACCAATATGTCAGGATTACTGTTATTTTTCTTCACTCTCCATGTAAAGAAATCATAACCCTCCACAGCACCAGGATCTGGAATTTCCAGACGGACGTCTTTTCCCGTCTGAACAAATAAATTCTTCACATCACTGGATCCTGTTAAAACACACAGTAAAGTAAAAAAGTTCAGTTTGATTGTCCCAGTAGAGAATTTCAGTCAGTGTATTTGATCCATCCTAGTTCACAGGGAGCAGTGAAGCATGGTCAGATCTAAACCAGTACCCTGGTCCAGGTCACTAACAGGAGAATCAACTGAACACATGTTTTAATAATACAGCAAAACTATGGAGTCTATGGAGACATGTGGAAAAAACAAAAACAAGTGTGTGGCATGTTTTTGACATCTCGTATTGAACGACCCTGGTTCTATTCCCACACCAGACCTTTCTGTGTGGAGTTTACTTGTTCTCCCCAATGTCTGCGTGGGTTTTCTCCAGTTTCCTCCCACCATCCAAACACATGCACTGATAGGTTAATTAGTTAATCTAAATTGTCCATAGGTGTGAATATGAGAGTGATTGTTTGTCTATATATGTTCAGCCCTGAGATGAACTGGAGACTCATACAGGGTGTACCCCGCCTTCACCCATTGTAGCTGGATTAGGCCCCCAGTGACTGCTCTGACCCTGGTGAGGATAAAGCGGGTTCAGATGATGAGACGGGACCTACAGAGTCCATGGAGACATGTGGAGAAAAACAGGTGTGTGTCATGCATTGATATCCCATAGGCATTAGATGTTAATCAGTATGAGATAATAAAGCATGTGCATGAATTAGTTAAAACAAACTCTCCTTTTCCTTAATTATTGTATTTATTCTGTCTGTTCTGTTGTTTTTCTCTCTGCTCTGTCTTTTCTCTGACCTCTGTCCTGATTTTTATTACACCTGTGGTTACTCCCTTGCTCTCTAACTTCTTTTTAATGCACCACACACATCCACACCTTGGGGGTAGGTCTGGGACTGCTCAGGGAACTTGAGCCAGGGTAGCCTGCAGAGTAGCCATCCTCTGTGGTCCTCTGGCTTGCCCCCTGGATGCCTCGCCCAGCCTCCCGATTTTTAATGCACCACATGACACTCAGGGTTACACTATCACGGTGGAGGGATAATGTCTCCAGTCAGGGATCTGGAGACATATTAACAGGCAGTAATGGGGGGATTTCACTAATATGGCCTAGCTGGTGGGACCCGGCCCCCTTATGGGTATGGGGTAGTGGGGATGGACAGAGAACTACTTGCCATCAAGATGGCCTTGGAGGAGTGGAGACATTGGCTGAAGGGCACCAAGGAAGATGGTCATTGTTTTTTACTCATTTTAATTTCTCCCTATCTTATCGCCCAGGTTCCTGCAATGTCAAGTCTGATGCCCTTTCACGTCAGTTTTTGGTGGAGGAAGAGGAGGGGGTGAAGACGGAGACCATCCTTCCCAGTCCACAGAGAGTGGCCGCATTCACCTGGGAGATCGAGGACCGGATAGAAGCGGCTCAAGATGATGAGCCTGAACCTAATGGTTGTCTGGTGGACCAACTGTTTGTTCCCCAGGGACCCAGAGCAGAACTCTTGCAATGGGTACACCAATACCCTCTGACATGTCACCCGGAGGTTCAACGAACGCTGGAAGTGGTGCAACGACGGTAATGATGGCCCTCATTGAGGGAGGACGTCACCAACTTCATCAAGGCCTGTCCGGTATGCTGTCAAAACAAGTCCTTTCAAAGACCTCCATCTGGGCTCTTACAGCCCTTGCCAATTCCCCATCGTCCTTGGTCTCATATATCCCCAGACTTTGTCACAGGTTTACCATCACCAGAGGGCAATACTGTGATTCTCATGGTGATTGATCGGTTCAGCAAGATGGTTCATCTGATTCCCATTGCAAAACTTCCATCTGTCAAGGAGACGGCTGACCTAATGCTCCAGCATGTATTCCGTCTTCACCGCTTCCCTACAGATGTGGTCTTGAATCGAGGGCCACAGTTCATCTCCACCTTCTGGAGAGAGTTCTGCCAAGTGATTGGAGCCTCACCCAGTCTGTCTTCGGGGTTCCACCCACCGACCAATGGTCAATCCGAAAGGATGAACCAGGAGATGGAGACCACCCTGAGATGTATGGCCTTGAACCAACCATCCTCCTGGTCCAGACAGCTCCTATGGGTGGAGTACGCTGACAACACTCTCAACAGTTCCGCCACAGGTATGTCCCCATTCCAATGTGCCTTTGGGTATCAACCTGCCCTGTTCCCTTCTTCCGATGAGGAGTCCGCCTGCCCGGCTGTGGATCAGTTTCTCCATCGCTGTCGGCGTACATGCACAGCAGCTTGCTCAGCCATTCAGAGAGCTACCGGCAGATATGAGGTTATAAGCCCAGTGGCTGTCAGATTGGTGTTACCCAGATCAATGAGAACCCACCCCACCTTTCACATGTCAAGGATCAAGCCTGTAGATGTAAGTGCTCTGTCCCCCCCCAGTTAGGTTCCACCAGTTCCTCGGATCATCGACGGTTCTCCGGCATACACAGTATGCAGGCTGCGGCGATCACGACGTCGAGGAAGAGGTATCAAGTATCTGGTGGACTGAGAGGATTACGGTCCCGACGAGCGTACTGGGTCCCAGCTCGAGACATTCTGGACCATCAGCTCATCTGGGAGTTCCATCAACAGTGGCCAGAGCAACCCTCAAATCGACGTTCCCACAGTAGGAACAATGGTGAGGTTTTTCCAGAACCACCAGAAGGGACTGAATCTCCTGGTCCAGACGGGGGCCCAGGACCCGAAGAAGATTATTTTTCTAAGGAATATTGACCCTCATTCCTGTACCCCCTCCTCCCACCATTCTTGAACATTTAGAATTTTTTGGGGGGGATGTCATGGGCCGTCCCTTGAGGGGGGGGGGTTCTGTCATGTATTTATTCTGTCTGTTCTGTTGTTTTTCTCTCTGCTCTGGCTTTTCTCTGTCTGTGACCTCTGTCCTGATTTTCATTACAGCCACCTGAGTAACCACACCACTACCTATTTAAGCCTGCTCTTTCTGTCTGCCTGTTGCCAGATCATTTTTGTTCCAGTCTTTTTTCTGTCTGTTTCCTGTGGTTTTTTTACTTTGCTCTGTTTTTGACCTGTTCCTGACCTGCTTCTGCCTGACTTTGTTCCTGCCTTCACCCTTCGGATCTGAGCCTGCCTTAGGTACGACCACGTTCTGACTTCTTCTCTGGTACCCGACCTGCCTTCTGGACCTCGACCTGTCTTTCTGCCTGTCTATGCTGGATTTATGGTTACCAAACTCTGGACCGGACTGTGTATTCCCTTTAGCATCATTCCTGTGGACTGTATTTAAACTTGTGTTATTAAACCCAGTTTCGAACTTTACTCCTGACTGCTGTCTGCATTTGGGTCCGATTCCTGACCGTCACATGAGTGTTGACTTTGTTTAATTGTGAAGGAATTCTGTTCCATTCCACTGAAAAATGATCCAATTAGACTTAAGACACAAGAAGTTTTCTTTCCAGTCAGTTGATGACATTAAAATATACATTTTGCATGATATTTCCTCTTTAAAACATATACACAGTAGGCAAGTATGACAAAAAAAGATTAGATTTGAGAATAAAGAAATTAAATATGATTGTTCGATACAAATCAAAGATATAGATATAGAAAGAGTTCATAAATATACATTTATTGGTGTTATTCTACGGCCCTCTACAACTGGTTTTGTCACTCCAGATTCACTCTACCATATCACTCCGCAGGTAGTTCGGACACTTTAAAAGTAAATATTCACTTCGTTGTAACTGCTAGCTTATCCACTGTTAACATATCCTGATGTTATCATGACCGTAGTCAGGAAATCAGGGGAAATCACCGTCATCCTCTCGTACAGAATCTCCAGAGTCAAAGTAAGTATTTTACCCCTCGGTTAACTCCTCTATGCTGGTTTTTAGAAAACAAGGAGCGGTTTCAGTGAGCTTTGTTTTCAGTATTTATTTGCAAGAACAGGACAACACCTACTCCGGTCGCCGACCTGACTGTGTACATCCGTCGTTCTCTTTTCTCCACCTAAAACTCTCTGCACCCCCCTTCTGTCTGCCCCGCATCTATTTCACAACACTAGTCTGTTAGAGTAGTGACAGTAATAAACTGTTATAACCCATAGAATAAGTGGGATCCTGTTAAAACATGGTGCAGGTTACTTCATTATTTCCAACATGTTTCATTATCATTTACCTTCACAGCCTTCACCCCCCAACACTGGAACTCACTCCCACTACCCATCAGTAACTCAGTCTCACCTTCCACTTCCAAATCATTCCTACAGTAAAAACTAATTTGTTCAAACTGGTTCTTGCTTAGGTTTTTTCCCACCTATTGTTTGATCTATTATTTGACAAAATACACAAAAAGTCACTAAGAAACAAAAAAATGCAGGAAAAACTTTCACCCATCAATGAATGAATCAAAAAATAAACTAACACAAAAACTCTCAGAAAAACATTTGATAAATATGTGATAAAATATCCAATACATATGCAAAATTTAAAATTAAAATTAGATTAATTTTGATTATGTATTAATTTTCACAGCCCTAATGGTAACAGATATTATTTATATAAAACACCTCCACTTCCAAATAACTCCTAAAAACTCATCTGTTCAAACTGGTTTTTGCTTGTTTTTTTCCCCGTTGTTTGACTGTATGTTATATAAAGTGTCTTTGAGTGTCCAAAACCGCACTATATAAGTTATTATTATTATTATTATTATTATTATTATTATTATTATTATTATTATTATTATTATTATTATTATTATTATATATTTGACTGTGAATAAAATATCATAGAATCATATTATTTTGTTCTTTTTACTTTGTCCTTTATGTGCTGTGAAATATAGGAACTAGTGCTGTTGAATTAACATTTTTAATCAGATTAATCACATGGTTACTGATTTAGATATTCATTTTAAATCTATATTAATTTCATTTAACTTTTCATGAGAAAACAGACTCAGAAAATAAGTGAATATATGTGCACTGAACGTATTTGTCTAAACTGCATGACACCACAGAATCCACAACTACCACACGCTTCATGTTAAAGTGATATTTTAAAGTGGAAGTGGTTTGATGAAAAAAACACTGCAAAACACTTTATGTTGGTCGAATATTCTGTCTCTGGAGGGTCTTTGTGTACTCAAATCCTTCACAAAATACTCAGAAAACACACTTACACAAAAAATGCAGGAAAAACATTCATCAATAAACGAACACAAAAACTCTTTGAAAATACAGAAAAACCACAAAAAATATGCGATATAAAATATCCACTACATATGCAAAAAAATTAAAACACATGCAATTAATATGTTCATTAAACACCTTCCACAGTTTCAACAAAACAACTTGAAACAAAACTATTCTATTTAATTGCATTCATTTTTTTTATGAGATTATGTTTTAATTTTAACAGCCCTAATGGTAACAGGGCGGCACGGTGGTGCAGTGGTTAGCACTCGTGCCTCACAGCAAGAAGGACCCTGGTTCGAATCCCGTTCCAGACCTTTCTGTGTGGAGTTTGCATGTCCTCCCCGTGTCTGCGTGGGTTTTCGCCGGGCACTCCTGTTTCCTCCCACCATCGAAAGACATGCACTGATAGGTTAATTGGTTAATCTAAAATTGTCCATAGGTGTGAATGTGAGAGTGATTGTTTGTCTATGTATGTTCAGCCCTGAGATGAACTGGAGACTCATACAGGGTGTACCCCACCTTCGCCCATTGTAGCTGGATTAGGCCCCAGTGACCCCTGCGACCCTAGTGAGGATAAAGCGGGTTCAGATAATGAATGAATGAATATATATATATATGTATATATATATATATGTATATATAGCTGGCCCTTTTTAAAGAGAGTGAAAAGAAATCTTTGAATCTTCTGTACTTTCTGACTTCTGCAGCTGTCAAGGCCACACCTATTGCCATGACTCTACCTCTTCACAGGTAAAGTTCCTGGTGCTTGTGTATCTATTCAGAGGTGAGAGCACACCCCATTCAGCCAGAATAGCCAGCCAAACCACATGGAAAGTAGCAGGGGGGTGGGGTCATCAGAGGTGCTTATTTAGTTATTAGTATTCAAATAACAGAGGTTCTGTTGTATCTGTCCAAAAAGACCACAAGTCGGTTTCATGTGAATTTGTTTCTGTGCAGATGCGGTATCGAGTTAATTTTTTATTTTATTTTTTGCAGGCATTGGGTATGTCTGTAATAGTACTGAAGGGGTACAGTTGAAAGACCATTGAAAACAATAGAAATCTGACAAGTGTGTCTTTGCAGATGGAGTGATTTTATTTTACTCAATTTAAATCAATAAAGTTATTTTCTTTCATGTGTTTTTCTGATATATTTAGTGTAAAATGGATTAAAATAGACTACAACCCAAAAATCTATTAATCAATGTCATTTACATGGTACCATATTAAAAACAGGGTAAAAACCAGTATCCACTTTTTAGGCTTACATATATTCAATATTTAACAGATTTGTAAAAGTATGAAGTCAGTCCATGCATATGTAATTTTTACAATTTTATATTTATTTTAGTTTTTTATTACATATTTGAAAGATTTAACAGTATGCAATTATAACAGCATTGCAATTACCAAATTTCAAAGACAACAATATTAAGTTCAACAAATAATAACAAAAAACAAACTGTTGTGGCCAATTGTGTTGTGTGTGCGTGTTGGAATGGTTTGGGTTGTATGAATGGTGTCCCACTTGGTGATTGGCAGGTACACAATCACTTGATCAATATATGGGAGTCACAGGTGAACGGAAAAAACTAGGTCAGAGGGAAGCCATAGAGTTCTTCAACCGTGTGTGTATCGGTCTGTATGTGTATTAGAATAAACTTATAGGATATGTTTTTTACCAACTTGCTTTTAAATAAGTACAATGTAATGTTAACTAAATTAAATAAAGGTTTTGAATGGCACGTCATTGCAGATTTTATTTTTAAATATAACACGCGTTGGAAATGTCTTCAGATTCCCCACAGTGGCCTTTTTTGTGGTTCGAGGGTCACTACACAAACCAAAACCAAAAGTAAATATATTTATACAAATACCGTTCACTTCGGCGAAGTTAACGGCTTAAAGCAAGGATCCATCACCGGTAGCCACTGGCAGCCTGCTCTGCCGGTGCAGATGAGTCCTGCTGTTGGTGCTGTTTAAAGACCCAACATTAACTATGTTCGTTCAGACCTAATGAATTACGGGAGATTATCCGGGAGAAATTACAAAACGGGAGATGGGTCTGAAATAGGGAGTGTTGGCAGCTATGACCCGAGTCCTTGCGTCTTTTAAATGCATTGTGTGCAGCATAAAACTGGACGCCTGATTGATTAAAATGCAAGAAATTGCATCTAAGAAGTACAACATTTTCTGGGGGTGGTGGTGCAAAGCCCGTCCAGCAGCCCAATTCTGCCACAAATAATAAAACCAACAAGTGTTTAACTAGAACTAATTTAATGAGTTAACCATAGAACAGCTATATGACCAGAGTTTTACATTTAACTTGTGAAATTTACCTCAAACCTTTTTAAACACTGTTTAACTACAATACCGTTCACTATAACTTAGTAAACTTAAAGAACCATTACATCGCAAATTCAGTTGGTCGGCTCCTGCTGTGCTACAAATTCCAGTTTGACCTGGTTTGGATTATTAAAAAAAGTGACAAAATTGGTGTGCTCATCCCACAGCTCCGGCCAGGATCCGTTTTGATGTTGAGAAACGACTATGACACGTGTCACAGCCCGATGGTGGTCCTTATCTGGCACATAGGTATAAAACAGGTGCGACTGTGATGTGGATCTGCCGGTGTACAAGCAGTACAATCTGTTGCTGTTTGGATCTGTTTTACGCTCACTTGCCTTGAATGGAGACAATCACTGCTCGTCCTCATGGCCAAATGAGAGATTGCAGCTGATTTCTAGCAAGGCAGTTTGGGGCCATCACCAAACAGAGACATAAGGAACACATCATAGAGGGGGATGCGAGAACAAAGAGAACCCGGCCACGGACCAGCTGCGGTCCTGCGATGGAAACTTGAAATAAAATGAGTGCCTGCTACTGTACATTGACTACCTCTGTCTATTGGAATGAATGTCTCAGTGTAATCAGTACCATCTTTATATTGGGTAACGCTGCTTGCCTGATCATCAATTGGCAATATCTTCCCTGATACTGTGAGAAACATAGGGACCCTGTACCAAGATGGTGACTGTGGCACCTGAGGCTGGACATGCTAACATGCTAACATACTGATATACTGTATAGTGTTCTATATCTATGTCATGGGGTTAGGATTTGTGAAACAGGTCACCTTAAAATGTACTAGAATACAGAAAATTGCATCTAACAATGTCTGGCTCTGCCTCTGGCCCAAAGGGAGATTTTTGTTGGAACTGGACCAGTATTTTTCTGTCGATTGATTGACATAGACCTTATGTCAGTCCTGGCTTTATTACATTCATTCATTCATTCATTAACTGAACCCACTTTATCCTCACTAGGGTCGCGGGGGTCACTGGGGGCCTAATCCAGCTACAATGGGCGAAGGCGGGGTACACCCTGTATGAGACGCCAGTTCATCACAGGGCTGACATACATAGACAAACAATCACTCTCACATTCACACCTATGGCCAATTTTAGATTAACCAATTAACCTATCAGTGCATGTCTTTGGATGGTGGGAGGAAACCGGAGTGCTCGGCGAAAACCCACGCGGACACGGGGAGGACATGCAAACTCCAAACTCTGGTGTGGGATTCGAACCAGGGTCCTTCTTGCTGTGAGGCATGAGTGCTAACCACTGCACCACCGTGCCGCCACTTTATTACATTTCTTGCTGAATGTCAGATGTATGTGATTGTGGCTCATCATTAAAGGAAGGTCTCTTCGATTAAAAACGTGTCTGTTAGCATTAAATAATAAATTAAATGGTAAATTTCTCCCCGTCTGCTTTAAAGGAATTGTTTCATTTGAGTACATTTGTGTGAGTAGTCCAGAAGTTGACTTGCAGTGAGCTAACACAGTAGCAGCTAACGACAAAGAGCCTAGTGGCCTATGGGTAATTTTATTTCTTGCCACCTTATCACCACCACCACACTTCACCAGAACATCAACATCTAGAAACAGACTTTTTCTTCTTATACAACAAGCCTACATATTGACATGGAACTTGTAAGTTTGTAAGATAAATCTTTATTTCACTGGTTGTGGATGAGTAGATAATAGTTTATTGGTCGATCAGAAAAAAAAAAGTTTAGAAATTGATTCAAGTCTTTCATCCAAGACAGCTGCCACTGCAACTGTCAGCACTGGGGACTGAGCACCCCTAAAGGTCAGGTGCTAGAATTGACCTTGCAATACCGTGTACTATAAAGAAAGCCAACACTTCACAAATTCTAATGGTGTAATCCGTTTCAAAATCTGATGATTATTTACCGAGTTATAACAAAAATACTTACAAAAGAAGGATTTAGTTTTGTACAACATGTTTGAGTTGTTTCTTACCTTCGGTGTTTTAGGATCAAAGGTCAGTCACAGATATAAAATTCCACTTGGATGTATTGTCCACACATGATGAAATGATGAAACTTGTTTTTAGTCAGTTTAGCATAGATTAGCACGTAGACACAGTGAATAAAGGTCCGGTAGTCCTCTGGCACAACACCCAGATTCCATGGCTCGACACCAGGCGTAATTTGCATTCGATCAGACGTAACTATAAACTACCGATAAAACGAAGTCACTCTCTACACTCAAAAAAATAATTATACCAAAAACTTAGACTTTAAGTATTTTAATTACATGAAGTTTTTCCACGTAATTCTGCTGGGTAAGTTCAATGTAAGGATCCCATTTGTTTCTACCATGTTGAATCAGTGTGAATCAATTACATAAAGTTATTGCAAACATATACATAAACCTTATGTGACTTTTCAGTTAAAAGTAAAGTGAAATTTCACATTAACCTTATGTGATTATTCAGTTAAAAGTAAAGTGAATTTTCACATTAACCTTATGTGACTTTTCAGTTAAAAGTAAAGTGAAATTTCACATTAACCTTATGTGATTATTCAGTTAAAAGTAAAGTGAAATTTCACATTAACCTTATGTGATTATTCAGTTAAAAGTGAAGTGAAGTTTCACATAAACACTATGCATTTAAGTATATATACAATAATAATGCATTTCAAATACAGTATATTATCCTATCTCCTGTTAAAATCACAAAGCAACACAGTATAGATCTGACAACTTTATTGCCACAAACTTCAAAATTACATTAACTTTTGTCTGAACATGGATGCCACTGTACACCTGTTCTTTTGGCACTTGAACGTTGAACACTCCCACACACCCATTCACATGTTCTACCTAGAAAAGAAAGCAGAAAAAAAAAGTTATTTAAGCTAACATTTTAGCAGAAATCTATGGCTCAATTACACTTAAACATTGCTATGACATGTACTCACCAAATTTGAGAGGTTGCCCATTGAAAATGTAGATTGATCTTTGTCAATTTGGCCCTATGATGATGTACCCTAAGTGATAGAAAAAAATATGACATTGTTAGTTTCCAATTTGGATAAGAAACAACTGCATAAATGTGTGCATGTGTTTGTGAGAGTACATGCAATAATGACACTGTAAATGCTAGCGGTATTAGAGGGAAACTTTGGTTTATTTCAACCTGTCTCCTATCGTCTTATGCTTCATGTGAGTAGTGATGTGAACATATTAGTTGTCATGTTTGCCGTTGTCTAGACAAAGCCGGGAGGTAGCTATTAGCTTCAGACCTATTACAATGTAAGTGAATGGGCTAGGGATGTTACCGAATATTCGATTATTCGAATATAAAAATCATATTCGAATATTTAAAAAAAGAAAAAAAATAGAAATGTATTTATTTTTTAAATATACTATAAGGTGTGTTGTGTGTATATATAGTCATTTAAGGGTTAGGACACACCTTATAGTATATTTTAAGAAAAAAAAATGATTTTTTTTAACCCCCCCCCCACCTTTCGAATATTCGTTAAAAATCGTTAATGGTATTCAAATTTGATTTTGAACACCTTGTAACATCCCTAGAATGGGCGTACTTTCACAGCAAAGTTAGTCCACTAAACAAGCTTTTTTCCCACTAAGACCACCTCACATCGTTAGTATAAATGTCAGAGAACATATAGACACAATATGTAAATGTGTTGTTTTAGCTTACCTGTTACCCGGTGAGCTTTCATCGATTTCCATATAATACCATGCAGACGCGTGTAAATAATTAGCTCAAACATGTAAACAAAGACGGCTAAAAACAGGTAAGCTAACAATACACATTTACATGTAATTTAAATATGTTCTGATATTTATAGTAAGGATGTAAGGTGGTCTTGGTGGAAAAAAACCTAGTTTAGTGGACTAACTTTGCCCTCAAAAGTATGCCTGTTCGTTTTCATTTTAACAGATCTGAAGCTACTAGCTGTGACCTGACTGTATCTGAACAGCCAACATGACAACTAATATTTTCACCTCACTAGTCACATGAAGCACACATGACGATAGGAGACCGGTTGAAATAAACCAAAGTTTACATTTAAGTTGAAGAAGTTTGAACACACTGAAAAATAACTGCTTCTTTAATTTTTTACATACTGATGAACTATATCTGGTTTTTGTTAGCTGGGCACAAACATAATGTGGGATAAAAAAAAATCATAATTGTATGTTTTTCTCAGAGTATTAATACAACCAGTCAACCACCCATCTGAATTTACATTGTTAAATTAATAAATCACTCCCATTTATAGAGCGCCAAAACACAACTCAAGTCAGCTCAAGGAACTTACAGTAGGTCTAGACCGTACTCTTTAATTTAAATTTTAAATAAGGTTTTTTTTGTCACATTAGAAACACATTAACGGAACCATGCCCGGGTAAAGTATTTACAAGTACTTTTGAATAAAATAATTTCTCATAAGCAAAAAACACACACACAGACTATCGGTTTTAATCTAAATCCAAACACCGATGGCTCTAAACTACACGTCTCATAATCGATGAACACCCGCGAAGATTTTAGTTTTTTATCAGTACACTGCCGTATAAACAAGTAGAAGTCGATACAATGCGCTCCCATGAGGATGGATGCACAACTCGGCATAACACCAGTAACTAATGTTAAGAGTGCGCCGCGCAAAGTTAACCAGTTTGCCACATTGGCAGCAGTGGTGACCGTGACAAAGAGAAACCTTTATAACACTATAACCTGGCCGTTTGTCCGCTGTAGCGAGCCAGCATCAAAGTGCAGCAGCAGGTGCTAGCCGCTTAACAGTTAGCTTAGCACTAACGTTAGCCCTTAGCTTAAGGCCGTGACGTCCTGTCTAATTAAAAATGCGACACCCAGCCTCGCCTCGGACGCGAGGACACCCAATAAATAATGCCGCTCAGGCTGCGTTATTTAAGTTATTTACCACAAGTATTAGCTTCATACTGCATTGCTACTAACTCATGCTAAAAGCTATGTACATGCATTCAGGCACGTTCTCAACTTTTTTTTTTTCTTTAGTGCTCAACTTCACCAGACCACCGAAAATATAAATGCCAAAGCATTCACATTGTCTTTGAGAAACTCGGGGGAAAAGGAATATATCAATATAATTCTAAAATATCACATACTACCATTAACACAATATATTTCAAACAATTAAACTTACCGTTTTCACTGAACCGCAGACTAGTCGCACTCCTCCGTCAGGATCACGGTCAGGAATACCGCGGTCTGCAGTGCCGAGTTTGTGAGGGCAGGGTGGGCGAACCCGTAGAATACTGAAGTTACCATGGTGACAACATGCTGGGACACGCCCACTGTCTACTTACGTGATCCAGTCAGATAAAGTTTAAGGATTTCTTTACATGTTTGTAAAGCATATGTTTACATACTGTTTAAATATTATTATTAAATAAACTTGTGTACTTACGTGATCTAGTCAGATAAAGTTTAAGGAATTGTTTACATCAGTTTGTAAAGCTTATGTTTACATACTGTTTAAATATTATTATCAAATAAACTTTTAGTTTTATAAATTTCAGTTACAGTTTATTTGAAAATAATACTTCATGTTTATTGTGGCCAAGAATCATTTTTTTGAGTGTAATATCTTGCGATTCTATAGACTTCAACGACTCTAAAAAACTTTAAACCATTACAATATGACATTCCAATGCAAAGTTATGCCTGTAGTAAAATGACGGACTGAGAGAAGTCGGAACAATTTACTGGTGGAATGAAATTTTACTGCCGGTCTGAAAAATTGAAGGAAAACATTAGTTCTGCTTTTTAATAATCGTTCCACTTTTGGCAGATTAAACAGTATTTTGTTCCATGTATCAAGTTAGGAGGTAAAAAAAATACATTTGGGTATGTTTGGCTAAACTGCTCTACAAGTGACCAAAGTATACTAAAATAATTTTTATTTGTACAAACCTCAAATGTTACATGATAAATGTTCAGAAATAGACAAACAGATTCATTATTGGCAGTTTCACTGTTAAGTCACAGCTTCAGGCTCTAAATTGAGTTTAAAATTATATTTTTCAATCTAGGCAGATTTTTTTTCTTTTTCTGCTGTGTATTTGATCACAGCAGAGTTATTGGGTCACAAATATATGATGCCTGACAGTTGATTTACAAACTTTCAGGTGTTATCTTCACACAGGTGAAGTTTTATGACTTTGGTCGTGGTAGTTGCAGAGCAATAGCTGTTTTAATTTGGAAATGCATTTTAGGAGGAATTTTCCAGAAAACCCCATTAGGGTAAGTGGTTAATGTTAACAAATTGGTACCAATCAGATAAATATGATTTAAACCAGCGGAGGGCTGCTCCTCTAATACCTATATCACATTCTAATCTCTGCACTAAAATACTGTGGTCATTATTAAAAGCTGCACTAAGGTCTAATAAAACACATTTATAAAACTGACAGAAATTTTAAGTTGTCATCATTTATAGACAAAGAAAAATAAAGAAGAAAATATGGAGTCATTTAAACGGTTATTGTCCTCTTCATCCCATGGGCCGCATTTGGGCCCGAACCGTATGTTTGACATCAGCAAACACTGAGTCACTTCCTGATCCTGAGTCTTTTCCAAAATGGATTCTGTGATCATCTGTGCTCTGTGTGTCCTCTTCCTTTGTCAAACAGTCGGTAAGCTGTTTTATTTTTCATAACTTATTTTCCTTGTGACTTTAGTTGTTTCAGTGAAACATTCAGTTAAATCCACAAGAAGTCTGTGTAGTTTTTTATGGATGATGTCTTTTTATAAGTATAACAGTCTGACAAAGCTTTTGTACAAATAGACTTCTGACATAAACATGATGTTTTTGTAAATAAAAGCTTTAGATAGTTATAAAAGGTTTATAATTGCTCTTCACTCTCACTTATTTTTGTTGATTAGAGAACAGATGGTACATCCTATAATATTTAACATGTTTTAAATGCCAATGTTTTAGAGGAAACATCAAGTCATTTTCTATATCAAAAAAAGGAGAAGAAAGCTTCACAATATGAGAAATGACAGAGTGACAGTTTATTAATCAAATATTAAAATCAACACAATGGTCTCAAAAATAGCCTGTGACGGTGCGACATTAGTGCATCATAGTCTGCTGCCCCGCGTGTGTGTTTTTTCCCTGTCGGGTTTTTTCCAGTATGTTGGGAGAAGTGAAGCTTGTCTCTGCCGACAGCCCTTTATACTTCACAGATATTTCCTTGTGGAATGGGCTTCGTCTGGAGGTGCACACCTGGGCCCAAGCGCACGCACACACACACACACACACACACACACACACACACACACACACACACACACACACACACACACACACACACACACACACACACACGCTACAAATCCAGACACTTCTTTCTCTCCCACGTAACACATAATGCGCGCGCTTCAACAGGACACATAACCACGGACTGAACCATAGTGACAGGAAACAGACATTCAAACATTGTTTCGGTTTCTTAGTCTGTGTTGGGTTATAAGTATGGAGTGTAATTTTTGCCACTGTTTATAGGATTTAATACGGTTTTATTTTGTGTTATGTGTTTTGTAAATACAATAGAATATGTGTTAATAGAATTATGTGTTGTTTGGTATGACTGTGGGTGGAGCTTACATGTTTACAGAGGGTTGTAGGAGTTGTAGTTAGAGCTGAGTGTGTCTGTTTTCTTAGTTTGGATCATTTGAATTTAAAGTAAGTGTGTGGCTGAAACCTGTGTGCTTGTGCACTGAATGATGATAAGATCAATTTATAGTATCTTTGACATATCGTGTAAGTAGTTGTATTTTTTCCCCTGGGTTTTTGTATTTTTTGCAGTGTACATATTGAGCACTCCTCATCACTGCTGGTTTTTGGACTTGGTGTAAATAAGAATTAACGTTAACACTGAAGTCTCATCGTCTGAGCCATCAATACCATCCTTGAAAAAAACAAACTTGTGACATAGTTAAAGCTATTTTTGTGGTATTTTTGACTACATTGAACATTTAACAAATATACTAAATGATTTATCAAAATTTCTTACAATATTATCAGTAACACTTTATAAAACCTACACACTATTCACTCTGTATTAACGACTTCTTACCTATTTGTTAATGGTTTGTTAATGTATTGTTGTTACACAATATATTATAAACAATTTCTTAACAAACCATTCACAAAATAGTTGTAAAATTAGATTCTTTTTAACAGGTGCAGTGTTTGTTTATGCTATTTACTGGTAAACAAATAAACAGTTGTAAACACTGCACTTGTCTGTTAAAAAATAATTTTACATTTATCTTTGGTAAAAGAGTATGAACCTTTACAAGACAATAACAAATGGTTAATACATAGTGAATTGTGTGTAGGTTTTATAAAGTGTTACCATATTATCCTTTGTATTTTTCTGTGATCATACATTTTCCTATATTTACTTTATTGAATATACTTGGTTAGTAAAATTTGAGAGTAAATTCAAAGGTTATTATATTACAAGAATAAATTGAAAAACTTTAGTTTTGCAGCAAAATATATCATTATGAATGAACACCTACAGTTTATTGTCTGAGTGTCATTCATCCAACTCCATGGGATTTACTGATTAATCATTGTTACAGAAGATGCTGGTGTTTCCATGGTGGTGTTTGTTCTGCTGGTGTTTCCATGGTAACACCAGCCATGGTTAATTTGGTACAGCGGGTTGTCCAGTAACTGAAGGGGTGGTGGTTCAAATCCTGCTCTGTTGTGTCCTTGGGCAAGACACTTCACCCTTCCTGCCTCCAGTGTCACTCACACTGGTGTATGAATGTTTGTATGAATATATATATGAATATATGAATATGGTCACAAATAAGTCATGTCAAGTCCTGACATCAACTATTCACCTCCAAATAGAAAAATGATGCAACATCAGGAACAGAACACTGAACATGAAATACTTGGACTGAATATACTGAACATAGAGAGTATGATATTAACATATCATACTTCTTCATAAACATACAGAGCCAATGAAATTATTACACTGAGGAACAGTTTAGCAATAACTTCAAAAAGGATGGAGAAATTTCAGTCATACATTTCAACAGTAGAAGTTTAAACTCAAACCTGTTAAAAATCAAACATTGTCTAAAACAGCTAAAAAAACCAATTTACCATAATAGCGAGCTCTGAACCTTGGTTCAGTGAAGAACAAACAACTTTAGTTGAAATAGAAGGACATGAGATGTATCATATAAACAGAAAACAGAAAAAGGGTGGAGGAGTTGTTGTATACATTGAAAAACAATATAGAAGTAAAACTATTAAAGACATGTTTGGAACAGTAAGAAATATAATGGAATGTATCACTGTAGAAATAGAAATAAAAAAATAAGAAAACATACTCTATATATACATATATTTACACTATATATGCTCCCTTTAGGTAACATCATTACAAATCATGGCATTAATTTTCATTGTTACGCGGATGACACACAGCTATATTTATCGATTAAACCTGATCAGACCAGGCAAATAGATAAACTAAGTACTTGTGTACAAGACATAAAAATTTGGATGAGTGCCAATTATCTTTTATTGAACCCTGAAAAAACTGAAGTCGTTATAATTGGTCCTAAAGATGCGAGAGACTCCCTAACTGACCAGATAGTTACTCTGGACAACTTAAGTGTAACACCCAGTGCCACAGTTAAAAATTTAGGAGTTTTATTTGATCCAGATCTTTCATTCAAAATGCATATCAAACAAACTTGCAGAACGGCCTTCTTTCACCTGCGCAACATAGCCAAAATTAGGAATATTCTGTCTAAAACGACTGCAGAAAAATTAATTCATGCATTTGTTACATCACGATTAGATTATTGTAACTCCTTACTTGTAGCGTGTCCTAAATATTCCCTAAAAAGCTTGCAATTGGTTCAAAATGCAGCAGCAAGATTATTAACAGGATCAAATAGAAGAGAACACATCACCCCTGTGCTCCAAACCCTTCACTGGCTTCCAGTTGAATCTAGAATTAAATTTAAAATCCTCCTCCTTACATATAAAACCATTAATGGTATGGGCCCCTCTTATCTTAAAGATGATCTGGTTCCGTACCAACCCAATAGAACCCTTCGTTCTCAGAATGCAGGTTTACTGAAAGTTCCTAGGGTTTCTAAAAGTACAGTAGGAGCTAGAGCCTTTAGTTATCAGGCCCCTGTCTTATGGAATCAGCTTCCCTTTAATATTAAAAACGCCGAAACAGTCTCTACATTTAAAATTAGGCTTAAAACATTCCTGTTTGAGAAAGCCTATGGTCAGGTTAGTTAAAAATTATGTGACTCATATATCATGTATACATGATGTATGAGTCACAGTTCAGTCTAGGCTGCCCTAGGAGTTAGAATGCTGGGGGAAGTACAGACACTGAGTTCTTTCTTCTCTTTCTCTTCCTCACACCTGTTTCTGTAATTTTTATAACATATCTTTCTTACCAAGTCTGTTCATGACTAGTCACCTGGTGTCCCCTTTCCCCCCTCCCCCCCTTGGGGGGAGTGGTGGCTCTCCTGACAGTGCCTGCACGGGAGCCATGGACGACAGGATCTGGAGTATCTCGCCTGTGCTGACCTGTGACCCCGTACCACCGCCCCTGCCTGTCTGGACCAGCCCCCCTTCCTGCATTTATACATGGACGTTCATCTATAGCCTGTCCGTCCATGGGAGTGGATCTCTCCTTTGATGTGGTTCTCCTCGAGATTTCTTCTTTTTCCCACTGGGTTTTGAAGTTTTTTCTTGCCGAGAAGGAGGGTCTAAGGACAGGGGATGCTTGGGACTTTTCATGTATTTCTGTAGTTGATTATGTTTTTGTAAAGCCCTCTGAGACGACTTTGTTGTGATTTAGGGCTTTATAAATAAAATTGAATTGAATTGAATTGAATACTGATAAGTTGTACATACAGTATATATATATATATATATATATATATATATATATATATATATATATATATATATATATATATATATATATATATATATATAACTAGGACGGAGCAGGATTTGAACCACCACCTCTTCAATTACTGGACAACCCGCTCTACCAAGACAATACCAGACAATATTTCATAAACAAAGCTGATGCAAGAGTGTGTGGTGTAATAATAAAAGACACAACTGATCATCTGCCAGTGTTTGCAATAATCCACAGCTCCACAGGAACAAAGAAAATACAAAATATAACATTATAAGACAAAAAAACTGAAGAGTCTATTAAATCTTTTAAATATGATTTGATGAAACAAGACTGGAGCGTGGTTTATGTTGATGATGTGGACGAAGCCTATGACACATTCATATTAATAACAAAGGCTCTTTATGACAAAAATTGTCCTTTGGTAAAGAAACAAGTGAAGCACAAACTTGATAAAAACCTGTGACTAACTAGAGGTTTATTAAATGCATGTCGAAAAAAATGTTTTATGTAAAGTTTTACTCAAACAAAGAACTAAAGAAGCAGAAACAAAATACAAGACCTATAAAAATAAACTAACAAGAATCATAAGAAGTAGCAAAAAGGAATATTACAGCAATTTACTAGAAGAAAATAAAAACAATATAGAAAATACATGGAAGGCATCGAATGACATTATTAAAAAAAGAAAAAAACAGACATGAATACTTAAATTACTTCATAACCAAAAATAACATAACTAGTAATGACACAACTTAAATTGTAAATTCATGTAATGATTTCTTTGTTGGTGTCGGTCCTGATCTGGCTGGAGAGATTACAAACACTGGCAACATGAATGAAGTAGAAAGTAAAGTTTGAAAAAGAAAAAGAAATTATTGACATTGTTAATAACCTCAGGACTAAGAAGTCAACAGACTGTAATGATTTTCATATGTCACTGGTTAAAAATATCGTTGAATGTGTGGTGAAACCTCTCACATATATTTATAACCAATCACTAAAAAATGTTTTTTTCCCAAGAAATATGAAAACTGCTAAAGTCATACCCATATTCAAATCTGGAAATAGACACTCTACAACTACAGACCTGTTTCACTACTGCCACAATTCTCTAAAATACTGGAAAAAATACTGTACTGTGTGAACAACATCCCTGGCTCTTATGGAATTTGTATAAAACATAACATCTGCAATAGAAAACAAACGATATGCATTAGGAGTATTCTTAGATCTAAAAAAAGCTTTTGACACAGTTGACCATGACCTATTATTAATAAAACTACAAAAATACGGAATCAGAGGCCAAGCACTCTCCTGTATATCTAGTTACCTAAGCAACAGAAATCAATATGTGCAGATCAATAATAGTAAATCCAAACTACAGACAGTGAAGTGTGGGGTGCCCCAGGGCTCGGTGCTGGGGCCATTGTTGTTCATCCTTTACATGTGAGGTTTCAAATACACTTCAAATTGTTTTATTTGGAGATGACACTAAGTTGCTTTGCTGTGGGGATAATTTGGAACAACTCTTTGACACAGTGGCAGATGAATTGAATGAACTGAAGAGCTGGTTTGACTCAAATAAACTCACATTAAAACCAAAACCAAATTCACAATATTTGGAAATCGGACAAAAAAAGTTAAAAAATAAATTAATGATAAATAACAGAAATAGAAAGAACAAATGAAAAAAAGTTTCTTGGAGTCATTATTGACAGTAAATTATCCTAAATCATCCAAAATAGCAATATTAAACAAAGTTAAACCTGTCAAACCTGTAAACCAGTCATCACTGTACACATTGTACTGTTCCTTCGTCCCATACATGACCTACTGTGTTGAAGTGTGTCTCCTTCAGGCTCGGGTCCTCTACCAGAGGCCTGGGACCCTGAGGGTTCTGCGCAGGATCTTAGCTGTTCCTAGCAATGCGCTCTTTTGTACAGAGATCTCTGATGTTGTTCCTGGTATCTGCTGGAGCCATTCTCCCAGCTTGGGGGTCACTGCCCCTAGTGCTCCGATTACTACTGGTACCACTGTTGCCTTCACACTCCACATTTTCTGTAACTCCTCTTTCAGCCCTTGGTATTTCTCAAGCTTCTCGTGTTCTTTCTTTCTGATGTTGCTATCACTGGGGACTGCTACATTTATCACCACCACTGTCTTCCCATGTTTATCCACCACCACTATGTCAGGCTGATTGGCCATCACCATCTTGTCAGTCTGGATCTGGAAGTCCCACAGGATCTTGGCCTGTTTGTTCTCTGTCACCTTTGGGGGGGTCTCCCATCTTGACCCTGGGACCTCCAGTCCATACTCTGTACAGATGTTCCTTTACAGTATGCCCGCTACCTGATTATGCCTCTCCATGTATAATAATGTAATCAATTATTGGTCTGTAACTTTGGCCAATGAGTCTTTCAATAGCATAGTTTATTTTTTCTTTTCTGTGCACCGCTTACATGTCAATGCCTCAGGTCACTCAAACATCTAGACTGTTTTTAAAGTTGCAGACATTGATATGTTTACACAGTCACACCATAGGGACCTCTGACACTATGGGGACCAAAATTCAGGTCTCCACGAGGGTTAAATATATATTAAAGTCACCACGGGTGAAATAGAAAGGATGTGGCCCTATAAATACATTAATTTGTTTATTTTAGAAGTCCCCTTAAAGCATGAGGGAAATAGGTGCAAAGTGAAACGTGTATTTTGAAGAGGTGTTTCCATTTTTTTTAAATTATTTTTTATGTATTGTTTAATTATTATTTAATCTATATATTTTTGTATTGATCTATTTATTTTATTTTTTAATTTTTTTTTTTAAATTAAATTTTATTCTATTTTTAAATTTTGTAATTTGTAATATTTTATAAAAAAAAAAAGGGAAAAAAAGATGTCTTTACAGTCACTACCCAATAGCTACTTGATTACAAACTTGGTCCTCATGAGACATGGAAAGAAGTGTGTGTGTGTGTGTGTGTGTGTGTGTGTGTGTGTGTGTGTGAAAAGCACCCCTCTGCCTTCAGCGTCGGGGTGCTGTTCGGCTCCGTCTGGGAATATTTTTCTGATAGTAACGTGTGGGCAATACATTATCCAGCTTATTCTACAGTTATTACATCTTATTAGTGCTACTACTCTAACAGATTGGATAAAATAGCTGTCACAACGTAGCAAATATTTAGTTTCAAAGTGTCTGAACTCCCTGCGGTAGTGATGCGCGGGCTACCCACTGGCCCGCGGATATCCGCGGGCTACCCACTGGCCCGCGGATATCCGCGGGCTACCCACGAGTCGGGCGGATTGGGTCGCAGTATTTAATATATATTGCGGATGCGGGTGGGGCGGGTCAGGGACGATCAATACCCGCATTTTTCCATACGACATTCCCAAAAATGGCACAATATGGATAGACTGAAGGTATACAATATTTGAACTTAAAATAACCTCAGTAAGAATAATCAACGACATATAAAAAATATGATGATGAAAGACAACTCAATTGACATCGGCAGTTTCATTCCACGAGAGGCGGCACGCTCCAGTCAGAATGAATGGGTAACAGCCACGTTATTTTCACATCCTGTCCATTGCCATCAACAGGAAAGGGTTGCCTTCATATCTTTACAGACCATGCTAAGACCGATGAGGGAGGATAGAGAGGTGTGTGCGTGCATGGAGCAGTCTCCACAGCCGTGTAATGAAACGGAAAGGAGCCCCGCTAGTCTACTTTGAATGTGTTCTATGTGTTCGCTTTATAGAGTGATGATGTGGGTGGAGTCTATTTTATGTGCTGGGGTGCATATTGAGACGTTAGAAAGGAGGCAAAAATTATGCTTCATGACTTTTAACATTAGAAGCGCAAGGTAAAGATGCTGCGAATGTACTATGTGAGTTTAGAGCCAAATTTAAGCTTGCGGGTTGGGTTTATCGATACGTGACATCATGCGGGTTGGGCGGGGCGGGCTGAGCAACGTCTTGGGTTTGGGCGGGGTGGGTTTCTGTAAAACCCCCTAACCGCGCATCACTACCCTGCGGAGTGATATGGTACCGTGAATCTGAAGTGACAAAACCTGTTGTCATTGGCAGCAGGCGGTTGGGGGGGGGGTCTATATCTTGGCAGAGGTCTGCACTCTCAGAGTGCAAGTTCCCTTTGTTTTGTTTGTTTGTGGGTTGTGTAAGTATGCTTGATATTGATGATTTGTATCCCAGTCACGACTGACTTCACATCTGGGGGCTTATTGGAGAAAAGTATAGCACATGCAACTTCAGCAATAAACACAATAAATCTGTACAAATTAAGGAGTGGCCTGGAAAGCCTATATATGGGAGAACAGAAGGCCTCCTGTTTCATTCTAGTACACGTCAAAATGCCACGGCTCACACGTGAAGAAAGACTGAGGGCCTTAGGGATGGTGCAGGTGGGCTTGACGTACAGTGAAGTGGCGAGACGTTTGGGCTGCAGTCAACCCACAATCTGTAATTTGGTGGGTCATCACACCACTACAGGCACCGTTGATGACTGACCACGCCCAGGTCATGAGAGAGTCACCACACCTGACCAAGATCGGCATATCTGTCTGCAGCACCTGAGGGATCGATTGCGGCCCACCAGCCGCACAGCACATGGGACACCTGGCAGACACACCCCCAGGATCAGCAGCCCAATTGTGCATCGCCGATTGCGGGAGAACAACCTGCAGGCCCGGAGGCCTTTTCGGGCCAATATCCTGACTCACAAATGACGTCAGAGGTAGCTGGAGTGAGCTAGACAACATCTCCGGTGGACTCATCAATGCTGGTCTGGTGTGCTGTTCTCCGATGAGAGTCAGTTTTGTCTTGGTTGCCCATATGGTCGGGAACGTGTGTAGCATTGACATAGAGAACGCTACCCCCATTGCTGTGTCCGCCAGTGCAATCCACATCCAGTTGCCAGTGTGATGGTGTGGGCAGGAATCTCGGCTAACCAATCAAACAGATCTGTTGGTTGTGGAAGGCGACATCACTGCACAGCACTCCATCGGTATGTTGCTACATGCAGCCACATGCAGCCACATGTCCTCCCATTCCTACAGCATCACCAAGACCTGGGGGTGTTCCAGCAGGATAAGGCCCATCCACATACCGCATGTGTGACTCAGGCATTCTTGCAGGCACAGGCAGTGAATGTGTTACCCTGGCCTGCATACTCGCCAGATTTGAACCCGTTTGAGCACCTATGGGATCAACTTGGTAGGCAAGTGGCCAAATTGGGTTCCCCAGCCTCAGAATAGACAACAACTGATCCAGGTACTGCAGGAGGGTTGGCTCCGGATCCCTCAGGACAGAATACGGCGCCGAGTGAGGAGCATGCGTGAGTGCATCACTGCCTGTATAAAGGCTAACGGTGGTCATACCCACTACTGACTTGTGTAAAACTGTTTTTTGGCACTTGCCATGTTTTTGTCTTTTCTTTGATGACAGAAATTGTTTTGGACACTTGTTTTTTAATGTTATTGTTGATGATATATCATTGTTATTTTCTGTCAATAGAAAATTTGTCTTGCGGCAAGATAATAAAAACTGTTCCACAACTTTTCCCTCAAAGTTTTTAATGACGGTCAGTTTACTTCCAACTAATGTATTTTTTTTATTAAGGGGAACTTTTGTGGATATAAGTGAGCATAACTTAAAAACATATGAGGCACAAGAATGGTATTGTACTTTTATTTTTTTATTGTTTCAAATAAGGATGATCAGGATGAAAAATAACTTAACTGATGTAGTAGATGTTGAAATACATTTCAAAACACTCCCAAAACCACCAATTTTTATGGAATGTCCTTTCCAATGGACAACGTTTTTGTCAATAAAGGTATTGAATGGATTTTGACAAAACTTTCAGGAATGATAGATAATGGGTCAAGGAATAAGTCATTAGATTTTGAGCAATGAAGGTCAAAGGTCGAGGTCACACTAAAGATCAACAGCTAAAACACATCAGTGGTAATATCGCAGGATTCAAACAACATAGAATCTCGTGTATTTTTTCATTCACATCGTCTCACCTTCAGACATCAGATGGGTCAACAAGTTTCATCAAAATCCATTCAGAACTTTTTGCGTAATCCTGCTGACAAACAAACAGACAAACTGACCCGAATTTAATACTTCCTTGGGGGAGGCAATTAGATTTGGATCTTTATTGTGATAAATGTGTCCTTCAAGGTTCTGATGTCAAAGCACATCAACAGTGAGAGCAAAAATAAGGTATATGTAAAACTGAGTATAGAGGAATGAAAAGGACATTTCTGATTCAACATATATTTTATAAACAATCATTTGTAAGTTGTGACATAAACAGGTCTGGGTCTTTATGGGGTAAATCCTCCAGAACTGATAGAAACTTTTATTGTCATACGCATCACATGTTAAGGACTCTCTCTCACACACACATACACACACACACACACACACACACACACACACACACATCCCCCGCCCCCAAAAATCTAGTCTGAAAAATGAAAGAATACTGAAACAGTCCCAGCTCATCATCACATGTACTGTTATGTTATCATGAATGTCTAATGTCATATATGTCTGTATACATATGTGATACATACTGTATATACGGCACCAGTGTATATTATATATTTCACTGCTCAGATCATTAATCACACACAGCATAAATATATTCCATAGTTAATTATTTTTCCTTCAGTGTACTTAAAGAAAATAATTTGTTTGTATCTCTTCTTAAATTGTTGTAATTTATAACTGTTTTAATTCTGTATTAATTTTGTTCCAGAATTTTGTTCCAGAATTTCACTCCATTAACTGTTATGCTCATTTTTTAATTAATCATTTTGTCGTAAAGCATTTTAAAGTTTAGCTCATTTCTTAGATTGTATGTTCCATCTCGTTCATAAAACCTTTTTTTCCAAATTCACTGGTAACAGTTTATGCTTTTCTTTGTACATAATTAAATTAAAACTCGACAATGTTAAAAAATGTCATTAGTTCAGAGTTTATAAACAGGGGTTTGTCATACTCATTGTATCCAGCATGGTAGAATATTCTCATGGTCTTTATCTACAGAATGGGTAATAACTGTAAATAACTTCCTAAAACCAGAGCACAGTAATTTAAATGAGATAAAATCAAACAAAATAAAAGATCTATTGTTTAGGTGATGCTTTGCTTTTTCTTATACAGAAATATTTTTGATATTTTGCAAGAAATATGTTTAATGTGACCATCCAATGAAATGTGATCATCAATAATAAAACCAAGAAATTTACATTCATGAACTCTTTCTATATTTATACCTTCGTCGATTCGTATCAAAGAATCATATTTAATTTCTTTATTCCCAAATATTATTTTGTCTTACTACTACTCCTGCTGTTATATATTTTAAGGGGAAATATCTTTCAAAATACATATTTTAATGTCTTTACAACACAAACGTGTTGTCTGTCTCTTGTGTTCACTACAAGCATCAACTGACTGGAAAGAAAACTTCTTGCTTTTTGGATCATTTCTGAGTGAAATTAAACAAATCCAGCACTCAATTAAGGAAAATGAGTTTGTTTTAACTAATTCATGCACATGCTTTATTATCTCATACTTATAATTTAACATCTAATTCACACAAGATATCAAAAACATGCCACACACTGTTTTTTCCACATGTCTCCATAGACTCCATAGTTTTGCTGTATTATTAAAACATGTGTTCAGTTGATTCTCCTGTTAGTGACCTGGACCAGGGTACTGGTTTAGATCTGACCATGCTTCACTGCTCCCTGTGAACTAGGATGGATCAAATACACTGACTGAAATTCTCTACTGGGACAATCAAACTGAACTTTTTTACTTTACTGTGTGTTTTAACAGGATCCAGTGATGTGAAGAATTTATTTGTTCAGACGGGAAAAGACGTCCGTCTGGAAATTCCAGATCCTGGTGCTGTGGAGGATTATGAATTCCTTACATGGAGACTGAAGAAAAATAACAGTAATCCTGACATATTGGTATCATTTCCAGCTGGTAATCAACCAAAGATCCGTAATAAGTACAAGGAGACTGTATTCCCTGGGGAAAGTTTTTCTGTGACATTGAAGAACCTCCAGAAGGCACACAGTGGACTGTATGAAGCAATAATGTTCAAAAGTCAACAAGACATCCTGGTGAAATATAACATCACAGTTGTAGGTTAGTTCTTCTTCATTTCTGATCCTGATCAGTGATAGTTACTACAGTGTCTGTCAGTGTTTAGTCCTTGTGTTGTTCTTTCAGATCCTGTGTCTCCAGTGTCAGTGTCGGTGAACTCTGTGACCTTCAGTCCAGACTGTAACGTCACTGTGAGCTGCACCACAGACCACTACACCATCACCACTGCTTTTACCTGCACCAACCAAACCTGCACCGACCAAGGAAACAAATCAGTGATCACACCTTCTGCTGCTTCTCTTCATATCTACCTGTCAGATGGCTCAATCATCTGTAACCATAGCAACCAGATCAGCTGGACCATAGATTCAACACCTATTAACTTACATTGCCTGAGACGTTCAGGTAAGACTTTACATCTGAAATATTTTCCTTAAACACATAAAGTAAATGTTGTGGACTCATTTATATCCTATGAAACCATGGCTAAGCTTCAACAACAGACTTTAGATCAGTCAGTAGCTGCGTTTCCATTACCCTTGGAAATTTCGCAAAATGTAAATATCGCTATAAAAACTTGTAATGGAAACACCTGAATAAAAAAACACAAAGATTTCACACGTTCACAAAGTAGTTTTTCAAACGTTTCAAAGTTTTTCGATATTGTAATATATCAAAAGTGCAATGGAAACACTTTTTCCACAATTATATGTCACAGAATGTGACGTACATGGTCACATGATCACTTCTCCTGGAGTGAAAATGGCAGCTGCAGTCACTGTAACCATGACAACCATTGGCTGCTGGGACTTGAGAACTAAGACAGTCCTGATCACGCTCTTGGAGTGATGATCAAAGTGATTCCTACACTAGACACAGTGTTTCATTTTATTATCTGTACGTCATATTTTTGAACGTACATATCCTTTGTTAATGAGGCTCCTGATGTTTTGTTTGGTGATAAAAGTTAGTTTTACTATTTTAACTGAATTAAAACAGTCAGTCTGACACAGAAGAGTTCATTGAATAGTTCTGTACTTTTATTTATATGAAGTCACAACTAAACAGTGTGTTGTTTCTTTGTTTTTGTTCACAGGGAATGAGAGAGATGTTAACAATAAAAGGAATATTTATGTTTTGGTCGCACCGATAATTGGGATAATCGGAATAATCGGAATATTAGCTGTAGTCAGTTGTTGTTATTGGAAGAAGAGAGAAGGTAAGTACTCGTGTGCAGTTCATCATGGAATAACATTTTTAAACCTCCTGACACCCTGAGTTCTCTTTCAGAGACAAGCCTTTCAAAGTTTTATTGAAGGAAAATATAAAATTAAATCTTGTCCACCGCAAAGGACATTCCATAAAAATTTAAAAATCATTTGTCACTCGTCATCTGAACCCACTTTATCCTCACTGGGGTCACAGGGGTCACTTGGGGCCTAATCCAGTTACAGTGGGTGAAGGTGGGGTACACCCTGTATGAGTCTCCAGTTCATCTCAGGGCTGAACATATATAGACAAACAATCACATTCATACCTATGGACAATTTAGATTAACTAATTAACCTATCAGTGCATGTGTTTGGTTGGTGGGAGGAAAACTACCATATTTTCTAAACTATAAGGCACCTAAAATACTGTTTTTCTCCAAAAGTTACAGTGCGCCTTATATATGGATTAATTGTGGTTGTGCTTAGTGACTTGCAATTTTGACTTTTTATCCCATTATTTTTGACTTCACTTAATGTGCCTTATAGTCCAGTGCACCTGATATATGGAAACACTTAAAAATAAACCATTCATTGACAGGGTGCTTTATAGTGCAGAAAATACATTAAACAAAATTAATGAAATCTGATCAAAATAGATAAAAAGTACAAGTAACTGATAGAAAATGATGTTTTATTTATTCCATTAAACTGACTGCACTATCATTTGAGTCATGTTCTAGAAAACTCATGCACACTTTATTTATAAGTTATTTTGTGCATCATCCTGTTTGTTCTGAATTTGATGCAAATTGTTATGCAGTACATTGAGGTGCATTCTTTGCATATGTTAGTTACTTGAACTGAGAGAATTTCTCATTGTAGCAATAAGTAAACATGTTTTGTTGCATAAAGAAAGCATTTGTCTATGCTCATGTTGAAAAACATATTACAATGTGTGATTAATTTTTCAATTAATCGCGATTAACTATGGTCATCATGCGATTAATCATGATTAAATATTTTAATGGACTGAAAGCCCTAATTATAATATAATATATAATATTTCGTCCTACTCCCACCAGCACTCCAAGGGTGGAGGCAGATGGCTTTACCACTCCACACTGTAAACCCCAAAATTCATAATGATTAAATATATTAAGTTGTGCTTAGTCAAAGTTTCAGAAACAGTACTACTATATATATATATATATATATATATATATATATATATATATATATATATATATATATATATATATAAAATGTTCCTCTCGCCCCACGTGGGCGGTGTCTCCTTCAGACTCGGGTCCTCTACCAGAGGCCTGGGAGCCTGAGGGTTCTTCGCAGGATCTTAGCTGTTCCTAGCAATGCGCTCTTTTGTACAGAGATCTCTGATGTTGTTCCTGGTATCTGCTGGAGCCATTCTCCCAGCTTGGGGGTCATTGCCCCTAGTGCTCCGATCACTACTGGTACCACTGTTGCCTTCACACTCCACATTTTCTCTAACTCCTCTTTCAGCCCTTGGTATTTCTCAAGCTTCTCATGTTCTTTCTTTCTGATGTTGCTATCACTGGGGACTGCTACATCTATCACCACCACTGTCTTCTCATGTTTATCCACCACCACTATGTCAGGCTGATTGGCCATCACCATCTTGTCAGTCTGGATCTGGAAGTCCCACAGGATCTTGGCCTGTTTGTTCTCTGTCACCTTTGGGGGGTCCTCCCATCTTGATCCTGGGACCTCCAGTCCATACTCTTTACAGATGTTCTTGTACAGTATGCCCGCTACTTGGTTAAGCCTCTCCATGTATGCCTTGCCTGCCAGCATCTTACACCCTGCTGTGATGTGCTGGACTGTTTCAGGGGCTTCTCTACACAGCCTACACCTGGGGTCCTGTCTGATGTAGTAGACCCCGGCCTCTATTGCTCTGGTGTTCAGGGCTTGTTCTTGTGCAGCCATGAGTAGCGCCTCTGTGCTGTCCTTTAGTCCAGCCGTTTCCAGCCACTGGTATGTCTTTTCCATATCAGTCACTTCCTCAATTTGTCGATGGTACACGCCATGCAAGAGCTTGTCCTTCCATGATAGCCCCTCTGGTTCCTCGACCTTACTGGGCTTTTGTTGCCTGAGGCATTCACTTAGTAGTTGGTCATTGGGGGTCATTTTCTTGATGTATTCCTGGAGGTTCGCCGTTTCCTCCTGGACAGTAGTTCTGACACTTACTAGTCCTCGGCCCCCTTCCTTTTGCTTAATGTACTGCCTCAGGACACTGGACTTGGGGTGGAACCCTCCATGCATGGTAAGGAGTTTCCTTGTCTTGATATCAGTGGCTTGTATCTCTTCCAGTGGCCAGGATATTATCCCAGCTGGGTATCTGATTACTGGCAGGGCATAGGTGTTAATGGCCTGGATCTTATTTTTGCCGTTCAGCTGACTTTTCAGGACCTGCCTTACCCTCTGTAGGTATTTGGCTGTGGCTGACTTCCGAGCTGCCTCCTCATGATTACCATTTGTCTGTGGGATCCCTAGGTATTTGTAACTTTCCTGCACATCTGTGATGTTCCCTTCAGGTAGGTCAACCCCTTCAGTTGTGATCACCTTTCCTCTTCTAGATATCATCCGCCCACATTTATCTAGTCCGAATGACATCCCAATGTCTTTGCTGTAGATCCGGGTGAGGTGAATTAGGGAATCAATGTCACGCTCATTTTTGGCATACAGCTTGATGTCATCCATGTAGAGGAGGTGGTTGATGGATGTTCCACTTTGGAACTGGTATCCGAAGCCACTCTTTGAGATGATCTGGCTGAGGGGGTTTAGGCCTATGCAGAACAGCAGGGGGGACAGAGCATCTCCTTGGTAAATGCCACATCTGATGCTCACTTGTGCAATTGGGTTTGAGTTGGCCTCCAGAGTTGTCTTCCACAGCCTCATTGAGTTCTGGATGAACTCTCTTAGTGTCCTGTTGATGTTATACAGTTTTAAGCATTCCAGTATCCATGTATGTGGCATTGAGTCATAGGCTTTCTTGTAGTCAATCCAGGCAGTGCACAGGTTGGTGTTCCTCGTCTTGCAATCTCGGGCAATTGCCCTGTCAACCAGTAGCTGGTGTTTGGCTCCCCTGGTGTTGTTGCCTATTCCTTTCTGTGCTCTGCTCATGTATTGCTCCATGTGCCTACTCATCTTAGTCGCTATGATGCCTGATAGAAGCTTCCATGTGGTGCTGAGGCAGGTTATAGGCCGGTAGTTAGATGGTATTGTTCCCTTCTGGGGGTCCTTCATTATGAGGACTATCCGGCCCTGGGTTAGCCACTCTGGGTGGTTTCCCGATATCAGCAGCTGGTTCATCTGTGCTGCTAGGCGTTCATGGAGTGCTGTCAGTTTCTTAAGCCAGTAGGTATGAATCATGTCAGGCCCTGGTGCTGTCCAGCTCTTCATTTTGAACACTCTGGTTTGGATGTCTGCTAGTGTGATGACTACTGGGTCTTGTTCTGGGAGTTGGCTGTGCTCTGCCTGTAAGTCTGTCAGCCATTGGGCATTGGTGTTATTTGTTACCTCCTTCTCCCAGATGCTCTTCCAGTATTGCTCAGTCTCAGCCCTAGGTGGGTCCATTGTCACCTTGCCCCCCTGCCATTGAGAGTAGACCTTAGCTGGGTTGGTGGAGAACACCTGGTTTATTCTCCTGGCCTCTACCTCTCTTGTGTATCTCTTTAGGCGGGTAGCTAGTGCTGTGAGCCTTTGCTTAGCAGTCTCCAGTGCCTCAGCTGTGGACAGTTTGTTGTATTTCTTGGGCAGTTCTTTCCTCAGATTCACACCTCTGCTTAGTTCTGTTAAAACACTGACTTCTCTCCGTGCTGCCATGATCTTTGCCTCTAGCCTTCTCCTCCATGGGGCCTTCTGGCTGCTCTGACTGTTCATCTTGTAGTCATCTCTAGGATTACGGTTGCTGCTGCGTACATCAGCTGATTGGTCTCAGTGATGGTAGTGGTAGGGACAGTTTGCAGTGCAGTGTTCAGGTCCTCAAGTAGAGACTGGTCTGGTGCTTTGTTCTTTAGCCTTGGCAAGCAGGTAGTTGTGTTCCCCCAGGATTTCATGATTCTCTTTCTCAGGTCAGCTGCCCTTGTGTTTAGTCTTTCTGGGGCTTGGTACCCAATCTCGATATTTGGGGGTGGTGGTGAAACCACCCCCAAGCTGACCTGTCGTCCTGGCTCCCCCTTGCCGTAGCATCTTTGTACCGTGGATGAGGTACAACGCTGCACCTCATCGATCTCTAGCTGTGATAGCAACCTCTTATTGCGGATATTCGAACACTGAAATAGGAGCTGTTTCTTAGTCAGTGAGGATGTGGGGTTTCGAAGCAACCATTTCTCCCACATCCTCTGCATGTACCCTCTCTCACTGGGGTTACTCCCGTAGTAACACTCCATCAGTACCATGTTCTCTGCCCTGCTCCATGAATGTCTTGTTCCAGTAGCCAATTTAACATCAGGGTGTCCTGGTTCCTCAACCCCTAACGCGGACCTTGTTGTCCCGGGCGCCGTCCGAGCCGTTATGACTCCATATATATATATATATATATATATATATATATATATATATATATAAACATTTAAATTTTAAATATTTTGGCTACAAGAAGGACAATAATGAAATGTATGTACTGTGTCGACCACTAATCAATTTGACTGTGTGCACATCTGTTATTTACTCCTTAGGATTTTTCATAATGCAATATATATTGCAAGGTTTAAAAAATGTTGTGCAGTCACATATATTTATTTATGTTATTATTTTCTTTTCTTTTTAATTTATTTTTCATTCTAATTCATTGTTTTTTATTTTTTCATATCACAATATATATTGCAGAATAAAAAAAAAATGCCAATTTCATTTTTTTCTAATATTGTGCAGCTCTACTCTATGTGTGGTTTCCAACAAATCTGGTGATTTAAAAAGAACTTCTTTTCATTAAGTCATTTTTTTTACATGATTCAGCTCCATTTCTACTTATTTATACTCTAAATTATCTGGTAATATTTATTTTAACCCATGTCATCCCATCAAACTAATTCAGTCTGAATAGTTCTACAGTTAAAATATGTTCCACAGTGACACCTAGTGGACAGAAAAATATCTGCCATTACCTAGTTCATTTGTGGTCTGTCTTAAAACATGTCACTGTTTGACATCATTACTGAGCTGAAGGTGATGATAACTATATCTATATGTAAAACAAACCTTTATGATTGATCTACAGGTCAAAGACAATACATGGCCGACACCGTTTATGCTGCTCCTGTGGTAAGTATCATGACTTTTTAAAAAAACATTATTTTACAATTGACAGACTAAAAAAATAATGTATGTTGATTATTTTATCCAGTTTTACAGTTGAGTGCTGTAAACTATTTATTAAATAGGGTGCTTGCTGTTTTTCAAAGATAAAATTCCAGACTTTTCCAAACTGATAATTTTTCCCCAAGACCTTGAGTTGATGAACTTTTCTACTTGTGTGTCGACTGTCTACTTCACTGGTTAAGATTGAACCAGTCGTGTTTATTAAAAAAGTTAATTTTAATAATATTGAAAGAACAAACACATAGTTCACAATAACTTTACTATTTATCATTTTACAATATTTTCAGCATACGGTGAAAAAGCTACTACAAGAATTTTTCTCCATACTTTATTAAGACTTAAACACAAAATTCAAGACTTTTCAAGGTCTGGAAAACAGGCTTTCGAAATTCCATACTTTTTAAGACTTTCAAGACTTGTGCAAGCACCCTGATTAAACCTTTTGTCTGTCTTTTTGCTAATCATGACATGTCCCCCTGTTCATTTACAAGACATTAATATCAGCTTAAATTAGGATGTCCCAGAGCCGATCAAATGATGTCAGACTTGATCAGGATTAGTTATGTTGGTCAGCAATAAGAAATTATATATATATATATATATATATATATACACATTAATAGTGTTTTTTAATGGGAGGGGCTGAAATCTGTGAAGTAGTGTTTTCATTCCAGGACAATACTGACTTTACAGTACCTGGTCGTCATAGCGATAGTATTGACTTTACACGCAAACAAAATATCCTATAAGGTCCACTAAACTTGGTCCACTAACATAAACAAAGAAAAACCAAAATACACAAATCTTACCTAAACTGAAAAACTGGAGAAAACTGTACGAAAAAAAATATTCCCGTCTTCTATTTTTAGACAGATTTTCAAACACAAAATCATAAAACTCTGGTCATATGAGGGGGATGAGAAGACAGACATCTGCTGGGACTGGTGTGAGTGTCCTCTATATGTCCCCAGGTCACTGCTGAGGAACCAAACGTCATCACACACACCTGCAACTCATCTTCATTAACCTACGAAGGGAAACAAAATCTACACAAAAAATACTAAAATATACACAACTATAACAAGAACTGATTTAACATCGACAGCATTAATTATTCTTTTCTTGTGTTTATTGTTAAAAATAACGGAGCATCACAGCGGGTCACAGAGTGTGGTTTTAACACCACAGCCCAGTTCAATGGGGGGGGGGGGGGGGGGGGGGGGGCTGGTTCCTCAGATGCTCACCATTCAGGATAATTTTGGATACTTAAAACTGAGGGGAATAAAACAAAGGGACATCCTGGATTTGTTTAGTTGCACTTCATTTGTTAAAAAATATATTTTAAAGAAGTATCGGAACCGTCGATCAGTCAAAATCAAAGGACATGGAGGACAAAAGCCTAACTGGGACATCCCTAGTTTAAACGACTGGTAACAACTTCTGGTTCTTGGACCTGATGAAAAATGTACAAACATAGAGTAAATCTGCTGCTGAACTCTTATCTGGTAATTCACAGCATCCTCAAATGTGTTTGTGTTTTTGCATGAGTTGGTTTACAAATGTATTTTATTCATTTTCAGGTGTCTTCACCAAACCAGAACCAGAACCAGAACCAGAACCAGACGTTGGCGGTAAATGAAGTTGACTCTCTCACGTCTACCTACAGTTTATTAGGACCTCACCCAGGACCCAAAGAAAAACCGGTTCCTGAGAGTTTGTACACTCAGGTCCAAAAGTCTTAAAGATGGTCATGGCTACTGTCCATCTGCAGAGGACACAGCTGAGAGGAAGACAGAGAACAACCCATAAATGTGTGTGTTTGAATATGTGTGCAAACTTCTGGTGCGACCACAGCATTCAGGATGGTGTTGTTAGCACCTCTTCATTTCTAGAAAGACCAGGACATTTCTTTGATCAGTTTTTCCCCTCTGCACCATGTGTGTTTCCTCTAGGTCCAGAGTCCACCCACATCAAAAACAAATGGGCTGAAATGTAGGCTAATTCTGTGTCAGTGCTCTTGACCGTAGAGTTAATGAAGAGCTGGAGGTGTTTCCTAACGACCTGAAATGGCAGCCCATTGTAATTGCCATCTTTTTTGCTTAACTGGTTCTGGTTTGTGGGGGCAGAGGAACCCAGACAGCCCCCTCCCCAGCCACCAGCTCTTCCAGGAAAATCTCAACATGTTTCAGACCTGCTCTACCAACTGAGCTGTGGCTCAGTTGGTAGAGCAGGTCATCCAATGACTGAAGGTTTGGCGGTACACGTCCTGGCTCTGGCTCTCCACATGTCGAAGTGTCCTTGGGCAAGACACTGAACGCTGACTTAGGCTCCCAGTAGTATTGGCAGAACCTTGGAAATCTACTGGAGTATGAGTGTACGTCTGAATGTGAGGCTAATGTAAAGCACTTTGAGCAACATGAAGGTTTACAAGCTCTATATAAGTTTACTATTAAGATATAATCTCTCAGGTGTGTCTTGGGTTGCCCTGAGGTTTCTGGACATGCCCGTAACATCTCCCCAGCAGTATGTCTGGGAGGCAACTCCACTGGAGATGTTTGGAGATGAATATGGTGTCATTCCACTGAAAAGCACTTTTCCCCCGACTTACCAACACATGCTGCCTTTGACAGTGGTTTGTCCCCTCCACTGGCTGCATACTGCATTCACAGAAAACAAGAAGAACAAGGGACCCAGAAAAAGCTGGTCCATCTGATGTCCCCACTTTAACGTCCCCCACGTGGGGTTAAGCCTGTCCTCCATTGCAGGAATCTTAAGTAGCATTAGCATTAGCATCTACAAGAGAAGACAGCGCCACAGTAGCTGCTGCACAAACTGGAAAAAAAATGGCGGATCAAACTGGTTCATGTGCTCTCTGTGGAAATAAAGCCTTGTGCACAACAAGCAACAGCACGAAACCTAGCTGGATGCTATTTGGATAAAGGTAAATACATACACAGCGAGAGGGAAGGGGGGAGTGTTCTGACCCAATCAGAGACGCCTTGTTACTGTGTCATTGACATGTATGAGGAAGTACCAGTAAACTCTGTTGTTTGACCTGAAGTCATTTTTCTATCGTGAAAAAACAGCCGGAAACAAAGCAATCCAGATGTTTTTTTTTAAAATAGAACCAACACACAATGTATTTAATAACAATGGAGAACACAGTAATATTAATGAAATAACCATGGAATGACAGCTTTAATATGTGATGGAAAAATCCAAAAGTGTAAGGCTTAATTGCAAATGGTTCCAAAGTTATGACCATTTCAAATATAGGAGAGAATCAAAAATAAGACTTGAAATTTTGGTCTATTTTCAGGATCCTATCATTTCTGAAGAACAAGAGCTCGAGGTCTGAACATTTCAGAATAATTTCACTAGTATCTATAGTCCTAAGGAATGTGAACGTATTTATTTAAAATGTACAATTGTATGTTACATAGAATACAGAGAATTTGAGATTTTATCCCTCATGAACTGAAATGCTACTTTTGTCCACCCATTACACAAAAACTAACAAAGGAAAAGAACATTTCAACTCCTCCACTTAATCTAGGACTTCCTTCCTGACCTGGAATGGGCATCCCACCCCTTTCCCACCGAGGACACTCCATGGCAGCTCACTGATCCTAACATGTGCTAATGCTAATGCTAACGCTGGACATTGTGTGTATTTTGCTTTAAATGGTGGAAAAAAAGATTGGTGACATACTGTAGTCTCAGAAACATTGCATGAAACTCAGGAACATTAAATAAAACTGAGTTTGTTCATCCTGAAGGAATTTGGAAACAAATCCTTAAGAACTGCTACAAATAAAGTGTCCATATACATATAGTTTTCTCTCACCTGCCTTGACTCTCATATGAACATTTCCATCCATAGGGTTTAATCTGATGTGGGTTTACCCTTTGCAGTTATAACAGTTACAACTCTTCTGTGAAGGTTTTACACAAGGTTTAGGAGTGAGTTTATGGGAATTTTGGACCATTCTTCCCAAAAACACATTCATGAGATCACACAGTGATGTTAGGCAGATGGCCTGGGTAACATCTGCCCAGAGGAAATTTTACAACCCCCTAACCCTAACCTTCACCCTGGCTCTCAGTCTGCACTATAATCCATCCCAAAAGTGTTGTATGGGGTTAAAGGTCAGGACTGTGTTCAGGTCAGTCCACTTCATTCACATCAAACTCTCTCATCCATGTCTTTATGAACCTTACCATGTGCACAGTCATGTTGGAACAAGAAGGGCCATCCCCAAACTGTTCCTACAAAGTTGGGATCATGGAAATGATCCCAAAATCCCAAAATGATTCAAAATCTCTTGGTACTGAAGCAGGATATTTTGGACAACGCAGCCTTTCCATTAGTAAAGTCTAACTGTGGAAAAGCTGTGACTGATGAATCTTGCCACACCATATATTTAACTCCAAACACACACACACACACACACACACACACACACACACACACACACACACACACACAGGTGCAGAACACTGCATTTTCATATTAAACCCTATGGATTAAGAGGAAATGGATGAAAGAATGACATGTCAAGTGCATATGTGAGTCAAGGCACATATACATTTATGGTGTATTTTAAATGACTGCTTAGTTGTTATTGTTTTGAACTGTATTTATTTTCATTGTTAACTTTGCAACAAAAAAAACGTCCTGTGTACTTTTCACCTCTGTTACTCAGAAACTGTCTAAAATAACATCATTTCACATGATAAATGAATAGTCATGCATGTTCAATATTACACCATAGGGAAATGCAGTTATAATCTTACAGAACATGATGTAATATTTTCCAGCCTCATTAGTCGCTTTTCCATTAGTTATATGTGCACATTTTTACTGATATTTGCTGATATTTATGTTGAAAAAAAATTCTATTTTTGCATTAAATCACAAATAAGATGATTTGTTTATTTATTATGAGATGGTTTGAGAAGTCATTCTGTAAAAATGGCGGTAAATGTAAATATCATTGTTTTATAGACATATTATTATTACATATTACCCCTCTATTTCCTACTAAATTAAGAATGATGTGGTTTCCAGGTGTGTTCACTAGGGATGGGAAGATTATCTGATACATATCGATACACCGACACATGATCTGAGTGCATCAGTAGAGAAGCTGCGAGTGAATGAAAAGTTTGGAATGATATCGTGATGCATCAGTTACTGAACGTTTGTAGTGATAAAATTCAATATGCTCAATATAATAGGATTTTAGTTTCATTTAAAAGTGTTTCTCATTCCTTCAGTAAAGTTTTTCTTTTCTATAGACCCACATTAACGTGCACTGTGTATTAGTGGATGTGTTCACTGTCCAGGACAGTATGAGCTCTGTGGACACTGGGACTCCAGCGCTGTGGATAAAAACTAAAATCTGACAGAAGGAGAACATGTGACCCCACCGGGCACATTTCCTCCACGGCAGGGGGCTGCAACCAGCTCAGGGTGGAGCAGGAATGGTCAGTGGGAAGGTGGCTCGTGGGTCCGGCTGTGACCCCCCCCTTCTGCCCAGACTGAGCTAAATGTTAGGTTCCTCTTTCAGGCATTTTGTGTTTATGTCGTCAGAAAGACTCATAGACCACAGGACCTTATGGGGATGAAAGACACTTTCATGGTCTTATTTGATAAATAAATAATCCAGCTCATTGAATTACATTGTATATGTTTTAATAGAATGAATGTGTTGAATCAGAATGGACTTATTTGTTCTGTATCATTTGGGTGTGAATCGTATTGTGAGGTGCCACTCGCGTATCTTTAATATATCGGATCGTCGATACTGTATCGAGATGCGTATCGTATCGACTTTACAACTAAAATTCCCATTCCTAGTGTCCACACATACCACATCATGTTTCTGTCCAAAATATTCTTTTTCACTTGATGCAACTTCTGTCAATATCACATTTTTTAATTCACCTGACCATACAATAGGTAAGAAAAACGGTCTTTCCATTGCATCAACCTGAAAAAACACCTTATGCTAGCACAGAAACATAATCAAATAACAAGGGTTTGTCGAAATTGTTGTTAAATGTTTAAATATTCATGTGAAAGTTATATTTGTGCATTTTGAGATTCAATGGAAAAGCGACAAATGTAATTCTTCATGAGGGTCTACATTTCACTGTCTGTTACGTGTTAAATAAAGATGTTTTTATGTTTCAAACACTTGTCTATCGTGTGGTTTACTGTTTGTGGTGGTGAATCTTTCTCATATATTTTCTCCTTTTGGTGTCAGTTATGTTATGTTTCTGTCAGGTGCCGTTACGACTGAAAACACAGAACATTAATTTGTTACCACACCCCCCTGAAAGTTTGTTTGTTTGTAAAAAGCTTTATGCAAAAACTACTAGACCATTTTCTTAGAAATTTTCACAAAAGGTGCAAAGTGTCCCAGAATAGATCCCATGATATTTTGGTGAATGTAGGTCAAAGGTCAAGGAACCAGTCACTAAAAATGTGTTTTCATAATATTTTACTTGTATGACATAGTTTCAGTGATTTTGGACAAAGGAGAGTGAGGTTTAAGATAAGTTTAGTAGAACATTAGATTAACTTGCATTGATACACAGACTATATATTGATTTATATACTTACATACATACTAGGGCTGTAACAGTGCACAAAAATCACAGTTTGGTATGGACCTCGATTTTTAAGCCATAGTTTGGTTCCTTTTTGGTACAGTATGTAAACAAAATGCCAAACTATTTTCTTCATCAGCACGGTATTTATTAAACCCAAAAAAATGGAAATATACAAATAGAAACAGTAAATAAGTGAGTGATAAACTAACAATAATGTACGATCACATTTAATAGAATAGAATTTATTTTGTCATTGTAACAAGTACAATAAAGTTAAAATGCAAACCAGTGAATGAGTAAAAACAAGCTTAAAATTAAAAATATAAAAATTACTCATTTAAAAACAAGTTTTAATAATAATAACAATAATACTAATAATAATATGAACCAACACACAAAAAATTGGATTTTACCAGAAACATTTTAATGGACCTGCTGTGTGAACGTAGCCTTTGTCAAACACAGCGTGACACTTTAACTCCTGTTTGTGGTTTTAAGTTTCCGGTCTTCTTGCGTTCATCAAACCTCATGCATTTTTGACTCAGTATGAAAATAAAATGTCAGATACTTGTGGTAAACTGTACCACAGTTCTGTATGAAGTAAAGAACATTTAGAAAACAGGAAGAATAAAGAACAACCTGATAATGAACATGTACAATAAAAGGCATAATTTGATTGTGAGCTCTTCCCCCATTAAAACGTTACTAACATCGACAAAGACAAACACATTAGAACAGGGGTGCACATTCCTGGTCCTCGAGGGCCACTATCCTGCATGTTTTAACTGTATCCCTCACTTGATTCAAATGATCAGCCTGTCATCCAGCTGTGCAGAAGACTGATAATGACTGTCAGGTGTGCTGAAAGAGGGAAACATCTAAAACATGCATGACAGCGGCCCTCATGGACCAGTATTGGGCACCCCTGCATTAGAATAAAGAGGAACAACAGACTGACCAGAGACACAAAGAAAGATACAGAAGCTGAAACATGAAGACTAGAGGGTTAGAACAGTTAAAGACAGAGGACAAAAGGATGAGAAGAGGAAAGGAGTGAGAAAAGGTGAACTAGGGCAGGAGCTACACTGACAGGAGGAGGAGGAGCTACACTGACAGGAGAAGGAGGAGCTACACTGACAGGAGGAGGAGGAGGAGCTACACTGACAGGAGGAGGAGGAGTTACACTGACAGGAGGAGGAGGAGTTGCACTGACAGGAGGAGGAGGAGCTACACTGACAGGAGGAGGAGGAGGAGCTACACTGGGAGTTTGTCTAGATCATTCTGTGTCCATGTTCGAGATTGTTATTTGTACTTATTTCTAGTCATTCATCAATGAACTGTATAAGCTTAAAAATGTAGATACACTGGAGAAAAAAAAGAATTAAATCTGCAAAACCCGACGAAAACACACTAGTAGAACCCACTAAAACAGCATCATCACTATTATGTACAATTATTTACAAGAAAACAGCACATAAACAGAGTTAAAACTGCATTAAAACTTCACTAAAACGTTCCTTAAAATTCATCAAAATCTTCTCACTCTCACCGGCTGCCTTCTGCTTCTTTAAGCTCCGCCCACTTCCATCCCTCCCCTTCAGCTAATGCAGGCTTCTACCCTAATGTGTTAGAGACTAGAAAATACAGCTAAAAGATGACATTTGGGTTTTTGAAATCGTCCAAATAGGGGATGTAAAACAAAATTGTCTGAAAAAGGTCAAAAAAGTAATAAGAAACAGAAGTAAAAACAGCCATAGAGGGTACAAAGAGAAACAGGACGTCTGGTACCTGTCAAATAAAGTTCAAAACATATTTATCTTATAATTTCTTATTTACAGTAGTATTTGGCAGAAAATGTAACTTTACATGGTTAAACCCTCTGCATTACTTTTCTGTAGAGGTGTTTTACTGCACATTTTTTTTCATCGTTGTCTTGACATGGACACTGATGACGGCAGAAACCATGACGACCAGACCAACTGAGAACACAGCGATCTTCACCCGACGTATGATGACATCAACATAGACTTCCTGAGGACCTGCATCTAGTCCAACATCATCACAACATGAGATTAAGTTAATTTCAGTTCAGTTTAAAATGAATTTAACAAAACAGAGTAACTGTGGTTTAGTTCTTAAAAGTCAAAAAGATTAAAACATGAAAAACTCATATAATGTCATTCATATATTTATTAAGGAGTGAGAGGAAACATATATGAGCCATTTTACTGAATAAATTCAAATCATAATCCCACTATGAAAGACACATTTTAAACAACAATTAGGTATTCAGACTTTACATGTGCACAAATATATTATGGTCTAATTAAAAACAATATATTAACTGAGATAATGCAAAACTACATTTATTTAAAATTAATCCTTTGTTACTTTCTATTGGAAGGTGTTTGTTCTGACCTCTAACCCCTAAATTTGATCTCACAAAAATACTAAAATTATTTTTCACACTTTCCTAAACTTACATTCAATTATTAGTTGAAATAATGAGATGCTGCATATGCTTCATATTAACAATAATACATGTGTTTAATGTAACAAGTCATTTTATACCAGTTCTTGTCTTTTATAATGAATTACCATATTCTATTGATCCGGTGATTATTATATTTCCAACATAATACATGTTAAGTTAATATTTAGCCAAAATACTTCAGAATTGCTTTATTGTTGCCATAGTAACATGTGTGTATATATATATATATATATATATATATATATATATATATATATATATATATATATATATATATATATATGTGTGTGTATGCATAAATATTTACTTAATGCTATAATCAGTCGTTTTGACAAAAATAAAAGACAATATAGACAACATTGAGTTACCACTCTGTCTTATAATAATGGTTGGTTAGGTGTATGTGTAATTTCAACTCTCATTAATGGTGAAGTCAATATAATCAATTCTATACATTTTACAGGAAAATGGTGTTTGATTTGAATGCGTCAAAGATACAATATGACAAAATACATTCAAAATATTAATTTAATTCATTTTAAAAGAAAATAATCTACACATCTGAGAATGGGGGGGGAATAGTCATAGTTCAATCTAATTATCTTAATTCTAAAGGGAATGTGATGTTTCAGTAGTGACAAATTGTGGGTCAGAAAATGTGTTGCAACATGGATGTGGTCAAAGTTTTTACAAAATAGCATAATTTCACACACTTTCCAACCCAGTTCAGTAGAATGGTCCATATAATACCAGCCCTTCTCCACATCACACTCTCAAACATGCAGACCAGGGGCCACATCCAGCCTTCCAAAGGGTCCAGTCTGGCCCCTGGGATCAATTTGTAAAATACAAAAATGACACTGATTTTAGTTCAGGTTCCACAGACAGACCAGTTTAATCTCCAGTGGCTGGAATCAGTAACATAATATAATCTATAATCATTTTTGTCTGTGTACATGTACACATTTTCATGTCACTTTACTGTATTTACCCTAAAACACATTTGACAGAAACCTGAACAGACTATAGTATGTTTTTGAGTAACACTTTATAATACCTACACACATTCCACCATGTATTAACCCTTTGTTACCCATGTGTAAATTGGTTGTTCATGATGTATTAACCATTTGTTACCTATTTGTTAATTTTATTAATATATTAGTTATACACAATTAATCATAAAGCAGTTGTTCACAGGGCTACAAATGGTTTGTTCATGATGAATTGTGTATGAATGAACCATTAACAAATGGTTAGTACATCATTAACAAATGGGTAATAAATGGTTAACACATAGTAAATTGTATGTAGGTATTATAAATGTTACCTGTTTTTGGTCTGACCACCACCACTGCTGCATATGCTTCATATTAACAATAATAAATGTGTTTAATGTAAAAGTAAAACACAGCAGCTGCTACAGTAGACTGACACATTAGTGAATCTAGCAACAAAAGTGTAAAGTTGGTATCAGTGACTGATCTAAAGACTGTTGTTGAAGCTCAGCCATGGTTTCATAGGATATAAATAAGTCCACAACATTTACTTCATATGTTTAAGGAAAATATTTCAGTCTTACCTGGAGTTTTAGTGCAAAGTGGGTCAATAGGTGTCGAATCTATGGTCCAGTTGACCTGGTTGCTATGGTTACAGGTGATTGAGCCATCTGACAAGTAGATATGAAGTTTGTTTCCTTGGTCGGTGCAGGTTCGGTTGGTGCAGGTAAAAGCAGTGGTGATGGTGTAGTGGTCTGTGGTGCAGCTCACAGTGACGTTACAGTCTGGACTGAAGGTCACAGAGTTCACCGACACTGACACTGGAGACACAGGATCTGAAAGAACAACACAAGGACTAAACACTGACAGACACTGTAGTAACTATCACTGATCAGGATCAGAAATGAAGAAGAACTAACCTACAACTGTGATGTTGTATTTCACCAGGATGTCTTGTTGACCTTTGGTTATTTGTGCATCATACAGTCCACTGTCTGCCTTCTGGAGGTTCTTCAATGTCACAGAATAATTTCCCCCAAGGAATACAGTCTCCTTGTACTTATCATTGACCTTTGGTTGATTACCAGGTGAAAATAATACCAATAAGTCATGATAACTGTTTTTTTTCTTCAGTGTCCATGCAAGCAAATCATAACCCTCCACAGCACCAGGATCTGGAATTTCCAGACGGACGTCTTTTCCCGTCTGAACAAATAAATTCTTCACATCACTGGATCCTGTTAAAACACACAGTAAAGTAAAAAAGTTCAGTTTGATTGTCCCAGTAGAGAATTTCAGTCAGTGTATTTGATCCATCCTAGTTCACAGGGAGCAGTGAAGCATGGTCAGATCTAAACCAGTACCCTGGTCCAGGTCACTAACAGGAGAATCAACTGAACATATGTTTTAATAATACAGCAAAACTATGGAGTCTATGGAGACATGTGGAAAAAGCAAGTGTGTGGCATGTTTTTTGTGCGAAGGTCCCTGGTTCTATTCCCACACCAGACCTTTCTGTGTGGAGTTTACATGTTCTCCTCGTGTCTGCATGGGTTTTCTCCAGTTTCCTCCCACCATCTGTCATATCCCTCCTCACTGTGCGACGCCTCCTCGCTGCTCATCGCCGGGGCCGAGGCTGGCAGTATCTGGTGGACTGGGAGGGTTATGGTCCAGAGGAGCAGTCCTGGATCCCAGCCAGCTATGTGGTCAACCAGTCACTGATCACGGAGTTCCATCGGGATCACCCGGAGCTTCCTGGGCCGTCTGGAGCCGGCCATTGAGGGGGGAGCACTGTCATATTCCTCCTCACGGTCTCTTTTTGTGTGTGTGTGTGTGTGTGTGTGTGTGTGAGAGAGTGGGAATGACTTATGGTCATCTTTTGTTATCTGGACTCTATGTTTTTGGAGCTCACAATAAACAGCCTGTGTTGAAGCGGTTGGTGTCTGCATTGGGTCCAATCCACTACACATCCTTAACAGAGTGAACTGACCAACCATGGATCCCGCAGACGTGAAACAGATGGGAGCTGCTATTCACAATCAGGCACTCCGTCTCCGAGCCCAGGAGGAACGGCTCACACAGTTCCAGCAGTCTCTCCAGGAGTCGGCCGACCGTCACTAGCGGATACTCCTCGCCCTCGGGGAACACATGCGGGGATTGACAGAGTCCCTGTCATTGGACCCTCGCTCAGTTGGAGCTGAGCGCCCGCTGTCCGCAGCCGAGTCCGCCCCGGCTGCCGCCTCCGTCTCAGCTGCTGCCTCTCCTCTCCTGTCTCATCCTGAGAAGTTTTCAGGGGACTCCGGTCGCTGTGAATCTTTTTTCACACAATGCAGCATCCACTTTGAACTGTCACCTTCCAGTTATCCCTCCGATTGACCTAAGATCACCTTCATAATAACCCATCTGACTGGACAAGCCGAGACTTGGGCCACTGCAGAATGGTGTAAGGATTCCCCCTGCTGCCGGTCTCTTCCGGGGTTTATCGAAGCATTCAAAAAGATTTTTCAGCAGGCTTCGAACGGGCGGGATGCGGCGCAGAAGCTCACTACTCTCCGACAGGGCAGCGGCACGGCGGCGGACTATGCCATTACATTCCGGATGCTGGCGGCGGACAGTGGGTGGAATGACATGGCTCTCCAGGGGATGTTCCTCCAAGGTCTGTCTCCCGCCGTCAAGGACCAGGTGGCTCCACTGGACCTCCCGGAGGATTTCGACGGCCTCGTCGCGCTCATCATCCGGGTGGATCACCGGGGGCTGGATTCTTCTTTGTGGAGAAGAAGGATCACACCCTCCGACCATGTGTTGACTACCGGGGCCTCAATAACATCACCATCTGCAACATGTACCCACTTCCACTCGTCTCTACAGCCTTTGAACAGCTTCAGGGTGCTCGTGTCTTCACCAAGTTGGATCTGCGCAGTGCGTACCACTTGGTGAGGATACGGGAGGGGGATGAGTGGAAAACAGCGTTCAACACTCCATCTGGTCACTAAGAGTACCTGGTTATGCCTTTCGGTCTCACCAACACACCTGCGGTGTTCCAAAATTTCGTGAATGACATTCTTGGGGAATTCCTGAATTGGTTTGTGTTTGTCTATTTGGATGACATCCGTATTTTCTCCCTTGATCTATCTACTCACATCCAGCATGTCCGCACCATCCTCACCCGTCGCTTTGCCGCTTCCTGGGTTTTGCCAATTTCTGCTGCCGCTTCATCCATGGTTATAGCTCAGTCACTGCTCCACTATTCCAGCTGACATCTGGGAAGACTCTGTTTGGGTGGACCCCTCGGGCCAACGAGGCCTTCACCCGGCTTAAGACCCTGTTCACCTCCGCTCCGGTTCTCATCTTACCCGACCCTCACCTCCAGTTCATTGTAGAGGTGGATGCCTCTGAGGTGGGGGTTGGGGCAATTCTGTCCCAGCGGTCCTCAAAGGACAAGCGTATTCACCCTTGCGCTTTTTTTTCTCGCCGTCTCACCCCCGCCGAGCAAAATTATGATGTAGGAAATAGGGAACTGTTAGCGGTGAAAGAGGCCCTGGAGGAGTGGAGGCACTGGTTGGAGGGTGCAGAACAACCCTTCTTGGTGTGAACAGATCACCGGAACCTGGAGTATATCCAGGGGGCCAAGCGGCTGAATGCTCAGCAGGCTAGATAGGCACTGTTCTTCACCCGATTCAATTTTACCCTCTCCTATCGACCAGGGTCGAAGAACAGAATGGCCGATGCTCTGTCCCGCCAGTTTGCCCCTTCTCCTCCACAGAAGGAACCAGAGACCATCTTGCCCCGGTCCCTGGTAATCGGGGGTCTCACATGGGAGATAGAGGAACAGGTACGGTTGGCCAGTCAGGGTCAGGCTGTACCTCCAGCCTGCCCCAAGGGACTGCTCCATGTTCCTCCTGCCTTGAGGTCCCAGTTCTGGTGGGAGGGAATGGAGCAAGAGGTTAGGAGATATGTCCTTTCTTGTTCAGTTTGTGCTCAGGTGAAACCTTCCCATCATCACCCCGGTGGTTTGCTGCTGCCCCTGCCAATCCCGACACGTCCCTGGAGTCATATCTCCCTGGATTTTGTGACCAGGCTACCTCCTTCGGATGGTAAGACGGTGGTGCTCACGGTGGTGGACAGGTTTTCAAAGATGGCCCATTTTATACCTCTGCTGAAACTTCCCTCAGCGGAGGAGACGGCAGAGGTTCTGTTGGATCGGGTGTGTAGGGTGCATGGGTTCCCCAGGGATATTGTGTTGGACCGGAGGCCCCAATTCATTTCAAAGTTTTGGACTGAGTTTTGCCGCCTTATTGGGGCCAAGTCTAGTCTCTCCTCAGGCTATCACCCCCAGTCCAATGGGCAGGCAGAGAGGACCAACCAGGCTTTGGAGATGGGACTGCGCCTTCTTGCCTCTTCCAGGCCTTCCACCTGGAGTTCGCAGGTCATCTGGGTGGAGTTTGCACACAACACTCTGCCCTCTGCGTCCACTGGTTTCTCCCTGTTTCAGTGCGTGTTTGGGTACCAACCTCCACTGTTCGAGCAGCAGGGGGCCATCAGAGTTCCTGCTGCCTCGACTCTGATCAAACGGTGCAGGAGGGTCTGGGCCCGTGCCAGACGGTCGCTTCTCAGGGCGTCGGCTACTGCCAAGAGGGCAGCTGACAGGCAGCGCTCGGATCCTCCTCCGTACCAGGTGGGGCAGAGGGTTTGGCTCTCCACTCGGGACCTGCCACTCCGGGTGGAAAACCGTAAGTTGGCGCCCAGGTTTATTGGTCCGTTTCCCATTATCAAGGTCATTAATCCCGTGTCTGTCAGGCTTCGGCTCCCCAGGTCCATGCGCATCCACCCCTCCTTCCACATCAGCCGCATTAAGCCCCACCAAGGTCCCCACCCTCTGGTCCCTTGCACAGCACCCCCCCCGCCGCCCAGGATGGTGGATGGGGGCCCAGTCTACACTATGCGACGCCTCCTCGCTGCTCGTCGCCGGGGCCAAGGCTGGCAGTATCTGGCGGACTGGGAGGGTTATGGTCCGGAGGAGCAGTCCTGGATCCCAGCCAGCTATGTGGTCAACCAGTCGCTGATCACGGAGTTCCATCGGGATCACCCGGAGCTTCCTGGGCCGTCTGGAGCCGGCCATTGAGGGGGGAGCACTGTCATATCCCTCCTCACGGTCTCTTTTTTTCCCTTCACATTCTTTCCAGTCTGCTCCCTGTCACCTCTCACCTTAATTATTTCACCTGGTCCTCAACACACCTGTCCTCATCACTTCTCCCTATTTAAGTACTTTCCTTTTCTGTTTCCTTTGTCAGTTCACCCCACATGTTTGAGTTCTCCTGTGCTCCTGTTTCTCCTTACCGACGGACCACTGGATCGTTGTACCCGTTTGAGACATCAGACTTTTTGTGTGTGTGTGTGTGTGTGTGTGTGTGAGAGAGTGGGAATAACTTATGGTAATCTTTTGTTATCTGGACTTTATGTTTTTGGAGCTCACAATAAAGAGCTCACTGATAGGTTAATTGGTTAATGTAAATTGTCCATAGGTGTGAATCTGAGAGTGATTGTCTATATATGTTCAGCCCTGAGATGAACTGGAGACTCATACAGGGTGTAGGGTGGCTGTGGCTCAGTTGGTAGGGCAGGTTGCCCAAAGTGGCGGTTCCCGTACCGGCTCTGGTTGTCCAGAAAAACGTTATATTGTTCCTGCTCGTTTCTATTTATTATTTTTAGGCCTTCGCTGCGTACCACGTAGGGCCAAGGCCTATTGATACTTCTTGCAGTTTGACCTGATTCTGCTCTTTGACTTCTAATTTGACCCCCTGAACAATGAAAACTCAAATTTTTCACACACTTCAGAAGTTTGAAAAATTGTGAGTATATATAGGTTTTGTAAAAGTCGGTAAAGAAATATGACTACAACACCCTCTAGAAAAATTAAAATATATTGTATTAGGCCAGATCCCACCCTAGTGAAGTTAGAGCTATGAAAATCAGTACACATGTTCCATCATATGATGGCGAACAAAAAAACCTTATGATGGCCACGCCCATACACCAACAGGAAGTCTGCCATCTTGGATTGATTTTTCGCTTTTATCGGAATTTAACAAACTCCTTGGCCGTCGGACCAAATGAGCTCAAAATCAGTGAACACGATCTAGACAAGCGGGACATTAACAGTTATTAAATTTTTTTTGAAAAGTTGCGTCATTTTTATGCTACGTTGTCACAAAAATTTAGGATTTCGGGAAAAATTACCGCTACATGAATTGCTTCAGCTCTGAAATACAAACACCTATTTGGCTGAAAATTGATTCGTACGTCTATCTTTCTGTCATACACCTGCTTATCAATAGATAATAGAATAATACACCCATTCAAAACACAACATTTCAAATGAGTCATTCTATAGCGCCCCCTGCATATTCATACAAAAGCGTGCATTTCTGGCAGAATATCGCAACCTGTCCACAATACGATGACGTCTCGCTGTTCGCGTTCATCGGCAGTCGCGCCGAGGAGGCAGTAGCGAAGGACAGCGAAGGCCTTTGAGTCTGCTTGCAGTTTTAATTGGTGTTATTACAAATGATCACACATCATTGGAAAGTCACATTAAACATAATTCTTCCAAAATATTTCTGTGTTAGCAAAAGCAAAGCATCATCTATGATAAAACATTTCACCCATCAATGAATCAATCAATAAATAAACTAACACAAAAACTCTTCTAAAATGCAGAAAAACATGTGATAAATATGTGATAAAATATCCAATATATATGGAAAAATATGAAAATACATGCAATTAATACATTCATTAAACACCTTCAACAGTTTCTACAAAATAACTAGAAACAAAACTGTTCTATTTAATTACATACATTTTTTAAATCAGATTAATTTTGATTATGTATTAATTTTCACAGCCCTAATGGTAACAGATATTATTTATATAAAACACCTCCACTTCCAAATAACTCCTAAAAACTCATCTGTTCAAACTGTTTTTTGCTTGTTTTTTTCCCATTGTTTGGCTGTTTGTTATAGAAAGTGTCCTTGAGTGTCCAAAAACACACTATATAAGTTTGAACTATTATTGTTATTATTATTATTGTTATTATTATTATTATTATTATTATTATTATTATTATTATTATTATTATTATTATTATTATTATTATTATTATTATTATTATTATTATTATTATTGTTATTATTTCATATGTGACTGTAATTAAAACATCATAGAATCACATTATTTTGTTGTTTTTACTTTGTCCTTTACGTGCTATGAAATATAGGGACTAGTGCTGTTGAATTAACATTAACACACAGGGTTGTTGGTGTAGATATTCATTTTAAATCTATATTCATTTCATTTCATTTTTCATGAGAAAACAGACTCAGAAAAGAAGTGAATATATGTGCACTGAACGTATTTGTCTAAACTGCGTGACACCACAGAATCCACAACTAATGCACGCTTCATGTTAAAGTCATATTTTAAAGTGGAAGTGGTTTGGTGGAAAACAAAACTGTGCAAAACACTTCATGTTGGTCGACTCTTCTGTCTCTGGAGGGTCTTTGTGGACTCAAATCTCTCACAAAATACCCAAAAAATACACTTAGTTTATTTATTGGTGAATGTTTTTCCTGTATTTTTAGATGTATCTAGGCAAGGCAAGGCAAGTTTATTTATATAGCACTATTCATACACAGGGTAGCTCAAAGTGCTTTACAAAGGCAGTAGTATCTAATATCTAACACAAAAACTCTCTGAAAATAGGGGACAAAAAGCACAAAAAAATATGTGATATAAAATATCCAATACATATTTAAAAAATTGAAAATACATACAATTAATATGTTCATTAAACACCTTCCACAGTTTCAACAAAACACCTTAAAACAAAACTATTCTATTTAATTGCATTCATTTTATAAATTACATTAATTACAATCATGTTTTAATTTTGACAGCCCTAATGGTAACAGATATTATTTATATAAATCAGCTGTTCTGTTAATGTTCAGTTCATTGGTGATAAAGATGCATTATTTCTGTAGATAATATATAAATATTCCTTGTCCTACCTGCTTCCTCCACACAGACCAGTGCTCCCAGTATCACAAAAAAAACATGATAGAGTTTGTGTCTGAACTGAAAGAATGAAAGAGTGTGTGTTCTAACAAGACACACTAGAGCATCTCTCTCTCTCTCTCTCTCTCTCTCTCTCTCTCTCTCTCTCTCTCTCTCTCACTTCCTATTGTCTTTAAAGTCACACATAACACAGTGAACACATTACATTCATCTTTCTCACCAACTTCTATAAAACTCCAACAATCTGAAAATCCTTTGTCTTTGCATGTGTAGAAAAAAAACCCAGTATTTAAGAAGATGTCAAAAATAGAGATTAGACTGATATATAATATACATTTACTTCATGTATTTAAGGAAAATATTTCAGTCTTACCTGGAGTTTTAGTTCAAAGTGGGTTAATAGGTGTCGAAGCTTTGGTCCAGCTGACCTGGTTGCTATGGTTACAGGTGATTGAACCATCTGACAGGTAGATATGAAGAGAAGCAGCAGAAGGTGTGATCACTGATTTGTTTCCTTGGTCGGTGCAGGTTTGGTTGGTGCAGGTAAAAGCAGTGGTGATGGTGTAGTGGTCTGTGGTGCAGCTCACAGTGACGTTACAGTCTGGACTGAAGGTCACAGAGTTCACCGACACTGACACTGGAGACACAGGATCTGAAAGAACAACACAAGGACTAAACACTGACAGACACTGTAGTAACTATCACTGATCAGGATCAGAAATGAAGAAGAACTAACCTACAACTGTGATGTTATATTTCACCAGTGTTACTTGTTGACTTTTTGTCACAACCTGCCACGACCTTTCCCCCAGATCTTCTCCTCTCCAGTCTCAACTTTTGCTCCAGATTTATTCCAGATCACCTGACCTTCACCGCGCAAGCTGTTGCTGATCTGCAACTATGTAAGCAGTGAGGCTTGCAGTTGCCGGTACGGGACCATTCAGTTTGTCACCTCTATAAAACGGACACTCTACCTATCTCCCCTGTCACTGTAACCTGGACATTTCATCACCACCACGGACTCTGGCTGATCTATCCCCAGGTGTTTGTGTGTTTAGCCTGTGACTTGTCTTTATTTTTTTTTGGTTTTGTGATTACATCTATTCTCCTTTTAACACTGAGCATCTGTGTCCTCTCTTCACCTCACCCCTTCATGACACTTTTGACCATTAGTGCATCATACAGTCCACTGTCTGCCTTCTGGAGGTTCTTCAATGTCATAGAAAAATGTTGTCCAGGGAATACAGTCTCCTTGTACTTATCCTCCACCTGTGGTTGAGTATCAGGTGAAAATAATACTAATATGTCAGGAACGATATCTCTATTACTCTCACTATCACTATGTCTTATCATTGTGAAAACACATTTTTGGTGACTGTGACCTTTGACCTACATTCATCAAAATTTAATGGGATCGATTCTGGACCACCCACACCTTTCCTGAACAAATTGTTGGAAATTGGTCTAGTAGTTTTTGCATCAACCTGCTTAAAAACCAACTGACTTAAAAACAATACCCTCTCCCCTTCAGGGGGCAGAGTAATAAACTAACAATAAAGTACAAACACATTTATTGAATAGAATTTATTTTGTCATTGTAACAAGTACAATAAAATTTAAATGCAAACCAGTGAATGAGCAAAAACAAGGTTAAAATTAAAAATATAAAAATTACTAATTTAAAACAACGTTTTACTAATAATTATATGAACACAAAAAAACACAAAAAAATTTATTTCACCAAAACCATTTTAATGGACCTGCTGTGTGAACGTAGCCTTTGTCAAACACAGCGTGACACTTTAACTCCTGTTTGAATCTTTAAGTTTCCGGTCTTCTTGTGTTCATCAAACCTCATGTATTTTTGACTCAGTCTGAAAATAAAATGGCCGATACTTGTGGTAAACTGTAACACAGGTCTGTATGAAGTAAAGAACATTTAGAAAACAGGAAGTTATCTTGTTATCTTGTCGAGTTATCTTGAACACATACAGACAAACAGATAAACGCCGGCAAAAACATAACCTTGTTGGCGGATGTAATAAAAGGCATAATGTGATTGTGAGCTCTTCCCCCATTAAAACACTATCCTGCATGTTTTAACTGTATCCCTCACTTGATTCAAATGATCAGCCTGTCATCCAGCTGTGCAGAAGACTGATAATGACTGTCAGGTGTGATGAAAGAGGGAAACATCTAAAACATGCATGACAGCGACCCTCATGGACCAGCAGGCCCGGACTGGCACACGGGACAACTGGGACATTTCTGGCAAAATTATCTGAGGAGTCAAAAAAAGTAATAAGAAACAGAAGTAAAAACAGCCATAGAGGGTACAAAGAGAAACAGGACGTCTGGTACCTGTCGAATAAAGTTCAAAATATATATATAAAAAAAAAAAAAAGATTGGAAAATACTTCAGAAAACCTTTCAACAAAAAGTCAAATGATGAACAGACGTCTGTACTTTATCTTATAATTTCTTATTTTACAGTAGTATTTGGCAGAAAATGTAACTTTACATGGTTAAACCCTCTGCATGTTAAACATTACTTTTCTGTAGAGGTGTTTTACTGCACATTTTTTTTCATCGTTGTCTTGACATGGACACTGATGACGGCAGAAACCATGACGACCAGACCAACTGAGAACACAGCGATCTTCACCCGACGTATGATGACATCAACACCGACTTCCTGAGGACCTGCATCTAGTCCAAAATCTTCACAACATGAGATTAAGTTAATTTCAGTTCAGTTTAAAATGAATATAACAAAACAGAGTAACTCTGCTTTAGTTCTTAGAAGTGAAACAGATTAAAACCTGAAAACCTCATATGTCATTCACTCCTGAGAGGAAACGTATATGAGCCATTTTATACCAGTTCTTGTCTTTTATAATGAATTACCATATTCTATTGATCCTGTGATTATTATGTTTCCAACATAATGCATGTTAAGTTAATATTTAGCCAAAATACTTCAGAATTGCTGTATTGTTGCCATAGTAACATGTGTGTATGTATATATATATATATATATATATATATATATATATATATATATATATATATATATGTGTGTGTGTGTGTGTGTGTGTGTATAAATATTGACTTAATGCTATAATCAGTCGTTTTGACAAAAATAAAAGACAATATATACAACACAGAGTTACCACTCTATGTTTTATAACAATGGTTGGTTAGGTGTATGTGTAATTTCAACTCTCATTAATGGTGAAGTCAATATAATCAATTCTATACATTTTACAGGAAAATGGTGTTTGACCTGAATGTGTCAAAGATACAATATGACAAAATACATTCAAAATATTAATTTGAATTTATTTAACTGTGGAAATAACCTACATTCATTTTAAAAGAAAATAATCTACACATCTGAGAATGGGGGGAAAATAGTCATAGTTCAATCTAATTATCTTAATTCTAAAGGGAATGTGATGTTTCAGTAGTGACAAACTTTGGGTCAGAAAATGTAATTGAATACTGTATGCAAATAAAAAAAAACATGACTGTACTTTTATTAAATATGTGTTCTTTAAATGTGGTGCAACATGGATGTGGTCAAAGTTTTTACAAAATAGCATAATTTCACACACTTTCCAACCCAGTTCAGTAGAATGGTCCATATAATACCAGCCCTTCTCCACATCACACTCTCAAACATGCAGACCAGGGGCCACATCCAGCCTTCCAAAGGGCCCAGTCTGGCCCCTGGGATCAATTTGTAAAATACAAAAATGACACTGATTTTAGTTCAGGTTCCACAGACAGACCAGTTTAATCTCCAGTTGCTGGAATCAGCAAAATAATATAATCTATAATCATTTTTGTCTGTGTACATGTAGACATTTTCATGTCACTTTACTGTATTTACACTCAAACACATTTGACAGAAACCTGAACAGACTATAGTATGTTTTTGACTAACACTTTCTAATACCTACACACATTCCACCATGTATTAACCCTTTGTTACCCATGTGTAAATTGGTTGTTCATGATGTATTAACCATTTGTTACCTATTTGTTAATTTTATTAATATATTAGTTATACACAATTAATCATAAACCAGTTGTTCACAGGGCTACAAATGGTTTGTATATGATGAATTGTGTATGAATGAACCATTAACAAATGGTTAGTACATCATTAACAAATGGTTAATAAAAATGAACAAATTGATAATAAATGGTTAATACATAGTGAAGGTATTATAAAGTGTTACCTGTTTTTGGTCTGACCACCACCACTGCTGCATATGCTTCATATTAACAATAATAAATATGTTTAATGTAAAAGTAAAACACAGCAACTGCTACAGTAGACTGACACATGAGTGAATCTCGCAACAAAATCAGTGACTGATCTAAAGACTGTTGTTGAAGCTCAGCCATGGTTTCATCGGATATAAATAAGTCCACAACATTTACTTCATGGGTTTAAGGAAAATATTTCAGTCTTACCTGGACTTTTAGTGCAATGTGGGTCAATAGGTGTTGAACCTATGGTCCAGCTGACCTGGTTGCTATGGTTACAGGTGATTGAGCCATCTGACAGGTAGATATGAAGAGAAGCAGCAGAAGGTGTGATCACTGATTTGTTTCCTTGGTCGGTGCAGGTTTGGTTGGTGCAGGTAAAAGCAGTGGTGATGGTGTAGTGGTCTGTGGTGCAGCTCACAGTGACGTTACAGTCTGGACTGAAGGTCACAGAGTTCACCGACACTGACACTGGAGACACAGGATCTGAAAGAACAACACAAGGACTAAACACTGACAGACACTGTAGTAACTATCACTGATCAGGATCAGAAATGAAGAAGAACTAACCTACAACTGTGATGTTGTATTTCACCAGTATTACATGTTTACTTTTGATCATTACTGCATCATACAGTCCACTGTCTGCCTTCTGGAGGTTCTTCAATGTCATAGAAAAACTTTCCTCAGGGAATACAGTCTCCTTGTACTTATCCTCCACCTTTGGTTGATTACCAGGTGAAATTGATACCATTATGTCAGGATAACTGTTATTTTTCTTCACTCTCCATGTAAAGAAGTTATAACCCTCCACAGCACCAGGATCTGGAATTTCCAGACGGACGTCTTTTCCCGTCTGAACAAATAAATTCTTCACATCACTGGATCCTGTTAAAAAAAACAAGTGTTTGGCATGTTTTTGATATCTCATGCGAATGAGATGTTAAATTATAAGTATGAGATAATAAAGCATGTGCATGAATTAGTTAAAACAAACTCTACTTAATTGAGTGTTGACTTTGTTTGATTGTGAACAAATCCTTTTCCATTCCACTCAGAAATGATCCAATTAGACTCAAGACACAAGAAGTTTTCTTTCCAGTCAGTTGATGCTTGTAGTGAACACAAGAGACTGACAACACATATTTGTGTTGTAAAGACTTTAAAATATGTACTTTGCTCGATATTTCCCCTTTAAAATATATGACAGTAGGGAAGTAAGACAAAAATGATGATATCTGATGATGATGATATTCTATTACAAATAGAAGGTATAGATATAGAACAAGTTCATGAAAATTAGGTCTTCACTGCGGACCATGTCCAGTGTAAGGCATATTGAGTCTGCTGTGATCACAAAGGGAGTCTGCCCTTTGAGCTCTAATTTACACCCCTGAACTTGCACAAAAACTCTCCAAATTTTGCACATGCTTCAGAAGTGTGAAAAATTGCCAGAATATATAGGTTTTGTAAAAGTCGTTAAAGAAATGTGTCTACAGCGCCCCCTAGAAAAGTGACAATAGTTTGTATGAGGCCAGATCACACCCTAGATAAGTTAGAGCTATGAAAATGGGTTCATCATATAATGACGAACAAAACACCTTATGATGGCCACGCCCATAAACTAACAGGAAGTCCGCCATCTTGGATTGATTTTTCGCTTTGATTGGAATGTAACGAACTCCTCCTTTCCTCTCTTACCAAATGAGCTCAAAATCAATGAACATGATCTAGACAAGTGGGACATCAAAAGTTATGATTTTTTTTTTTTTAAAGTTGCATCATTTTTGTGCTACCATGTCGCAAATCATGCAATGTTTTTGGGAAATATTACAGCTACATCAATTGCTTCAGCCACAACATACAAACACTGATTTGGCTGAAATTTGACACAAACGTCTATCTCCTAAGTCTACATCCATTTAGTTAAAGACATTTTGATTTTGTACGATAGCGCCCCCTAGAAATGTACTTTTATTAAAATTGCTTTAGTTTGGATATACAAATTTGAAATTTGACTCCGACGTCTATCTTCCACTCATACACCTGCTTATCAATAGAAATTGCAATTTTGCTCTATAGCTCCAACTACAAAATTGCCTTTAATAAAATGGCTGCCACTACCCATCAGGAACTCAGAATCACCTTCCACTTCCAAATCACTCCTAAAAACTCATATGTTCAAACTAGCTTTTGCTTCAGGGCTTTTTTTCCCCCGTTGTTCGACTGTTTGTTATATAAAGTGTCTTTAAATGTCCAAAATAGCACTAAATAAATTTGAGGTATTATTATTATTATTATTATTATTATTATTATTATTATTATTATTTTATTTTTATTTTTTATTTATTTATTTATTTTTTCATATGTGACTGTTATTAAAACATCATAGAATCAAATTCTTTTGTTCTTTTTACTTTGTCCTTTACGTGCTATGAAATATAGGAACTAGTGCTGTTGAATTAACATTTTTAATCAGATTAATCACAGGGTTACTGATGTAGATATTCATTTTAAAATCTATATTAATTTCATTAAATTTTTCATGAGAAAACAGACTCAGAAAAGAAGGGAATATATGTGCACTGAACGTATTTGTCTAAACTGCGTGACACCACAGGATCCATAACTAACACACGCTTCATGTTAAAGTGATATTTTAAAGTGGTAGTGGTTTGGTGAAAAACAAAACTGTCTCACAGAATGTGCAAAACACTTTGTTCTGTTCTGTCTCTGGAGGGTCTTTTTGGACTCAAATCTCCAGCAAAATACAAAAAAATACAATTAGATACACAAAAAATACAGGAAAAACATTCAGCAATAGATAAACTAACACAAAAAGTCTTTGAAAATACAGAAAAAAGCACTAAACATATGTGATATAAAATATCCAATACATATGCAAAAAATTTAAAATACATACAATTATTACGTTCAATAAACACCTTCCACAGTTTCAACAAAACACCTTAAAACAAAACTATTCTATTTAATTGCATTCATCTTATAAATCACATTAATTACAATCATGTTTTAATTTGACAGCCCTAATGGTAACAGATATTATTTATATAAATCAGCTGTTCTGTTAATGTTCAGTTCATTGGTGATAAAGATGCATTATTTCTGTAGATAATATATAAATATTCCTTGTCCTACCTGCTTCCTCCACACAGACCAGTGCTCCCAGTATCACAAAGAAAAACATGATAGAGTTTGTGTCTGAACTGAAAGAATGAAAGAGTGTGTGTTCTAACAGACACACTAGAGCATCTCTCTCTCTCTCTCTCTCTCTCTCTCTCTCTCTCACTTCCTATTGTCTTTAAAGTTACACATAACACAGTGAACACAGTACATTCATCTTTCTCAACAACTTCTATAAAACTCCAACAATCTGAAAATAGTTTGTCTTTGCATGTGTAGAAAAAAACCCAGTATTTAAGAAGATGTCAAAAATAGAGATTAGACTGATATATAATATACATTTACTTCATGTATTTAAGGAAAATATTTCAGTCTTACCTGGACTTTTAGTTCAAAGTGGGTTAATAGGTGTCGAAGCTGTGGTCCAGCTGACCTGGTTGCTATGGTTACAGGTGATTGAACCATCTGACAGGTAGATATGAAGAGAATCAGCAGAAGGTGTGATCACTGATTTGTTTCCTTGGTCGGTGCAGGTTTGGTCGGTGCAGGTAAAAGCAGTGGTGATGGTGTAGTGGTCTGTGGTGCAGCTCACAGTGACGTTACAGTCTGGACTGAAGGTCACAGAGTTCACCGATACTGACACTGGAGACACAGGATCTGAAAGAACAACACAAGGACTAAACACTGACAGACACTGTAGTAACTATCACTGATCAGGATCAGAAATGAAGAAGAACTAACCTACAACTGTGATGTTATATTTCACCAGTGTTTCTTGTTGACTTTTTGTCACAACCTGCCACGACCTTTCCCCCAGATCTTCTCCTCTCCAGTCTCAACTTTTGCTTCAGATCTATTCCAGATCACCTGACCTTCACCGCGCAAGCCGTTGCTGATCTGCACCTATGTAAGCAGTGAGGCTTGCAGTTGCCGGTACGGGACCATTCAGTTTGTCACCTCTATAACACGGACACTCTACCTATCTCCCCTGTCACTGTAACCTGGACATTTCATCACCACCACGGACTCTGGCTGATCTATCCCCAGGTGTTTGTGTGTTTAGTCTGTGTCTTGTCTTTATTTTTTTTTGGTTTTGTGATTAAATCTATTCTCCTTTCAACACTGAGCATCTGTGTCCTCTCTTCACCTCACCCCTTCATGACACTTTTGACCATTAGTGCATCATACAGTCCACTGTCTGCCTTCTGGAGGTTCTTCAATGTCCCAGAAAAATGTTGTCCAGGGAATACAGTCTCCTTGTACTTATCCTCCACCTTTGGTTGAGTATCAGGTGAAAATAATACCAATATGTCAGGAACGATATCTCTATTACTCTCACTATCCCTATGTCTTATCATTGTGAAAACATATTTTTGGTGACTGTGACCTTTGACCTACATTCATCAAAATTTAATGGGATCGATTCTGGACCACCCACACCTTTCCTGAACAAATAGTTGGAAATTGGTCTAGTAGTTTTTGCATCAACCTGCTTAAAAACCAACGGACTTAAAAACAATACCCCTCTCCCCTTCAGGGGGCAGAGTAATAAACTAACAATAATGTACAAACACATTTATTGAATAGAATTTATTTTGTCATTGTAACAAGTACAATAAAATTTAAATGCAAACTAGTGAATGAGCAAAAACAAGCTTAAAATTAAAAATATGAAAATTACTAATTTAAAACAACGTTTTACTAATAATTATATGAACCCAAAAAAACACAAAAAAATGTATTTCACCAAAACCATTTTAATGGACCTGCTGTGTGAACATAGCCTTTGTCAAACACAGCGTGACACTTTAACTCCTGTTTGTATCTTTGAGTTTCCGGTCTTCTTGTGTTCATCAAACCTCATGTATTTTTGACTCAGTCTGAAAATAAAATGGCCGATACTTGTGGTAAACTGTAGCACAGGTCTGTATGAAGTAAAGAACATTTAGAAAACAGGAAGAATAAAGAACAACCTGATAATGAACATGTACAACTAGAAAAGCACTCTGAGAGCGCAGACCTCCGCCAAGATATAGACCCCCCCCCCCGATCCGGATCACCACCAAAATCTAACCATTTCCAGATCTGCCCATTAACAACCTACCATGAAAATTTCATCAAAATCTGTCCATAACTTTTCGAGTTATCTTGAAGACATACAGACAAACAGATAAACGCCGGCAAAAACATAACCTCGTTGGCGGATGTAATAAAAGGCATAATATGATTGTGAGCTCTTCCCCCATTAAAACACTATCCTGCATGTTTTAACTGTATCCCTCACTTGATTCAAATGATCAGCCTGTCATCCAGTTGTGCAGAAGACTGATAATGACTGTCAGGTGTGATGAAAGAGGGAAACATCTAAAACATGCATGACAGCGGCCCTCATGGACCAGCAGGCCCGGACTGGCACACGGGACAACTGGGACATTTCCGGCAAAATTATCTGAGGAGTCAAAAAAAGTAATAAGAAACAGAAGTAAAAACCAGCCATAGAGGGTACAAAGAGAAACAGGACGTCTGGTACCTGTCGAATAAAGTTCAAAATATATATATAAAAAAAAAATAAAAAAAAAAAGATTGGAAAATAGTTCAGAAAAACTTTCAACAAAAATTCAGATGATGAACAGACGTCTGTACTTTATCTTATAATTTCTTATTTTACAGTAGTATTTGGCAGAAAATGTAACTTTACATGGTTAAACCCTCTGCATGTTAAACATTACTTTTCTGTAGAGGTGTTTTACTGCACATTTTTTTTCATCGTTGTCTTGACATGGACACTGATGACGGCAGAAATCATGACGACCAGACCAACTGAGAACACAGCGATCTTCACCCGACGTATGATGTCATCAACACCGACTTCCTGAGGACCTGCATCTAGTCCAAAATCTTCACAACATGAGATTAAGTTAATTTCAGTTCAGTTTAAAATGAATATAACAAAACAGAGTAACTATGCTTTAGTTTTTAAAAGTCAAAAAGATTAAAACCTGAAAAACTCATATAATGTCATTCACTCCTGAGAGGAAACGTATATGAGCCATTTTATACCAGTTCTTGTCTTTTATAATGAAGTACCATATTCTATTGATCCTGTGATTATTATATTTCCAACATAATACATGTTAAGTTAATATTTAGCCAAAATACTTCAGAATTGCTGTATTGTTGCCATAGTAACATGTGTGTATGTATATATATATATATATATATATATATATATATATATATATATATATATATATATATATATATATATATATATGTGTGTGTGTGTGTGTGTATAAATATTGACTTAATGCTATAATCAGTCGTTTTGACAAAAATAAAAGACAATATATACAACATAGAGTTACCACTCTATGTTTTATAACAATGGTTGGTTAGGTGTATGTGTAATTTCAACTCTCATTAATGGTGAAGTCAATATAATCAATTCTATACATTTTACTGGAAAATGGTGTTTGATTTGAATGTGTCAAAGATATAATATGACAAAATACATTCAAAATATTAATTTGAATTTATTTAACTGTGGAAATAACCTACATTCATTTTAAAAGAAAATAATCTACACATCTGAGAATGGGGGGAAAATAGTCATAGTTCAATCTAATTATCTTAATTCTAAAGGGAATGTGATGTTTCAGTAGTGACAAACTTTGGGTCAGAAAATGTAATTGAATACTGTATGCAAATAAAAAAAAACATGACTGTACTTTTATTAAATATGTGTTCTTTAAATGTGGTGCAACATGGATGTGGTCAAAGTTTTTACAAAATAGCATAATTTCACACACTTTCCAACCCAGTTCAGTAGAATGGTCCATATAATACCAGCCCTTCTCCACATCACACTCTCAAACATGCAGACCAGGGGCCACATCCAGCCTTCCAAAGGGTCCAGTCTGGCCCCTGGGATCAATTTGTAAAATACAAAAATGACACTGATTTTAGTTCAGGTTCCACAGACAGACCAGTTTAATTTCCAGTGGCTGGAATCAGTAAAATAATATAATCTATAATCATTTTTGTCTGTGTACATGTACACATTTTCATGTCACTTTACTGTATTTACCCTAAAACACATTTGACAGAAACCTGAACAGACTATAGTATGTTTTTGACTAACACTTTATAATACCTACACACATTCCACCATGTATTAACCCTTTGTTACCCATGTGTAAATTGGTTGTTCGTGATGTATTAACCATTTGTTATCTATTTGTTAATTTTATTAATATATTAGTTATACACAATTAATCATAAAGCAGTTGTTCACAGGGCTACAAATGGTTTGTTCATGATGAATTGTGTATGAATGAACCATTAACAAATGGTTAATATATAATTAACAAATGGATAATAAATGGTTAATACATAGTGAAGGTATTATAAAGTGTTACCTGTTTTTGGTCTGACCACCACCACTGCTGCATATGCTTCATATTAACAATAATAAATGTGTTTAATGTAAAAGTAAAACACAGCAGCTGCTACAGTAGACTGACACATTAGTGAATCTAGCAACAAAAGTGTAAAGTTGGTATCAGTGACTGATCTAAAGACTGTTGTTGAAGCTCAGCCATGGTTTCATAGGATATAAATAAGTCCACAACATTTACTTCATGTGTTTAAGGAAAATATTTCAGTCTTACCTGGACTTTTAGTGCAAAGTGGGTTAATAGGTGTTGAACCTATGGTCCAGTTGGCCTGGTTGCTATGGTTACAGGTGATTGAGCCATCTGACAGGTAGATATGAAGAGAAGCAGCAGAAGGTGTGATCACTGATTTGTTTCCTTGGTCGGTGCAGGTTTGGTTGGTGCAGGTAAAAGCAGTGGTGATGGTGTAGTGGTCTGTGGTGCAGCTCACAGTGACGTTACAGTCTGGACTGAAGGTCACAGAGTTCACCGACACTGACACTGGAGACACAGGATCTGAAAGAACAACACAAGGACTAAACACTGACAGACACTGTAGTAACTATCACTGATCAGGATCAGAAATGAAGAAGAACTAACCTACAACTGTGATGTTGTATTTCACCAGGATTACATGTTGATGTTTGACCATTACTGCATCATACAGTCCACTGTCTGCCTTCTGGAGGTTCTTCAACGTCACAGAAAAACTTTCCTCAGGGAATACAGTCTCCTTGTACTTATCCTCCACCTTTGGTTGATTACCAGGTGAAATTGATACCATTATGTCAGGATAACTGTTATTTTTCTTCAGTCTCCATGTAAAGAATATATAACCCTCCACAGCACCAAGATCTGGAATTTCCAGACGGACGTCTTTTCCCGTCTGAACAAATAAATTCTTCACATCACTGGATCCTGTTAAAACACACAGTAAAGTAAAAAAGTTCAGTTTGATTGTCCCAGTAGAGAATTTCAGTCAGTGTATTTGATCCATCCTAGTTCACAGGGAGCAGTGAAGCATGGTCAGATCTAAACCAGTACCCTGGTCCAGGTCACTAACAGGAGAATCAACTGAACACATGTTTTAATAATACAGCAAAACTATGGAGTCTATGGAGACATGTGGAAAAAAAACAAGTGTGTGGCATGTTTTTGATATCTCATGCGAATGAGATGTTAAATCACAAGTATGAGATAATAAAGCATGTGCATGAATTAGTTAAAACAAACTCCTTTTCCTTAATTGAGTGCTGGATTTGTTTAATTGTGAACAAATCCTGTTCCATTTCACTCAGAAATGATCCAAAAAGCAAGAAGTTTTCTTTCCAGATGATTGTAGTGAACACAAGAGACTGACAACACATATTTGTGTTGTAAAGACTTTAAAATATGTATTTTGCTCGATATTTCCCCTTTATAATATATGACAGTAGGGAAGTAAGACAAAAATGATGATGATATTCTATTACAAATAGAAGGTATAGATATAGAACAAGTTCATGAAAATTAGGTCTTCACTGCGGACCATGTCCAGTGTAAGGCCTATAGAGTCTGCTGTGATCACAAAGGGAGTCTGCCCTTTGAGCTCTAATTTAAACCCCTGAACATGCATAAGAACTCTCCAAATTTTGCACATGCTTCAGAAGTGTGAAAAATTGCCAGAATATATAGGTTTTGTAAAAGTCGGTAAAGAAATGTGTCTACAGCGCCCCCTAGAAAAGTGACAATAGTTTGTATTAGGCCAGATCACACCCTAGTGAAGTTAGAGCTATGAAAATGGGTTCATCATATGATGACGAACCAAAAACCTTATGATGGCCACGCCCTGGGGCGGGTCTACAGGGGTGGCTGGGGGTGGCACCGGCCACCCCTGGAATATGATTGGCCACCCCCATCAGAGCTGCCAATCAGTTTGTTCGAGTCGAAATTCAAAGAATTACAGGATTCAGTCTGGATGCATTTCAACTCTGTCTTGCAGACTTGCACTGTTTCGGCTTAAAACGAGAAAATAAGGGTAAGTAAACAGTCGCTCACAATGTGTCGTGTTTAATGATTTACAAATGTTTAAATTAAGTTGATAACTAAGTCGTATCTAGAGTAAGCACAGTGCGCTAACTTAGCATAACGTCTATGGGAAACATTAGCCTGCACCGGTAAATGTGGGGAAAACAAACCGCAACCCTAAGCTAGACTTATCGACTACAAAGACCTTTACTGTGTGTGTGTGTGTGTGTGTGTGTATGTATGTATGTGTGCACCTAATGATATATATCATTAATGGACGATATAATTGCATGTTAAGTCGTATCTAGAGTAAGCACGGTAGGCTACGCTAGCTTAGCATAACGTATTGAAGTCTACAGGAAACATTAGCCTGCACCGTTAAATGTGGAGAAAACAAACCGCAACGCTTAGCTAGACTTATCGACTACAAGGACTCTCACTGTGTGTGTATGTATGTGTGCACCTAATGATATAACGTTATATCATTAATGGACGATATAATTGCATGCTAAGTCGTATTTAGAGTAAGCACAGTATGCTAGCTTAGCATAACGAATTGATGTCTATGGTAAACATTAGCTTGCAATTAGCCTGTTGTGTCGAAATTTGTTCGTCCGTCAAGATCTGTTTATCTATGGTGATGGCATTGATATACGCGAAAGCCTTGTTTTTATACAACTAATCTTCATACATCGTTTGAGTAAACACTGTGATAGTGTTTCCCATCTTTGCTGAACAAGAGTTTTATGTAAAAGAAAAAAAAATGCGGTGAAAAATATGTCCCTAATAAACGCTGGTTGATTTCAGTGATTAACACAAATAAACTCACAAAAGTAAAAGCACAAACCTATCGCTCAGCAAAGATGGGAAATAGTAGCCTGTCAAAGTGTTTAATCAAACCAGTATGAATATTACTTGTATAAAAATGAATAACATATCAATGCCGGAAACAGATCTCGACAACACTGGTAAATGTGGAATAAACAAACAGCAACCCTAAGCTAGACGTATTGACTATAAAGACTCTGTGTGTGTGTATGTATGTGTGCATCTAATGATACATATCATTAAAGGATGATATAATTGCATGTTATAGCTACCTATCCTGTTTGTTACAGTTTAAGGAAAGTGATTTTCTGACTTAATATTATTTCTAACCAAACAATATGCATGATTTCTTCAGAAGCAAGGATGGAGGAAGGAAGGATGGAGGAAAGAAGGAAGGATGGAGGAAAGAAGCAAGGATGGAGGAAGGAAGGATGGAGGAAAGAAGGAAGGATAGAGGAAGCGACAGAGGAAAGAAGGAAGGATGGAGAAGGAAGAGAGGAAGAAAAGGAGAGAGAAAGTAAGGAGGATGGAGGGGAAGAAAGAAGGAAAAGGAAAGGAGGGTAGGAGGGAGGACAGAAGAAACATTCAAAACAGATTGGGTCAATTTGACCAGGGATAGTGACAGGAGGGTTAATGGCACATGTACAGGCAGACAAGTGTTTTGATGTATAGTGAGATTTATTTATTTAAGTGTATTTGTGTTCTTAAGTTCAGCATTACTTGTTAATGGCAAAGGGATTTTTGATGTGTACACACTATGTACCTGTTACGACAGTTGATTCAATAGCACACACACACACACACATACTGACTTGAATTCTTTCAGTTTGTGCTGCCATATAATTTAAAAATGGAAGTAAAAAAATAAAGTCATTCATCATAACTAAACTCAATTGGATGTTTCTGTCTTTCTAAGTTAACAAAGAGGTAAGCTTAGATACCTATGAAACAATATCGTTTATCTTGATGAGAACCTATACTACTACTAGGTTACTAGATACACCAGTATACTCCTCCACAGCACAGATCTACCCACTCAAACAAAAAAACATTTTACTCAGTCAAATCAGATTTCTAAATGCTTGATGCTACACTGTTCTGTACATTATTTGGGTAAATAAAATAGTTATATCATTCATACTTCAGCCTACCGTTTATTATGATCTAAGACTGTAGGGCTTTTTTTTTTTTTTTTTTTTCTTTTTTTTTTGTCTGCATTTTTTCTCATTGTTTAACACCACAGAGAGGGTGTCAACATTGTTTGAGATCCATGCATTTTTTAGTCTTGCAGCCAAATATTTTAATATTTAGTGCATGTGTGTGACCATCACCGGTCCTCCCTGAAAGCTGAGCAGACATCCTTTATTAGAACTCTCTATTATAAGCCAGGGAGGGCAGTGCTACACCTCAGTGATGTGTGGGGGAAACAAAGACTGGACAGGACAGACAGGACGAACAGGGAAAGAAGTTAATAGGCGGTGCTATTGCAGTTAAAAGATTGAAAGGTGGTGTGTTATTCCCAACTTTTAACTGTCCATCAATAAAAACAAATAAATCAAAAAAAAGAGAAGAAAACCAAAACAGCACAAAAGAAAAAGAGAGTCAATAAATAAATAATTAAACAAAAACGGTACTGAGCATCATAGTTGTGGATGACTTGATAGTGTAAAATAGAATGCAATAGAATAGAACAGAACAAGCCAGAGGGGGACACCAGTGCAAGAAGAGAATGAGTTTAGGGTAGTAATCCTGGAGAGATTCTCAGCACATTCTGGCGGGTCCCATCATTCACTGAAATGGAACTCAGCAGTAGCTGGCAAGACCCGATCAAACATGCAAGTGCGAAGGACCCCGAAGCCCAGAACAGCAATCACGGCAAGGCAGGGCCAAGCTAACAGGGCACCCCCCATCCCGGGTCGTAGGAGCCACAGGGTGCCGCCCCCAGAGAGAACGACGCAAACCCGAGGAGCAAGAGGGAGCAGCTACAAACCCCCCCAGCACACCAAGGCCGACCCAGATGGCCCGGGGCACGAAGAACCAACCGTTACATTACCGCTACATCAATTGCTTCAGCCACAACATACAAACACTGATTTGGCTGAAATTTGACACAAACGTCTATCTCCTAAGTCTACATCCATTTAGTTAAAGACATTTAAATTATGTACTATAGCGCCCCCTAGAAATGTACTTTTATTAAAATTGCTGTAGTTTGGATATACAAATTTGAAATTTGACTCAGACGTCTATCTTCCGGTCATACATCTGCTTATCAATAGAAATTTAGATTTTGCTCTATAGCGCCAACTACAAAATTGCCTTTAATAAAATGGCTGCCACTACACATCAGGAACTCAGACTCACCTTCCACTTCCAAATCACTCCTAAAAACTCATCTGTTCAAACTAGCTTTTGCTTCGGGGCTTTTTTTTTCCCCATTGTTCGACTGTTTGTTATATAAAGTGTCTTTAAATGTCCAAAATAGCACTAAATAAATTTGAGGTATTATTATTAATTTTTTTTTTCATATGTGACTGTAATTAAAACATCATCGAATCAAATTCTTTTGTTCTTTTTACTTTGTTCTTTATGTGCTATGAAATATAGGAACTAGTGCTGTTGAATTAACATTTTTAATCAGATTATTCACATGGTTATTGATGTGGATATTCATTTTAAATCTATATTAATTTAATTTAATTTTCATGAGAAAACAGACTCAGAAAAGAACTGAATATATGTGCACTGAACGTATTTGTCTAAACTGCGTGACACCACAGGATCCATAACTAACACACGCTTCATGTTAAAGTGATATTTTAAAGTGGTAGTGGTTTGGTGAAAAACAAAACTGTCTCACAGAATGTGCAAAACACTTTGTTCTGTTCTGTCTCTGGAGGGTCTTTTTGGACTCAAATCTCCAGCAAAATACAAAAAAATAACAATTAGATACACAAAAAATACAGGAAAAAAATTCAGCAATAGATAAACTAACACAAAAAGTCTTTGAAAATACAGAAAAAAATCACCAAACATATGTGATATAAATATATCCAATACATATGCAAAAATATGAAAATACATACAATTATTACGTTCATTAAACACCTTCCACAGTTTCAACAAAACAACTTGAAACCAAACTGTTCTATTTAATTGCATTCATTTTATAAATTACATTAATTACAATCATGTTTTAATTTTGACAGCCCTAATGGTAACATATATTATTTATATAAATCAGCTGTTCTGTTAATGTTCAGTTCATTGGTGATAAAGATGCATTATTTCTGTAGATAATATATAAATATTCCTTGTCCTACCTGCTTCCTCCACACAGACCAGTGCTCCCAGTATCACAAAGAAAAACATGATAGAGTTTGTGTCTGAACTGAAAGAATGAAAGAGTGTGTGTTCTAACAGACACACTAGAGCATCTCTCTCTCTCTCTCTCTCTCTCTCTCTCTCTCTCTCTCTCTCTCTCTCTCACTTCCTATTGTCTTTAAAGTCACACATAACACAGTGAACACATTACATTCATCTTTCTCACAAACTTCTATAAAAGTCCAACAATCTGAAAATAATTGGTCTTTGCATGTGTAGAAAAAAAATCCAGTATTTAAGAAGATGTCAAAGATAGAGATTAGACTGATATATAATATACATTTACTTCATGTATTTAAGGAAAATATTTCAGTCTTACCTGGACTTTTAGTTCAAAGTGGGTTAATAGGTGTCAAAGCTGTGGTCCAGCTGACCTGGTTGCTATGGTTACAGGTGATTGAACATTCTGACAGGTAGATATGAAGAGAAGCAGCAGAAGGTGTGATCACTGATTTGTTTCCTTGGTCGGTGCAGGTTTGGTTGGTGCAGGTAAAAGCAGTGGTGATGGTGTAGTGGTCTGTGGTGCAGCTCACAGTGACGTTACAGTCTGGACTGAAGGTCACAGAGTTCACCGACACTGACACTGGAGACACTGGATCTGAAAGAACAACACAAGGACTAAACACTGACAGACACTGTAGTAACTATCACTGATCAGGATCAGAAATGAAGAAGAACTAACCTACAACTGTGATGTTATATTTCACCAGTGTTACTTGTTGACTTTATGTCACAACCTGCCACGACCTTTCCCCCAGATCTTCTCCTCTCCAGTCTTAACTTTTGCTCCAGATCTATTCCAGATCACCTGACCTTCACCGTGCAAGCCGTTGCTGATCTGCAACTATGTAAGCAGTGAGGCTTGCAGTTGCCGGTACGGGACCATTCAGTTTGTCACCTCTATAACATGGACACTCTACCTATCTCCCCTGTCACTGTAACCTGGACATTTCATCACCACCACGGACTCTGGCTGATCTATCCCCAGGTGTTTGTGTGTTTAGTCTGTGTCTTGTCTTTATTTTTTTTTGGTTTTGTGATTAAATCTATTCTCCTTTCAACACTGAGCATCTGTGTCCTCTCTTCACCTCACCCCTTCATGACACTTTTGACCATTAGTGCATCATACAGTCCACTGTCTGCCTTCTGGAGGTTCTTCAATGTCCCAGAAAAATGTTGTCCAGGGAATACAGTCTCCTTGTACTTATCCTCCACCTTTGGTTGAGTATCAGGTGAAAATAATACCAATATGTCAGGAACGATATCTCTATTACTCTCACTATCCCTATGTCTTATCATTGTGAAAACATATTTTTGGTGACTGTGACCTTTGACCTACATTCATCAAAATTTAATGGGATCTATTCTGGACCACCCACACCTTTCCTGAACAAGTTGTTGGAAATTGGTCTAGTAGTTTTTGCATAAACCTTCTTAAAACCAACTGACTTAAAAACAATACCCCTTTCCCCTTCAGGGGGCAGAGTAATAAACTAACAATAATGTACAAACACATTTATTGAATAGAATTTATTTTGTCATTGTAACAAGTACAATAAAATTAAAATGCAAACCAGTGAATGAGTAAAAACAAGCTTAAAATTAAAAATATAAAAATTACTAATTTAAAACAACGTTTTACTAATAATTATATGAACCCAAAAAAACACAAAAAAATGTATTTCATCAAAATCATTTTAATGGACCTGCTGTGTGAACGTAGTCTTTGTCAAACACAGCGTGACACTTTAACTCCTGTTTGTATCTTTAAGTTTCCGGTCTTCTTGTGTTCATCAAACCTCATGTATTTTTGACTCAGTCTGAAAATAAAATGGCCGATACTTGTGGTAAACTGTAGCACAGGTCTGTATGAAGTAAAGAACATTTAGAAAACAGGAAGAATAAAGTATAACCTGATAATGAACATGTACAACTAGAAAAGCACTGACCTTCGCCAAGATATAGACCCCCCCCGACCTGGATCACCACCAAAATCTAACCATTTCCAGATCTGTCCATTAACAACCTACCATGAAAATTTCATCAACATCTGTCCATAAGTTTTTGAGTTATCTTAAACACATACAGACAAACAGATAAACGCCGGCAAAAACATAACCTCGTTGGCGGATGTAATAAAAGGCGTAATGTGATTGTGAGCTCTTCCCCCATTAAAACACTATCCTGCATGTTTTAACTGTATCCCTCACTTGATTCAAATGATCAGCCTGTCATCCAGTTGTGCAGAAGACTGATAATGACTGTCAGGTGTGCTGAAAGAGGGAAACATCTAAAACATGCATGACAGCGGCCCTCATGGACCAACAGGCCCGGACTGGCACACGGGACAACTGGGACATTTCCGGCAAAATTATCTGAGGAGTCAAAAAAAGTAATAAGAAACAGAAGTAAAAACCAGTCATAGAGGGTACAAAGAGAAACAGGACGTCTGGTACCTGTCGAATAAAGTTCAAAACATATTAAAATTTTTAAAAAAAAGAAAAAAAAGATTGTAAAATACTTCAGAAAACCTTTCAACAAAAAGTCAAATGATGAACAGACGTCTGTACTTTATCTTATAATTTCTTATTTTACATTAGTATTTGGCAGAAAATGTAACTTTACATGGTTAAACCCTCTGCATGTTAAACATTACTTTTCTGTAGAGGTGTTTTACTGCACATTTTTTTTTATCGTTGTCTTGACATGGACACTGATGACGGCAGAAACCATGACGACCAGACCAACTGAGAACACAGCGATCTTCACCCGACGTATGATGACATCAAGACAGACTTCCTGAGGACCTGCATCTAGTCCAACATCATCACAACATGAGATTAAGTTAATTTCAGTTCAGTTTAAAATGAATATAACAAAACAGAGTAACTGTGGTTTAGTTCTTAAAAGTCAAAAACATTAAAACATGAAAAACTCATATAATGTCATTCATATATTCATTAAGGAGTGAGAGGAAACATATATGAGCCATTTTACTGAATAGGTTCAAATCATAATCCCACTATGAAAGACACATTTTAAACAATAATTAGGTATTCAGAATTTACATGTGCACAAATATCATATTATGGTCTAATTAAAAACAATAAATTAAATGAGATAATGCAAAACTACATTTATTTCAAATAATCCTTTGTTATTTTCTATTGGAAGGTGTTTGTTCCGACCTCTAACCCCTAAATTTGAACTCACAAAAATACAAAAATTATTTTTCACAGTTTCCTAAACTTACTTTTTGAGTACATTCAATTATTATTTGAAATAATGAGATGCTGCATATGCTTCATATTAACAATAATACATGTGTTTAATGTAAAAAGTAAAACACAGCAGTTCAGCTCAGCCATGGTTTCATAGGATATAAATAAGTCCACAACATTTACTTCATGGATTTAAGGAAAATATTTCAGTCTTACCTGGACTTTTAGTGCAAAGTGGGTTAATAGGTGTTGAACCTATGGTCCAGTTGACCTGGTTGCTATGGTTACAGGTGATTGAACCATCTGACAGGTAGATATGAAGAGAAGCAGCAGAAGGTGTGATCACTGATTTGTTTCCTTGGTCGGTGCAGGTTTGGTTGGTGCAGTTAAAAGCAGTGGTGATGGTGTAGTGGTCTGTGGTGCAGCTCACAGTGACGTTACAGTCTGGACTGAAGGTCACAGAGTTCACCGACACTGACATTGGAGACACAGGATCTGAAAGAACAACACAAGGACTAAACACTGACAGACACTGTAGTAACTATCACTGATCAGGATCAGAAATGAAGAAGAACTAACCTACAACTGTGATGTTATATTTCACCAGTGTTACATGTTGACTTTTGATCATTACTGCATCATACAGTCCACTGTCTGCCTTCTGGAGGTTCTTCAATGTCACAGAAAAACTTTCCTCAGGGAATACAGTCTCCTTGTACTTATCCTTGACCTTTGGTTGATTACCAGGTGAAAATGATAAAAATATGTCACGATTACTGTTATTTTTCTTCACTCTCCAGAATATATAACCCTCCACAGCACCAGGATCTGGAATTTCCAGACGGACGTCTTTTCCCGTCTGAACAAATAAATCCTTCACATCACTGGATCCTGTTAAAAAAAACAAGTGTGTGGCATGTTTTAGATATCTCATGTGAATGAGATGTTAAATCTTAAGTATGAGATAATAAAGCATGTGCATGAATTAGTTAAAACAAACTTTACTTAATTGAGTGTTGACTTTGTTTAATTGTGAACAAATCCTTTTCCATTCCACTCAGAAATGATCCAATTAGACTCAAGACACAAGAAGTTTTCTTTCCAGTCAGTTGATGCTTGTAGTGAACACAAGAGACAGACGACACATATTTGTGTTGTAAAGACTTTAAAATATGTATTTTGCTCGATATTTCCCCTTTAAAATATATGACAGTAGGGAAGTAAGGCAAAAATGATGATATCTGATGATGATGATATTCTATTACAAATAGAAGGTATAGATATAGAACAAGTTCATGAACATTAGGTCTTCACTGCGGACCATGTCCAGTGTAAGGCCTATTGAGTCTGCTGTGATCACAAAGGGAGTCTGCCCTTTGAACTCTAATTTAAACCCCTGAACATGCATAAGAACTCTCCAAATTCTGCACATGCTTCAGAAGTGTGAAAAATTGCCAGAATATATAGGTTTTGTAAAAGTCGGTAAAGAAATGTGTCTACAGCGCCCCCTAGAAAAGTGACAATAGTTTGTATGAGGCCAGATCACACCCTAGTGAAGTTAGAGCTATGAAAATGGGTTCATCATATGATGACGAACAAAAAACCTTATGATGGCCACGCCCATAAACTAACAGGAAGTCCGCCATCTTGGATTGATTTTTCGCTTTGATTGGTTTTTGCTGTCATTGGAATTTAACAAATTCCTCCTTTGCTGTCGTACCAAATGAGCTCAAAATCAATGAACATGATCTAGACAAGTGGGACATCAAAAGTTATGATTCTTTTTTTTTAAAAGTTGCATCGTTTTTGTGCTACCCTGTCGCAAATTATGCAATGTTTTTGGGAAATATTACCGCTACATCAATTGCTTCAGCCACAACATACAAACACTGATTTAGCTGAAATTTGACACAAACGTCTATCTCCTAAGTCTACATCCATTTAGTTAAAGACATTTTGATTTTGTACTATAGCGCCCCCTAGAAATGTACTTTTATTAAAATTGCTGTAGTTTGGATATACACATTTGAAATTTGACTCAGACGTCTATCTTCTGGTCAAACACCTGCTTATCAATAGAAATTAGGATTTTGCTCTATAGCTCCAACTACAAAATTGCCTTTACTAAAATGGCTGCCACTACACATCAGGAACTCAGACTCACCTTCCACTTCCAAATCACTCCTAAAAACTGTTCTGTTAATGTTCAGTTCATTGGTGATAAAGATACATTATTTCTGTACATAATATATAAATATTCCTTGTCCTACCTGCTTCCTCCACACAGACCAGTGCTCCCAGTATCACAAAGAAAAACATGATAGAGTTTGTGTCTGAACTGAAAGAATGAAAGAGTGTGTGTTCTAACAGACACACTAGAGCATCTCTCTCTCTCTCTCTCTCTCTCTCTCTCTCTCTCTCTCTCTCTCTCTCTCTCTCTCTCCTGTGTCAGTTCCTATTTTCTTTAAAGTTACACATAACACATTCATCTTTCTCACCAACTTCTATGAAACTCTAACAGTCTGAAAACACTTGGTCATTGCATGTTTAGAAAAAAACAGGACGTTACAAAATGTCAAGAATAGAGATCAGACTGATATATAATATAGGACATAGAGACAATGGAATAAACCAAGGGTTTTAAAAATATGGGATGGTGAGTAAAAACTCCCTGGGGGGGGGGGTACATTTTTACTTAGCAACACACATATTAGCTATTATCATCAGTTTTATTCATCATACAATATATGCTGTCCTAAAATGTTACCTTATTTTCAATATTAATGATTCTTGTGTGATTGTGTTGTTATTGTAAACTTATGTTGTTCTGTACTTGTTTTATTACAATAGCTTACTAAGCTAACTCTATAATATAAAATTAAATGAACTCCAAACTTTCCTCTATGTTTTAGAGTGAAAAACTAAAGTTATGTCATAAAAAATGCTCACGTCCTTTAAAACGATGTGAATTGTATGAACAAAATGAAATTTGATACGAAAACTATGTACAGTTTTAACAATATTATGTCTCACTTTAATATAAATTACAACTTATAGGTAAAAAAAAACATACATAAAACATTTAATAACAGGTAGAATATTGATAAACCTGCCATTGTGTGAACTGATCATTTTAATGGAAATACAATATAATCACATGAACATTTTTACATTTACAAAGACAAACATTTGGTGTTGTGAGTATTAATACATTATTATGATAATATTTTACTGACTTGACCCACTTGAGATTAAATTGGTCTGAATGTGGAACCTGAAATGAAATGATTTATGTCTCCAGTGTCATTTTTGCATTTCACAAACTCATCCCAGGGCCCAGACTGGACTCTTTGGAGGGCCGGATTTGGCCCCCGGGCCACATGTTTGACACCTGAGTTAAATGGTTAAATCAAACTAACTCTAGGGGTTTATATAAAACAATAATAAAGGAAGTCACAGTGGTGAATAAAAAGCATCAGACTCTTTATTAAAGAAAAGACTTTAACAGGATTAAGATGCTGATGAAGTTGATGTGCGACAACAGCCAGTGTTTTTACTCATCACACACCGTGACTCAAATCTAATCCACTTTCAAACAAACGACTAATGCAGCTTACATCATATTCTTACTTACTAATACAATAATCATGTCACAATAACAGCTACAAACTGGCACTGAAATACACTTTTCTGGAGCAGATTGTACAATAACTTCAGGGTTGGTGGTTTGAATCCTGCTCTGCTCTAGTCCTTTGGCAAAGACACTTCACCCTCCTTACCTCAAGTGCTGCTGTTCACACTGGGAAAAATGACTCTCTACAAATAAGTAAAAACAAATAAATAATAATTGTCCAACCTGTTTTTCCTTAAATGGAGGGAAAACATTTTAACACATTTTCTTTAGTTTTTCCTTTGTTTTAATTTCTTTTTCTTTTCCACAGTTCACCGTGTGCACAATTGATCACATCCTTCCAATGTTTCTAATATCAGAATATGAAGTTTAAGAATTTTTCATGTGGAATCCAGGGCCGTGCAGAGACCTTTGGTGGGGCATGGGCTCAATTTTTTTTAAAGGTGTCATTCCGCTGAAAACCACTTTTCCACGCTCCTTTTGGAATGTGATGGGTCACCCCGACTTACCAACACATGCTGCCTTTGAAAGTGGTTCATCACCTCCACTGGCTGCATACTGCATTCACAGAAAACAGGAGGAACGAAGGACCCAGAAAAAGCCGGTCCGTCTGACGTCAGATGGACCTTAGCGTAACCCACGTGAGGTTAAGCCCATCCACCATTGCAGCGAATCTGAAGTAGCATTAGCATTAGCATCTACAAGAGAAGACGGCGCCACAGTAGCTGCTGCACAAACTAGAAAAAAATGGTGGATCAAACTGGCTCATGTGCTCTGTGTGGAAATAAAGCCTTGTTTTTTTCCCTGCACGTTTTCAGAACAAGCAACGGCATGAAACCTAGCTGGATGCTATTTTGGTAAAGGAAATACATACACAGTGAGACGGGAGGGGGGAGTGTTCCTTCATGCATTCTGAGCCAATCAGACAAGGACATGTATGACGAAGTATTGGTAAACTCTGTTGTTTGAACTCAAGTCATTTTTCTACCGTGAAAAAACAGCTAGAAACAAAACAATCTGGATGTTTTTTTAATAGAACCAACACACAATGTATTCAATAACAATGGAGAACACAGTAATATTAATGAAATAACCATGGAAATTAAAAGGACAAGTAAAACTACATTTTCAAATATGTGAACTTTATTTAAAACTAAATTTCAATAACAACTCAATAATGTGTGTGTGTGTGTGTGTGTGTGTGAAACATCCCTCTTTTGATGCTGCATAATGGTCGTCAAAGTAGCCATTTTTGGCTTGCCATGTTCTTAAAAATATCTACGCACACGCTTTCGAATGGTTCACTGAACATGTGACTCATGAATTTACATCTAAAATGTTATTTTCCAAATGTAATTTCACACATTGTGGAGAACTTTGCTGTTGGAACTCATTTATTTTTTAAAAATACAAAAAAGACCCCCCAAAAAACTGTCCCTGTCAAAAGGGCATTTTGGACGTCATTTAACAAAGGGGCAGGTGCCTGGTGGAGTCTTTTGTACTATCTTAAATTCTTAAATAAAACTGTGATTCTTTTTTTTTTTTTTTTTTTTTTTTTTTTTATAAATAGCCCTGGAGTTATTTTGTGTTTTATTTAGTTGTTTCCAAGAGAATAAATGTAATGTGTGACTTTGACAACTGATGTGTGATATTGAATTGGCATCCATGTCAGCTTTAAATAGACATCTCTTAAAAACTAGGCTGAACACCTAGTTCCAATTTTTATTTTCTGACAAAGTTGACAACTATAGAAATCTATGAAAAAAATTTGAAGGATGTGATCAATTGCGCACATGGTGAACTGTAGCCTTGAAAATTGATTATATTTTTTGGGAAAAATTGAAAACTGAACAAAAGTAAATGTGTCTATTTCTCATTCATACCAAGATACAAATAAAATTACAGTGGAATGTCAAAGAGAGGAATCAGGAATAGCTTAAATTTCTTAAACTGTATGAACTGTGGGATTTAAAAAGTATCACAATTTTTGCGACTTTTGGCTTTTCGGCCAAATTTGGAGCCATATTGTGTAGCAACCATGGTCGATAGAGCTAATCTGAGCATAGATTCTGATTCTAGTGGAAAGGTTATCCAGGGAGACCAAACATCTAATATGTAGGTCAAATGATAGAGGAGCAGTGGAAGCTCAAAGTTGGAACAAAAGCAACTTTGTAAAAAAAAAACCCCAAAAAAATCAAAATTTTGGTAGGCCTTTACTTCAGAACTATTAGGAATATGAGTTTAAAATGTGATATTATGTCACAAGTCCACAAGAGGAAGCTATATGTATTTTTTGAGAATTTTCTGAGAAGGTGACTCAGGAAATTTCTGAAGAAGATTTTAAGTCTGTACTTAGTCATGTTTGGCTCCCAGTGTCCATGGTATGTCTTGCACAGTTTGGTTTGTGGTCTGAATACAGAGCCAATGTACTTTATTGGTTTGTTGATTTATATACGTGTGTTAACAATGAGTTTTCTTTTTAGTCACATGCAGGGGCGGAGCTATGGGTGAGGGTGGGGCCCACCCTGATTGACAGCTGTTCCCACCCAATCACAAGCTCAGAAACAGAATTCTAGACCGATTTTCATTGCCTCATCAAACTGAAATGTTGATCTATATCCTTAATATTGTTATTTATTTGTAAATGTCAATTTATTTGTGTTTATTTAAAAAAAAAAAAAAAGTTTAGTATAGGTGTTTAGTATAGCCTAATTTTACGAGACTGTTAGACACCGTGCACAGTTGTTTTAGAAAAAAGTCTGTGGTACGTGGGCATGGCAGATATCTGACATGTGACATCATCACCATTGGTCCCAAAATGCTGAATGCTGGAATGATTATTCTTACGCTGCTTTGACCCTCTGGTACGACATCCACAAACAGTCAACTGACAAGAACCTGTTTCTTTTGTCTTTGTAAGTTTTTGTTCCCGTGTCTTTTTAACTTATTTTCTTATTTTTATTTATTGTGGTACTGTGGTTTCCCTTGTGGATGTTTTAAATGTGTTTTACAAGTAAAGCTGATTGACTGACTGACACACAGGCTGTGTGACGAGGCCCGACAGCAGTGTGTTACATGTACATAAAAGGCTGCAACAGAAGTGGGATAAGGGTGGAAAATTACACACCACAATGAAGTAAGTGGTTACTCAATAGGTGTTGAGTCATCAGTGTGTCTGCCACAGTTTGGTTTCATGTTTGTTACACCTCATAGATCTAAACAACATAAAAAATAGACATATTTTTAACCCATAATGACTCAAAAAAAACTACTTGTAACATGAAACATCTACAGATATAAAGAGTTTAATACCTGTTGATCCACTAAACCTGTCAATACATGTAAATAATTGGTGTAAAATAAAAATTTTCAGCCACATTTGGATGTTCATAGGGTCTGTAGTTACCATGGAAACAACCATCAACAATGACAACAATGACCACACTATGACATCTAATAAGTTGACTTTACTTTGAAAGAATTTTTCTTAGTATTTAACCTAATCCATCCATTCAGAATGTGTCAGCACTAACATGTCATTGATTAAAGGCTTTAGACGGGTTAAAAATATAGAGAAAAATACATGTCTTTATGGGTTCAGTCAATTCTGTCTGATTTTAAAGGGGATGTATCATACAAAATACACTTTTTAATGTTTTTCTAACGCAAAATATGTGTGTGAGGAGACCCTTAAATTATGAACAAAAAACATCCTGATCCATTTCTTGTTGGAGGGGGATGAAAACACTCCATTATGTATTTTCTATGCTTCATATGTCACATGTATACATTCATTTGAATACCCCACCCCATCCCACCCCACCAGCTCAGATAACCCCACCTACTGGTTATGGTACATTGGGGTCTGAGCCCTGGTTGCTCTGCATGCGTCCAAGTCTGCGGTTGGTCTGACCCGGGTTGATGGGACGGGCTGGTCCAAGGGTAACACCACCACCATGGTGTCACGGCTCATCTGGCCAACCCGGGTCCAAACAAACTGGGGCTGGACCTGAAGGCACCAGGGCTGTAAAACCTAGCACTCAGTCCACTTTGATTCTCTTCAGATGATTTTATTTTATCAGTGTCTTTGTCTCTTTATCTCAGCCTCAACTTTTTTAGGTTCTATTTCTTTCTCTTCTTCCTCTAAGTAGAATGAGGAAGAGAAAGATGGAGTGAGTTGAGAGGGGCGGAGTCAGCTGAGAGGGGCAGAGTCAGCTGTGAAAGTATGAGGCACTAACACAGAGTGTTTTAAAAATGTCTGTTCCTCCACGTTGAAGACACTGCTGTATCTTTGCATCAATGTGATATTTGGACCAAATACTGAGACACCAGGGAACTGTGTTCTCTGGTGAACAATGGACATGATATGTCCCCTTTAAGTGTGATGAGTTATTTGGTCTAGAAATGAAAAAAATTCACTTGGTAAGACTTTGATTTTTTTGTAATGTGGTTAAACTGTGATTGGGAGTCGAATCACATCCTCAGCGTCTGTGTGGGCTCCTCTTCTGTCCCTGACCCAACAGACCACATCATTACACTTACACCAAGGACACCTATTACAAGTCACATTATCCTCTGGTTCAGCCTTGAATAATTACCTCCATTCTAATTTAAACCCTTCCTTTCCTTTCACTTACCTCTCTCTCTCTCGCTCTCTCTCTCTCTCTCTCTCTCTCTCTCTCTCTCTCTCTCTATCTATCTATCTATCTATCTATGCAGACACTCTGGAAAATATCTAAAGTCTTACCAAGTGTATTTTTCTCATCTCTCGTCCACATATCTCATCAGACTTACACTCAGACAGAATCACCTAAAGAGGAACTTTTCAGTCATACATAAGAACTGATTTATAGACAATTGATCTGGAAAATCTGATTTCAATAACTCTTATCAAGGTCATTTTCACGTTTTCCATTCCATTAGCAAATTATTTTTTTACTTGATTAAGCAAAAAAAAAAAAAAAACATTTTGAATTAAGCATCATTGACAACAAATCTTGAATTAAGCAAAAAAAAAAACCTGGTCAAATTTAGATTTTTTGCAGTGTATATGTATATTTACAGGTACTACTCAGAAAAGTAGAATATCATGTAAAAGTTGTTATATTCAGGTAATTGAACTTGAAAGGTTGAATATCCCACATGCACAGTGGGATATCTACAGCATTTCTTTATTACTCCGCCCCCCAAAGGGGAGAAGGGTATTTGTTTTTGTTTGTTTGTTTGTTTGTTTGTTTGCTTGCAGCTTTACACAAAAACTACTGGACAAATTTCAATGATATTTAAGATATAAGGTGGTCCAGAATAGATCCTATTACATTTTGGTGAATATATAGGTCAAAGGTCACAGTCACTAAAAATGTGTTTTCACAATGACGGGTCAAATGTGTGCAAGGGCTTTGTTGTTCCAGGCACCACTTGTTGTAACTTTGCTGACATTTTTACAGCTTAATAAAACATCAAACCCAAAAACTGAGAAAGTAAGAATGTTGTTTGAATGTGAGTTTTTCTGATCAGCAATATTTTTTTTCTTTTAATTAACATATACAAAAGAAAAATACAAAAAAATTAAGGAAAACTTGTTAATATGTTTATAGGTGACGTCATTTGTGTAAATTTGTGTACTTCATATAGATGTATATTTTACTAGTGGGGACCTACATTTATATTTAACCCTTGTGGGGACCTAAATTTTGGTTCCCCAGAGGTTCCCATGGTGTGACTCTGTAAACAGATCAATGTTCCCATAAAAAAGGAATACAAGTACACACACTTTAACTAATTAACCTTTATCTCTGATCACTGTTTTTGTGACTGTGACCTTTGACCTACAATTACCAACATTTCACGGGATCATTTCTGGACCAGCTCACATATACATACATTTTTCATAAAGCTGTTTATAATAATAATAATAATAATAATAATAATAATAATAATAATAATAATAATAATAATAATAATAATAATAATAATAATAATAATAATAATAAACTTTATTTATATAGCACCTTTCATACAAAAACTCACATTGATGAAAAAATTAAAATACAATTTTAAGGCAAGGATAAAATAAGAAACACATTAAGATTTGATTGCACACAATTCTAAAATTACAAAAGTACAAGATAAACTGATTATACATACATTATAACATGTCAATAAAATAAATAAGAAATACATTAAGATTTGATTGCACACAATTCTAAAATTACAAAAGTACAAGATAAACTGATTATACATACATTATAACATGTCAATAAAATAAATAAGAAATACATTAAGATTTGATTACACACAAAATATATAGAATATAAAGAGTGGGGTCACAGAATAAATAATGACCCCACTCTTTATCTCCCTTCAAAGGCTGATGAAAATTAAAAAAAATAAATAAAAAATGTGGTTTTAAATATACTCAGTGAACTGGCTTCCCTGGAATTATATTCCATAACTTTGGTGAATAGTTAACAAAGGCTGCGTCCCCAATTTTCTTTGTAATATATCTTGGTTTAGAACAGACAGACACATAAACAGAACCCCTCTCCCCTTTGTGTGGTAGTTTAATAAAAGCTTGAAATATATTAATTAAATTCTATTTGTCTTTATAATATGTATATTTCACCTTTACAGTTGAGTTACATAAATACATGCACTTATTCACTTACTCAGGACATTGTAATTTCCAGATGTAATACCTGTATAAGTCTATATTCCTGCCACAAGATGGCGACAGCAGCAAAGGAAAATACTAATTCCTGCACATGAGGCTGGGAAACTTCACTGGCTCTAAGACACAAAGCCAGTGACATCATCTGCAGAGGGACAGAGGGTGTGCGAAGGACAAATGTCTTGAAATGCATTACATCATTCTCCGCTAATATGATAATATATCTGGGGCGTTGAGTGCGGAGCCAGGCATGAGAGGGGCCATAATCCATACAACCACTGCCTCAAATGTGAACAAGGGGATAAAATAGAAGTGGTGGTGGTGGTGAACGATGGGGAAGGGGGAGTAGGGGGCTGGAGTCTGGAGCTGAAGGTTATTCCAGACATTATTCCTGAATGAAAGCAGAAGGAGGGAGAGGATAATCACATAAGATGTCTACTGTCTGATCTGAGGGAGGATTTCTGCTTTTTTTCCCCCCTCCTCTTTTCTTCTGTATTTCAGGTTCAGGTAAAAAAAAAAAAAAAAAAAAAAGGGGGGGGGGGGGGGGGGGGGTGGAGGTGAAGAACTGAGGAGAAGAGGAGAAAGGGTGGAAATAAAAGAGGAGGAGAAAGAGGAAAAAGCTGAAGGAGATGATAGAAATGAATGGGGATAAATGAAGGGATCAATGGGAATAAGAGGAGGAGGATGAAATAGAAACAGACAAAGAATGAAACATATGAAGAAGATGATGATGAAGAAGAATGAATGAATGAATGAATGAATGAATGAATGAATGAATAAATGAATGAATGAAACAGATGATGAAGAAGAAAATGAATGAATGAATGACTGGATAAAACAGATGGAGAAGAAGAAGAAAAAAATGAATGAATGAATGAATGAATGAAACAGATGAAGAAAAAAATGAATGAATGTATGAATGAATGAATGAATAAATGACTGGATGAAACAGATGATGAAGAAGAAGACAAATGAATGAATGAATGAATGAATGAATGAAACAGATGAAGAAGAAGAAGAAGAAAAATGAATGAATGAATGAATGAATGAATGAATTAATGAAACAGATGATGAAGAAAATGAATGAATGAATGACTGGATAAAACAGATGGAGAAGAAGAAGAAAAAATGAATGAATGAATGAATGAATGAATGAATGAAACAGATGAAAAATGAATGAATGCATGAATGAATGAATGAACAGATGAATGGATGAGTGAATAATTTTCATGTCAGTTTCCCCACAGCCGTCTGCTTTTTCTGTTTTGTTTTTCACTTCCTGTTTTATTTTGTGAAGTCTTCCTTCTGTGTTGTGTCAGTTGTCTTTACTTCCTGTTTCCCCTCATGTTTTACACTTATGTCCTGGTCCCTAGATCTGTATAAAGCCTGTGTTTTCTCTTAGTCCTCTGACGCTTCATAGTGTCCTTTGTGAGTTTCCTCCATTCTGCCTTTGATCTGTTTAGACCTGGTTAGACCTGGTTAGACCTGCTTTGACCTGGGTAGACCTGGTTAGACCTGCTTAGACCTGGTTAGACCTGCTTTGATCTGGTTAGACCTGGTTAGACCTGATTTGATCTGGTTAGAACTGGTTAGACCTGGTTAGACCTGCTTTGATCTGGTTAGACCTGGTTAGACCTGCTTTGATCTGGTTAGACCTGGTTAGACCTGCTTTGACCTGGGTAGACCTGGTTAGACCTGCTTTGATCTGGTTAGACCTGGTTAGACCTGCTTTGACCTGGGTAGACCTGGCTAGACCTGCTTTGATCTGGTTAGACCTGGTTAGACCTGCTTTGATCTGGTTAGACCTGCTTTGACCTGGGTAGACCTGGTTAGACCTGCTTTGATCTGGTTAGACCTGGTTAGAGCTGGTTAGACCTGCTTTGACCTGGTTAGACCTGGGTAGACCTGGTTAGACCTGGTTAGACCTGGTTAGACCTTGTCAGTCCTTTCACTTCCAGATCTGCTTCTTCTTTTATATATTTTTTTAACTTTTGTCTGATACAGTAAAGTGAACTGTTACCTTGTAGAAGCTAATAATGTAATAACAGCTGATAACATAATGTACCCTTTTAAAATGGAATAGGCCAATAACATAATCAAACTCTTGAAACTATATAGTAATAACTGGCCAATAATAAATTACTATATTATTACAAATAAACAAGTTTGAAACATTTATAACATTCCTCCAAATAAAATATGGGATTTTTACTCAAAATATTGAAATTATATATATTTCCAAAAGTATTGTCTCACCTTCATTGACTCTCATATGAACATTTCCATCCCATAGTTAATCCATAGAGTTTAATCTATTGTGTGTTCACACTTTACAACTATAACAGCTTTAACTCTTATGGGAAGGTTTTCCATAAGTTTTAAGAGTTAAGAGAGAGTTTATGGGAATTTAGGACCATTCCTCCTGAAGCATTAATGAGACCATACAATGATGTTGGACAGAAAACCTAGTTCTAACCTTAAAAATGCTGCCAATTACAAAGAACATTCCATTAAATAAATAAACTTTTCACTTTCCTGGGTCTCAGGAGGATATGTCTTATCATAACATGTCTTACAGTTGTAAAGAAATAAATAGTCTAATATTTCTAACACCCTTTTTAAGTCTAGTTTGACTCTTGGGTCAAATTGACCTGAACAGTATCTATGTGATACAAACATGAGATATGTGAGATGAACCAGGTTTATATTATTTTAATTACACTCATTAAGGCAAAAATAGACAAAGTTTCATACTGAAAAAATACTTTTAAATATTTTTCCTAAATGTTCAAACTTTAAAATAGGTCAATTTGACCCCTAACATAACAGTAGGGTTAAATATATATATTTAATCATAATTAATCCAATCCAACCCTGTGATTAATCTGATTAAAACTGTGAATGGTTTGACAGGCTTAGTTAATAGGATTAGTGGATGAACAGGTAATGGATGTTTTTGGATCAGTGGATGTTTTTGGGTCTGCAGGGGGTTAATAATATTTGGTATTTTGAAGGGAAAAGGCCTGTGCACATCAGCCGTCCTGTTGTTTATTTAGGTCAGACTTTGAATGGCTGCATGTGAGCAGTTGTTGTGACAGTTGTTTGTGTGAACAGGCAGCAGTGACTGTGGCTCTATGTTTAGCTCAGTCTTTACCTGCCTTCACTGGAAACTGCCGCCTGAAGCACAAACCTCTGCACCCTCTTATTTTAACTCATTTTTCCTCCTCGTCTTTAGTCTTCTTCACTCCTCCATCGTCTGCTGCTAAGCTCCTCTGTCCTCCTTCTCAACCTCCTTCTGGATCTTTTTTTTTTTTCTGTAATTTGTTTATAACATCCTAAACATTTCCTGAAAATATAATAGACTTTGGACTGAAGTCGATTGAAAATGTAATAAAACTCATTAAAGTAATGTAATAACATTTTATCTATAATTACCTTGTTACATTATTGGGGATATTTATTACTTTATAGATAAGTCTTTTCAAATGGATAATGTGAATCTTGACAGAATATATATATCCTCATATATATATATATATATATATATATATAAATGTTCCTCTTGCCTCACCTGGACAGTGTCTCCTCCAGACTCCTATCTGCTGGAGCCATTCTCCCAGCTTGGGGGTCACTGCCCCTAGTGCCCCCATCACTATTGGTACCACTGTTGCCTTCACACTCCACATTTTCTCTAACTCCTCTTTCAGCCCTTGGTATTTGTCGAGTTTCTCGTGTTCTTTCTTTCTGATGTTGCTATCACTGGGGACTGCTACATCTATCACCACAACTGTCTTCTCATGTTTATCCACCATATATATATATATATGTGTGTGTGTGTGTGTGTGTATATATATATGTAAGTGTGTGTGTGTGTGTGTATATATATATATATATATATATATATGTAAGTGTGTGTATATGTTTACTTTCAGTCCACAGTTCAACATCATGGCTCTATCTCTTAAAATCACACCCTTTACTCATTCTGAATTAAGTAAAATCATATTTAGTTAAAGCAAAAAACACCTCCTCACCACGCTATCCCTATTCATTACATCTATAGGTCTTAGAACACTTCATAGTCAGGGGCGTTCGACCTTAACTAGACTCCTAGCGGTAGCACATTACATGTGCTACCGCTAGGAGTCTAGCGTGGATAGGCTTTTAAACACCTAATGGCAGGGGTGCTCAGTCCTGGTCCTGGAGAGCTACTATCCTGCATGTTTTAGATGTTTCGACCTTCTAACACACCTGATTCAAATAATAAACCTGTCATCAAGCTCTGCAGAAGCCTGCTAATGACCGTCAGGTATGGTAGAAGGGAGAAACATCTAAAACATGCAGGATAGTAGCTTTCCAGGACCAGGCCTTAGCGTCACTTATGGGGACGCTAAGTCACACCCTTCTACTTCTGGTCCATGGGTGCTTAGCTCACAAAAATTTGAATGGGAGTGAATGGAGCGAGTCAAGCTAAATTCTGATTCTATTTGACAAGTGCTCTGAAATTCACATATGATAGCGGTTAATAAGAAATATTTGATGTGTCATAGACAGACCACCTGTTTTTGATGGGAAGCAAATGTGACGTTAGGTTTAATGTGGACTTAGTAAGAGACTATAATGTGACGTCACATGTTCTCCAGGTGTGTAGTCCAAATTATTAACAGGTTTAACTCACAAATGAATCAGCCATTAGTTAACAGAAGCAGTTAAAACACATCCATAATTATCATTTATATTATGAGGTACAACATGTGTGTGATTCAGGTCACATGACAAACCAGGTACGATTTGAACATTTTATTTCCCATTGAATATCATTCATTATTTTTCTGATCTCAGGCCCCATAAACCTCCTGGAAGGGGCGGAGACTTAAGCTCACCATATTCAGCAAAAATAAATACATCCTGAATCAAGCAATTACAATTATTGAATTAAGCAAAACAAAATAAAATCATGACACAAACCAAAAACGAAACTTTGAATTAAGGCCAAAAAATGTGTGTGTGTGTGTGTGTGTGTGTGTGTTACGTTACAGCATTTTATTACATTTGTGATTGAGTTAAGTATATATTTTCAGGAAAGTATTACATTATGGCTGAAATGATTACATATAGGGTAAATTATTATGACATTATATTGTGCTTCATTTCTTCTTTTTGTCATTTGTCTAAAAATCTTTCTTCATCCTTTATCGTTTCCTTCCTCTTCCTCCTCAACCCTCACCTTCCTTCATTTTTTTCCCATTTTGCATCATCTTGTCATTTATTTGATCATCTCTTTAACCTTCTCCTCCTCTCGTCAGATTTAATATCTCTGTCCTTTTTGTCTCTTCATCTCGTCTAAGTCCTTGAACCTGTTCTTCGTCTTTTCTTCTTTCCTTCCACTCAGGAGTCTGATTGTCATTCATTAATGCAGGCGTGTCAAACTCATTTTCATTCAAAGTCATCTCAACCAGACAGAGCCAGTAAAAGAATATTATAACAAACTATTAAATACAGTAATGACACCTTCAAATGTTTCTTTTAGTGCAAAAACAGTCGAAATAAATCATGAAAAATGTCAAAACTATCCTTTCACAATAAAGTGGAACCTAAACAACCTGGAATTTCTTGAGAAAAATAAATAAAAATAAGTGTAATTTTAATAATATTATTCCTCAGTTTACCTCTTATACATGTGTATTGTGTAATATTTGAATTTAAGTTAAGGCTGTAAAAAAATAAAACATTAACATGGATTAACCCATCATCATGATTAATCTAATTAGAAATTTTAATTCAATTAATTAATTTAATTTAATTTAATTTTTGAAACTGTTGAAGGTGTTTGAATAAACATGTTAATTGCATATATATTTATATATTTTGCATAGGTTTTGTATATTTTATTAAAAATTGTTGTTTTTCTCTATTAGTAGAGTTTAGAATATGTTTTAGATTTTTCATCATTTCTTTTGTATTCATTTATTTTTGTTGTGTGTGTGTTTAATGGATTTCATCCTGTTTTGTAGATAATTTCCTCTACATTTTCTGTGTTTCTTATTGTATTTTTTGTGTATTTTGTGACAAATTTGAGACATTTCTGTCTGATCTTAAATGTGATGAGATATTTGAAGTAGAAATGAGAAAAATACATTCTACTTTTTAAAAAATCATTCCTCCCACTTTTGCAGTTTTTCCAGTTCCATTTTTAAAAAATATTTATTTTACACAAGTGTATTTGTACTGAAGAAAAGAAAGTGAGTACTTTAATCACTTCTGTCTGAGTTTTATTTTTGTATTTGCTGTCAACTGTAAGTTAGGTTAAAGTTAAATGAATTTGGGTTCTGATATTACGTTGGGTCAAATTACCAACACTATCATAGGGTTAAAGTTAGTACTGACTGACCATCACTGTTGAAGGTATCGCCATAGTAACTACAGATGGTTATGTTTAATTATTTGTCTGTTTGTCTGTTACTTAGCAAGATAACTCAAAATCCTATGGACAGATTTTGTTGAAATTTTCAGGGTAGGTTGGTGATGTGGAGACCTGGAAATGATTAGATTTTGGTGGTGGTGGTGGTGGTGGTGGTGGAGGGGGGGGGGTTGTCTACCTTGGTGGAGGTCTGCGTTCTCAGAGTGTTTTTCTAGTTTTTTAATTTGATTCATTTTCCTTTTTGTCCATTTCATTTCTTTTGTCAATTTTGTTCAGTTCTTACCTTATTTTTTGTTCTTTACTAATTATTTTGATGATTTAACCTCTTTGATTTGAAGGAGGTTATGTTTTACCTGGCGTTTGTTTGTTTGTTTGTTTGTTTGTTAGCAAGATAACTCAAAAAGTTATGAATGGATTTTGATGAAACTTTCAGAAATGATTGATAATGTATGAAGGAAGAAACCATTACATTTTGAGCTATAAAGGTCAAAGGTCAAGGTCACAGCGCAGGTCAAACAGCTAAAACATATAAGTGATGATATCTCAGACAACATAGTATCACATTTTTTCCATTCACTTCCTCTTACCTTCAGACATCAGATGACATAACACCGATAGGCTCGATGATGTCACCTATTGACGACACATGACAACAAGCGAATGGTATATTTGCACAATGTATGACCTTTACCTTAAAGCAGGTTATTGACATGTCTTTTTAAATCAAACAATTCACATTTAACATTAGATCAAACATGTGACATTTGGTCGTTGTGTGACGTCACAGAGTGATGTCATACGTGGTTGAATATTGAAATGTACATATCTAAAAAAAACTGGAACAAGGATTTCTTTGAATTCTTTTAAAACTGGTCTGCATTGACTATGGTTATTGATTTTAGTTGATTTTCTTGGTTAATTTGGCTTTTTTTTTGTTCATTTTGTTGCTTAAATTTTTTTTTTACTTCATTTGAGTTAACATTTTGCTCTTTTCTTTACATTATTTGTTACTTCATTTATTTTTGTTGATTTGACTCCATTATAGAACATAAACCATATGTTTCCTTCCACAATTTATCGACTGTTATCAACATTATCGGCCTCTACAATCACTAATCAGATTTGATGGTGAATCCACATGAGGCATTTGTTCATTGGTTTTTGAAATTAAAACAAAAAAATAAAACAATAAAAAAAACAACTTGTTTCTTCTTTATTAGTTTCCAAAACCAAAATGAAAAAATAGATAGTGATGCATTTTTTTCAGTTTTCATTTTTGTGTTTAAATTAATAATAGAAAAAACCCCAATAACGGTCGTTTTTATCCAGTTTTGACCTGAATCAGATTGAATAAACCGTAAATTAATCTAAACAACTCAAAGAAACATGGTCATTCTTGTCACTGTGGGTCAAAGGTCATTTCTGATTTACTCAACTTGCTTCAGGTCAAAATTGGATAAAATGGAAAATGGTTGTTATTTGTTTTTTTTATTATTCATTTAAACACAAAAAGGAAAACTGAAAAACTGCATCGTCATCGTTTTTTTCCATTTTGGTTTTAGAAACAAATAATGAAGAAAAAGGTTGTTGTTTTGTCGTCTTATTTTCAGTTTTATTTTAAAAAATGAATGATACACAGATTCTGAAATGAAGGAACACTCACTGCAGTTTTTTTTTTTTTTTATGAAAGCTGTGTGTTCTTTTATTTTCTGTAATACTGTGGAAAAATAATTACATACAATTTGAAGGAAAAGAAATACAACTTAAAGTCAGAAACGTCAAAATAAAGAAGCAACCTTTCAATAATAATCAATAATATCTCGTGTTTTTTTTTTCTGTTTACATTTTTTTTTTTTTCCTCGAATAAAAGTACAAGTACTTAAACCCAACATGATTAAAATACGCACTTGAACAATATATAGGGTTTAAAAAAAAACAGGAGAATGGAGAATATATAGGTTTCCCTGTCGGTCTCTGCTTCATACACACTTTTACTTCACACTTTCTCCAGTGGAAAATGAAAATCCTTCTTTCTGAAACTCAAAACCACGTCCATTAAAGCTGCTCGTTCAAGCAGCTGCTTCACAGAACAGACAGGAGGAGCCAGGGCATCACTCGCCTGCTTCGTCTTGTCCTAAGGCCGCACCACGTCCACACAGCTGTCCCGCTTTCTAGGCTTTGACTGATGTGTGGGTTCAACTCCACTGTAATAAGAGCGTTCACTATTAATGCAAAAGAAGTGGGTGGAGTTTGAATCTCACTGACATGTGAGTGTTTATTATAGACTGGGGAAAAAAATCTAAATTGACCAAGATTTCTTTATTTTCTTCTTCATTCAATTTTTTTTTTTTTTTTTTTTTTTAATTTTCAATTATTTTTTGCTTGATTAAAGCTAAAAGAAAAAAATTCTGCCAATGGAACAAATGAAAATGATCATGATAAGATTTTAAAGATTAATTTTAATTTTTCAGTTTTCTGTTAAATTCAAGGTTTTATTTCTTCAAGATTTTTCTGCCTAATTCAAGGTTTTAGTTTCGCTTAATTCAAAATTTATTTATTTTTTGGCTTAATTAAAGCTGCCAATCGTATTTTAAGAAATCTTACCAAGATCATTTTCATTTGTTCTATTGGCCGATTTTTTTTTTTTTTGCTGTTGCATAAATTCCATCCCCCAAAATTATATGTGTGTGTGTATATATATATGTACCATATTTTCTGGACTATTAGCCGCATTCTCTGTATTTTTAAAAATATAATAAAAAAAAGAACATACAAGCTGCAGATATCTATGTTGAAAAATTTGACATTTACTGCATATACAGAGCCATTTTGAATGGTGCCTTTTAAAACAGCAGAAAGAAAAATCCACAGAATAGTCACACCTTTGTATAAACCTCATGGTTCAAAACATATGAAAAAAGTAGCGGCAGAAAATGCAGAAAAAAATGATTTTGTTCAGATTTTAACAGGTTAATATTGTTCCATTTGGGTCAGAGGAAAGGGTTAATATGAATCTAAAGAGTTAATAATGAAAAAGTCATTTATGTCTCAGTATTGTTGCTCTTTCTGTGATTTTTATTTTAAGTCTAATTAGATGTTTGGCCTAGAAATAAGAAAAATACACTTTTTCTTTTTAACATTGTTTCCAGTATATGATGGATTAATGATTAATGTGATGTTTGACTCAAGCATCAGTCAAAGCCTGTCGTGGTCCAGTCACATTAAAACACACACACACACACACACACACACACACACAGAAGACATGTCTTTGTCTGCTCAGATATATTTTTTTTTAACTCTTGTGTTTTTTTTCTTTTGGCAAACCCTGCGAGGTAAAAATGGCCACCGAGTCACTGGAGTCACTCTTGGCCGTGGATGGCACGGCACAGCACAGCATGGAACAGAGCAGTCTGGCCTGGTTGGAGCCTGGGATGGCCTAGTTCAGACAGAGTTTTGGCTATTTGTGGCCTGGCTGGACAGTTGTTATGGCCACATGTCCCCTCTGGTGTTTTTGATTTTTTTTAACTGACCATTCACAACCTGCATTTAATGCATTTGAATTAAAGTTACAGTAAAATAAAATGTTTAACACTTTTAACTACAGTCATTTCTTCCATCAGTGATGTTATATCACAAAGAAATATGAAGAAAATTACTTTAAAATACTCATTTTTATGGAAAGGAAGTAATTGCATGGAATAAATACTGTACTGGGAAAAAAAAATCAAAATCGAACCAAGTGTATTTTTCTCATTTTTAGTCCAAATATTTCATCACACTTAAAATCAGACAGAGGAAGTTTTCTTTCAGATATAAAAACTGATTTTAAGACAATAGATCTGAAAATCAGATTTTTTTGCACTTGTTCCATTGGCAGATTTTTTGCTTGAATTAAGCAAAATAATCGTGGTCAGATTTTTCTTAAAATAATATTATAAATATCTATTGGTCTACGGCAGACTTTACTTTTGATTGGAATTAAGCAAAAAATAATAATTAAAAAAAAAATTCAAATTTTAATTTAAGCAAAAAAAAAAATCTTGAATTACACAAAAATACATCTTGAAATAAGCAAGAAATAAATACATACATTTTTAAATTACATTAAAAATGCTATGGAACAAGTGAAAATGATCTTGGCAATATTTCTTTAGATTTTAAAGCTCTATTGACCAATGGCGGATTTATTTTGGATGGAATTAAACAAACAATAAAAGAAAACAAACAATTCTTGAATTAGGTAAAATAAATCAATAAACAAAATTTAGAATTACAAAAATTTTAAAAATATCCCAAATGAAGCATTTTTTTTTTATTTAAGTAAAAACCCTTAAATCACACAAAAATAAATCTTAAAATAAGAAAAAAAAATCTTGAATTATGTAAAACAAATCTTCTATGGAACAAGTGAATATTGTCTTATTTTTAATTTTAATTTTAAATGTATTTTTTAGGGGGAGGGGGGGGGGGGGGGGGGGGGTTACGGCAAAAAAAAAAAAATCTCAAATTAAGCAAACAAAAATAAAATAAAATATTTTCAATTAGGCAAAAAAAGGAGAAATAAACTCTTAAAAAAAAAGGTTCCGTGTAAATTTCACACTGTAGATAGGGACCATATTTATTGTCACTGAATTAGTGTTAAAATAAACTCTTTAAGTGTTATATTAACACTGGTGATTCTATTGTGTGGAATTCAACTTGAGTGTGAACAGAAATTTGAAAATACACTTGGTCAGATTACGATTTTTGCAATAAAAAGTATATTTAACGTGTTTATTTCCCCCTTTTATCTTCCATCTTAGGAAGAGAAGGTTACTTTTAAGTACCTGGGAGGCCTTTGCCCCCCCCCCCAAACCCCCCACCCAGCAAATTTACTCATTCTAGGCTGTAACTTGTATGACACCAAAACTCCTGTGCAGCTACAACTGTGTAAAAAGGCTGTAAAGACATAAATATATGCAGTACCAAGGCTGCGATAGCCATATAAATTTAAGCGGGTGCTCCATCTGCCGTTCTTCTCCCCGTTACGACCGGAGCAGTTTATATCACGACCTTGGAGATACAAGGTTCCATCTGATATTCTAATCAGAAATAACACCACTGCCTTTCCTTTCTCCAAGTGTTTATTCAAAAGAGGGGTAGTAAATAGAATGTTTTTTTTTTTTTTTACTGCCCCTTTAGCGCAGAATTAGCATAATGTAGCATGTCTGTGTGGGGTTGATAGGGCGGCTGATAAGTGTAAAGACGTGATGATTACCTCTGGAGGTGCTGACATTTGTGGCTTCAGCGCACAGCCTGTGGTTAGTTTTCCTGCTTGTAACTGTTCAGCCTTTAGAACGGCACAGACATAAGTGGCTATTCTGTCCCTCTTTAGCTTTGACTGGCCAGTAAAACAGCGCTCTTATAAAAGGGAATATTATGCAAATAAGTTTGAAGGATTTTCTGTGTCTTAAAGGTTCAATATATAACCTGCGTCTGTAAGTATTATATGCATATGTACTGCAAAAATATAAATCTGACCAAGTGTGTTTTTCTGATTTCTAGTCCAAATGTCTCATCACACTTAAAATCACACAGAATCACCTAAAGAACTAGCTTAGCCGCGCTATCTCCATTCATTACATGTATGGTTTTAGTCATGCTTCATAGTCAGGGGAGGCGGAGCTAAAAGGTTGTCTTTCAAATTTCTCTGTATGCAATAGGACGGTGTCATCTTTAGGATGACGTAGAAAGTTCATGGAGGAGTTTGGAGAAAGTTATAAACGACTAAACAAAATGGTGGATTATGGATCTGAATGACTGTTGTCACTTCTGTAGAAACAATTTAAAGATTGATGATGTTTTCTCACATTATTCACTCATCGGCAACCGTTGTTGTTCTTCTTCTATGGTTGTTTGTAGTTGTTTTTCTATGATTCATCACGTCACTTTCTTACTCCCGCCCTCTCACTCCATACTTCACTGTGATTCGTTGGCCAGTTTCAGGGAAATCTAGTCAAAAGTTACATTGAGCGTAACTTGACTACTAATTAGATTTGCTGCCGCTAGGGGCGTCTAGGCTACTAAAGAGGAACTTCTCAGTCAGATATAGGGAGGATATATTAATAATAGTGATAATACATAATATTTCAAACTCATTGAAATGGAATTATTTAATAACCTGACAGGCACTAAAATCGTCAGCATTGACCACTGCATGAAAAGTCTGTTTTTGCGGCTGTTTCACCTTAAAATCAGACAGAATCACCTGCAGCGGAACTGTTCAGTCAGATATAAAAAAATATTTATAGACAATAGATCTGGAAAATATGATTTAAGAAATCTGACCAAGATCATTTTTACTTGTTCCATTGGCAGTTTTGATTTTTGTTTTGCGTAATTCAAAACCTTATATAATTCTTATATATATTATTATTATAATTCTTCTTATATAATTCATGCAAAAAAACCCAAACCAAAACAAAAAACCCTGAACCACAACCATAGTTCTGTTTATATGAGACTTTTTTATTCCAGTTTAATTCAGAATAAAGGTTAATTCTTCTTTAAAATGACCGTGTAAACACCTAATTCCAGTAGAAAATGATAATTCTTCATTAAACTTAATTCTGAATAAAATCACTGTTTTATTCCGAACTTAATTATAAATTCGATAATTCCTCTGACATGTAAACAGTTAATTCCACTTTAACATTATTCCTATTGTTCTGCACATGCTCCTGATCTCGTCGCAATGATGCACATATTTTGCTGTCGGCATTAGTTTGTTGATTGTTATGGTTGATTCAGTTGAGTTGAGCAAAAATAAAGTCAAGCATCATGTGTAGTATCTGGTCTAACATATTGATAGTGGAAACGAATTAAAAACACGAAGTTGACATGATCATTTTCTTCCAGTAGACATCCAGATGCTAAGCGGCTGTTCTGTCCAATCAGAACCCTCTGTACCTCTAGCTCTTAAAGACCAATTAATTAGAGCGAAATAGAAACCTTTATTTGGAATTAAACATGAAAAAAATTGCTTAAATTCTGAATTATTTTATTCCAAATACATAATTTTGAATTAAAAAACATGTAAACGTAGCTATTCTGTCAATGGAACAAGTGAAAATAATGTTGGTCAGATTTTCCAGATCTATTGTCTATAAATCAGTTCTTACATCTGACTGAAAACTTCCTCTGTAGGTGATTCTGTCTGATTTTAAGTGTGGTGATATATATGTATATTTATTAGTTATTGTATATTTGTTCAGGGCAGTCCAATCCATGACCTTTTCCAGGTGTATGTTGCAAAACTCAAAATTCTACCAAGTGTATTTTTCTCATTTCTAGTCAAAAATATCGCATTATACTTCAAATCAGACAGAATCACTTAAAGACAAACTTTTCAGTGATGTATAATAACTTACTTTTAGAAAATAGATCCAGAAAAATCTAATTTTAAGAAATATTACCAAGATAATTTTCATTTGCTCCATTGGCAGATGTATCAGATGAAAACATTTGAAAATTGAATCAAGCAAAAAAACAAACAATAAAAACTTGCCAGTAGAACAAGTGGAAATTATCTTCTTGAAATGATATTTTCAACATCTAATGTCTCATTGTGTGTTTTGGAAAGTTCCTCTTTTGGTTATTCTTATTTTGAGTGTAATGAGATATTTGGACTAGAAATGAGAAAAATACACCTGGTAAAGTTTTGATTTTTGCAGTGCACTGGTTCTGATCAAAACTTTTATGGACAGAAATTGTATATGGTCTGGTTTGGGAGCCACATGGTTTCATCTCTGCTTTTTGCAGATGATGTCGTCCTGTTGGTCTCATCGAACATGGACCTTCAGTTGCACAGGGACAGTTCACAGTCCTGTGTGAATCCAGTGGGATGAGGATTGTTACCTCGAAACCCAATGCCAAGGTTCTGGATCAGAAAAGGTGGTCTTCCCTCTCTGGGTGAGTGGGGAGTCCTTACCCCAAGTGGAGCAGTTTAAGTGTCCTAGGGTCTTGTGTTCATGAATGGGGTAAAGACAGAACGGGAGATTGACAAGTGGACTGGTGTGGCATCACCAGTGATTCACCATCAGTCTCACCTGTGGTCATGAGCTTTGGGTCATGATTAAAAAGATGACGTCCCAGATATAACCAACTGAAATGAGGTTCCTCTGTAGGGTGGATGGGCCCAGCCTTAGGGATAGGGGGAGGAGCTCAGTCACTAGGGAGGAGGTGGGAGTTCAGACGCTGCTCCTCCACATCCAGAGGAACCAGCTGAGGTAGATCATGCATCTATTTGGGATGCCTCCTCCTGGACGCCTCCCTGGGGAAGTGTTCCAGGCATGTCCTACCAGAAGAAGGCCTCAGGGAGGACCTAGGACTAGGGATGCGTCTCATTACTAACACTTCCATGTCACTCCGTTTGGATTGGACTTCAAAAGCGAGTCATCGCTCGAGAATGAAGTGAGACGTCTAATCTGTCCCTACAGATTGGGACACACAAACAATAGTCCATGCTATAACATCAAGTGTGACTTTCTTTGATGTGCAGTTACATTTGCAGATGTTCCAGTGTGTGAAACTATGGTCACTGGATGTAGTGCTGCCTCTTTTGTTGAGTTAAATAATTAATTTTGGGGTGTCGACCCAGGTTTGTCTTTATTTTTATTCCCTGAAGCATAATTACAAGTTATTGTATGTCTACGATAAAACAGCAAACAACGTTCTACTTATTTTTGCCGGGTTTGCACAGTATTCTGGGTAATATGATCTTCCACTCTGTTCATAGTGGGGGTTCCACCCGTACTTGGTATGAAGGTAAAGTTTAATTTTTAGGACTTCAACTGTGAGAGTTAAAAGTGAGTGGAAGTGGTAGTAATGGGACACAGCCTACGCTTTTGGGCTGAAATGGGAAGGCTTCGGAGCCCCCCCAAAAGAGCTGGAGGAGGAATCTAGGGAGAAGGAAGTCTGGGCGTCCCTGCTCAGACTGTTGTCTGGATAAGAGGAAGAGGATGAATGGGTGGATGGACATATTCAGACTAGAAATGAGAAAAATACACTTAGTAAGTTTTGGATTTTTCAGTGTGTTCAGTTTATAGGAAGTTAGAAATAAGTTTTTGAAGGCTGCAGTCCAGCGTAAGTAACAAGATTTCACAGAGTTGTAGATGGTCGGCATTGTTGAAGCATTGAATTATGGGGAGTATTTGTGTAGTGTTGCGGTGGATATCGGTCATAATCAGGAGAGTAGGCTAATGATATTTGAAAGTAATATGTATTTTTCGGGCATTGGGGCCATTTCCATGTACCAAAGCAGACACGATACAATGAAAAACCCAACAAAAACACAACAAAAACAACCTGTTGGATATATAATACCCCCAAATGTTCGGTTTAGGAAATCAGTATACTTACACATAAATGTACAAAGTACCATATGAGCTAGATAGAAGCCTCTGTACCTTCATTTTTGATATGTTAGACTTCACTTCTCATTGCTTACAAAGTTCACAGCAGAGCTCCATTGCAGCTCCATCCATCGCTTTGAATGTCGTCAACGTCTGAAAAAGGCAAGTCCGGTCAAGAAGACTGGAGGTCAAAAAAGAAGAGTTTCACTCCAAAAAAAAAAAAAAGAGAGAAATCCAACCAAAAGTCACTCCTCCTGGTTGGATATTCACCCTTTGACATGAAGCTCTTCAGATTTTCTACTTTTAAATCTACAACAGGGGTCTCAAACTCATGTTCTTTCAGGGGCTACATTCAGACTGATTTGATCTCCAGTGGGTCAGAGCAGTAAAGTAACAGCCTAAGAACCTATAAATAATGATAATTCCAATGTTTTATTTGTTTTACTGCAAAAAAACCCCCATGAAATTCTTAAAGTATTTACTTTCATAGAGTATTCAAACAAAAAAAGATGTAAATAACTTGAAAAAAAAAACTGATTTCTTCAGAAAAATAAATGAAATTCGAACGACATTTTGTCTCAACCTATCATTTGTCCCAAACACTAAACATTTAGTAACAGAAGCAGAAAATGTGCTTAATAGACCTTTTTCACAACTTCGTACCAGTATTTCGTACCAGAAATACGCAATCCTAGCGTAACCCTACTTCCGCACCAGCATTTTTTAACAAACAGTAAAACAAATGCAGAGTATGGTAACTGTGAGGTGGTACAGTAACATCTCTTTTATGAGTGTCAAGAGTTTGGAAACTGGACATTACCGATCAAAGCCAAAGAATGGTAACTGCGGTTGTGGCTTTCTGCGATGGTTTCATGGTTTTGAACGTTATGGTGAACACAAATAACTCATGTAGTTTGCCTTTAGTACTTTATCGTTATCATACAATTGTACAACGATTTGTCCTCTGCATTTAACCCATCCTTCTAAGGAGCAGTGGGCACCCATGGGTGGCGCCTGGGGACCCATCTCTAGACGTGGAGCCAGGCTCATGGTCAGTTACATGGATGGAGGACTTTTACCCTAACAAACATGTTTTTAGGTGATGGGGGAAACCGGAGCACCCAGAGGAAACTCATCCAGACACGAGGAGAGAAACATGTAAACTCCACCCAGTCCAGGAATCGAAGTCACTGTGAGGCAAGAGTGCTAACGGATCAGCCACCGTGCTACCATGCTGCCGTGATGTTCATGCCAGTACATCAGTGTCAGCAGTAAACAACAGTAGTATTGTAAGGAAAGAGTGGAAATAGCGACAGAGCTGCAACTGCAGCCAGTGAACAGTAGTTACTGCAACAGCAGTAAGTCACAGAAAACGTGTGCACAGTGATCAAAAGTATAGTTTGTGAGGCTCCTCGTTTTTCCTCTGCAATGGGTAGTATCTAGTCCTCACAAAAACCTGCCCGTCTACTACATTTGATAAAATGAAAAACAAACACGAACATAAACAGACATTGCCAGAGAAAAATGTTAACTGATAATGATAGCATTTGGCTAATGTTAACATTATGCTAAGATAACGTTGACTTGAACAAATTGAAAATGGTGAAATAGAACATGTCCTCTATACTATCCATACATAACCCTATAAACCTAGTCCTAGGTATAAGTGGACATACTAAAGATTTATCAGTTCAGTAGCAGTTAGCCCCAGTGCTCAATCCTTACAAACAAATTCCTCATGGAAAACATTGAAGCCTTTATTTAATTATTTTTGTGACTAAGTTTTCCTCCATGATTCTTCCGACATCCGCAAATGTAATAAGTGGCAAATCCCTTAAAGGAGTTTAGAAGACTCTCTCCATCTTACCGGCTTTCTACTGATTTGACGTTTTACAGGAAGTTCAGATACGCTCTTGTTACACATTTCAGGTTATTGTGAAAAAGGTCTATTTTCTATAAACATTTCAGGTTGTTCATATTTTTTTTCAAATTATTCATGTTTTATTGTTACAGGATAGTTTGTACATATTTTCATCCTTTAATTTTTTATTTTTTTTTGCACTAAAACAAGGCCAAAATCTGAATTTGAATATTTATTAGTATAATTTCATATTATTATTATTTTTAAAACCAACCAAGAAGAAAATACAGTGATTTTTTTTTGTATCTTATTACTCCGCCCCTTTTTGGTTCAGTCTGTCCATTTGTCTGATTGTCAACAATTTTATGAAAAAAACTACTGGATCAATTTCCATGAAATTTTCAGGAACAGTATGAGGTGTTCCAGAATAGATTCCTTTAAATGTTGGTGAATGTAGGTCAAAGGTCAAGGTCACCAAAATTTGTTTTCACAATGATCAAAAAGAGGGTAAATCAGGAATTTCCTTTTCCTTCCTATATACTCAGTTTTACATATACTTTCTTTTTGCTCTCACTGTTGATGTGCATTGACATCAGAACCTTAGAGGACAAATTTTAAGACTCTAGGTCAAAGGTCACAATAAGGATTAGAATTGAATTTTGGATATAACTGTAGAACTCTTCATCTTATAGACTTCCAATCAGGACTAAAATGCTGGTCTTTCAATTATCCATATTGTTTGTATAGATTTTGACCTATTGTTGACCCAAGAGGTCAGAGGTCACTGGGTCAGTACCTAAAAAAGGACTATAACAGAAAAAACAGTGGAGATAGAGACTTAGTTACTATTATTGACAGATAGGTAATGGGCTTCAAAATGGCCATGCCATGACCTTTGACCTTGAAAGGTTAAAATCAATGTCACATGATTTTAAATGGTAATAACTCCAGAAAGAGTGGTGATAAGTACTCAGTTACTATTGTCAACAAATAGGAAACTACATGTAGGTTTCAAAATGGCTTTATGACCTTTGTCCTTGAGTAACCTTGAAAGGTCAAACCCATAGTCTCATGTTTTGAGAGGACGATGACCATTAAGAGCTAAAATATTTGCGAGGGGGCGGAGTTTGTTATGCCTGGCACCACTTGTTTAATGTTATTTTTTGCAGTAAAAGTCATTATTTCTCGGCATAATATCATTACTAAAACAAATAAAATCCTTTTTTTTTCGTAGGTTATTATGCTGTTATTTGACTGTAGATCATTTTGGTCTGTATGTGGAACCTGAATTGAAATCTGTTTCACAGCCTCAACCGTGGAATTTTTGCACTGTGTAAATGAATCCAGGGTCGGATCAGAACTTTTGACGGGCTGCGTTTGGCCCCCGGGCCACATGGTTTGAGACCCCTGATCTACAACATCCGCCTTAAAAACACCATCCATCATCTCTTTGTCAGAAACTCAAAATGTTTCCAATAACGATCACGTCAACACGTACATATTAAAAAGTGTCGTCCCCAAAAACTCTGAACCTTTGGTCCACAACTCCTTAGAAAAATACTATAAAACATTTCTGAATGCCATTTTGTTTTGTTTTTTTCATACGCTTAGGTATAAATATGGAAAAGAAAAACTACTCTACTGTGCAAGTGAGAGAAACAAAGACTTTTTTTTGACACTTTTAAGGAAAGGGGGAGGTATTTTTTCTTTTCTTTTTGTACAAATTGCAGAAATTCACGGAATGAAAAAGCACTCCTCACACCTCATTTCACAAATACTGTCTCCGGCTTCGACCTTCAGTGAAATGTTAAGTCTGGAAATGGATCGTGGTAATAAAAAAATGACAGATGAGGAAGTGAAGGAGCATTTTAGAGACACTTGCTACTGCTCCTTTCATTTTCCTTTTAGTTGAGGTGAATATAAAACCAGAGGATGTTGTTGTTCTTTTCATTTTTTTTTCTTTTCTTACATTTTTTTCTGCTTTTCTTTGTTTTTTTTGTACAAAAGAAGACACACCTCAGTAGTTTGTGTGTGTTGGCACATAAGCATTGGCACTCTGGTCACTCACTGTCACTGTACCATCTTAAGAAACTTTGTCCCCCTTAAATTATGATAGATCTTATACACTGGAAAAATAAAAATAAAAATCTGATTAACTGTATTTTTCTCATTTTTAGTCCAAATATCTAATAATAATAATAATAATAATAATAATAATAATAATAATAATAATAATAATAATAATAATAATAATAATAATAATAATGCATTGGATTTATATAGCAATTTTTTGGCCACTCTGAGCGCTCTACATCCGTGACCCATTATTCATTCACTCTCACATGCTCCCTCTGGTGGTGGTTAACTACATTTGTATCCATCACATTTAAAATCTGAATCAGCTAAAGTTTTCAGTGAGTTAAGAACACATTCTTAGACGATAGATCTTGAAAATCTTCACTAATTTTAGATCTGAAGATATGATAAAAATAAATGATAAATTATTTTTTCATTTTGTTTACTTACAAAATGAAACCTAACATTAAAAATAGATTTCAGGATGTCTGCTTTTATTTCCTAATGAATCAATTTTTAAAATGTAAATGTCATATATTATTTTAATATTTTATCCAATTCACCTGTAGTGTCTCACCTTAGCTCAAGATTAAAAAAAAAAATTCAAACAAATAATAAAAAATAATCTGATAATCGAACAAGTGGAAAATATTTTCGTTGGGTTAAGTTATTTATTTATTTTTTATTTCCCTTTGCATATTTCAAGATATTTTTGCTTCAAGATTTGTTTGTTGAATTAAAGACTTGTTTTTGGTCTTAATTCAACATTTTATTCTATTTTATTTTTTATTTTTCTGCCTTACTCGATGAAAAATAATGGAACAAGTGAAAATGATCTTGGTCACATTATTTTTTTAAGTTTTTTTTGCTTCAAATTAATTTTAGGTTTTTTTTGCTTAGTCCACATTTAATTTTTTTAAAAATTTATTTATTGCTTAACACAAGGGAAAAATTGCCAATGGAACAAGTGAAAATAATCTTGGTCAGATTATTTAAAAATTTTCTTTGCTTCAAATTGTATTTAGTTTTTTTTGCTTAGAATTTTTTATTTATTTTTTGGGAAAAAAATCTGACAATGGAACAAGTGAAAATGATCTTGGTCAGATAGTTGTAGATCTATTGTCTATAAATCTGTTTATATATCTGTCTAAAAAGTTCCTCTTTAGTTGATTCTGTCTGATTTCAAATATAATGAGATATTTGGACTAGAGTTGATAAAAAATACACTTGCTCAGATGTGTATTTTTTGACAGTGTCAGATCTTCTAATGGCCACTGGGCAGGTTTTAGTGAGAGGAGGGACTGATCAAAAAGTGCCAGAAATATTCATAGTCCAAGCTGCCCCAGTGCTGCTGCAGAAACACCAGATCATAGGTTTTCAGTCAGTGCGTTTGTATAGGTATGTGTTTTGTTTTTTTTTGTTGTTTTTTTTTTGCTATGTCATCAGAAAAAGCAAAAACAAAAAGTGAATCCAGGAGGTTTTGCTGTCGGTCACTGTACTGCATCACACTGAGTCAGATCTCTTATTTACAGAGATGGCATGGAAGGAAGGAGGATATGAAAGGCCAGAAGCCAGAAGAGGAATGCAGGCCACCAAAAAAAAAAAAAAAAAAAAAAAAAAAACAACCAAAAAAAGTTCCTCTGCCCCTCCTAAAGCTCCCGCCGCTCGTCTTCTTGGTTTTTCAAAGTGCTACTCGTCTCTTTTTTGTTTCTCTTTTCTTGATTGTGGCTCTCGCTGTTGCTTTCGTCGGAGCAAAAGTGCCGCAACAGAAGGTTTCGCAGAAAATGTAAGTGTTGCTTTGCACGTGGAGACTGGATATTGCTGCTAAATACGCTGGAAAAATATAAATATATCCAAGTGTATTTATGTCATTTCTACACAAAATATTTCAACACATTTTAAATCAGACACAATCGCCGACAGAGGAACTTTTCTGTCAGATATAAGAACTGATTTATAGACAATAGATCTGGAAAATCTGACTGAAGGAATTTGACCAAGTGAAGCTTATTTCATTTAACTGGAATTTTTATCCTTTTTAAACCTTTGTCATCTTTCAAACTTTTAACCTCATTATATTATTGTATTGTATTGTATTGTATTGTATTGTATTCCTCAGAGTTTGTTAGTTTTTCTGTCTGCCTGACTTTGTATAACATAACAAAAAAAGTTATGGATTGATTTCCATGAATCTATTGGGATAGATTGGGAATGACCCAAGAACCAATCGATTATATTTTGGTGAAGATCTGGAAGAGACCCTGGATTCTGGATCACTTTAAAATTAATTCTCCATTTAGCACCATGTAAAATTTCAAACTGATCCAGAATCCAGGGTCTCTTCTGGATCTTCACCAAAATCTAATCGATTGGTTCTTGTGTCATTCCCAAGTTATCCTGAAAATTCCATTGAAATCTGTCCTTAACTTTTTAAGTTATGTTGTGCACAGAAAGACAGACAAACAAACCAAGAGACAGATAAACGCTGGCAAAAATATAACCTCCTTGGCAGAGGTTAGTGCTCTCAGAGTGCTTTTCTAGTTATTATATATGTTACATTTATTATTTTTTATTTATTTTACCTCCACCAAGGAATGGCAGAGGTCACCAATGTAATCATTGGGGTTTGTTAGTTTGTCTGTCTGTGTCTTAGTAACATAAGTCAAAGTTACGGACGGATTTGGCTGAAATTTGGAGGAAGAGGCGTCTTTCAGGTATGGTAAATGGTAAATGTTCTGCACTTCATGGTGCTTTACATTAGCCTCACATTCACCCATTCAAACACAACAGCAAGTTTCTAAGGTTCTACTGGGAGACTAAGTCAGGGTTGTGTGTCTTTGCCCAAGGACACTTCAACATGTGGACAGCCAGAGCCGAGACGTGAACCTCCAACCCTTCGGTCATTGGACGACCTGCTCTACCAACTGAGCCACACCTGCCCCTGGGTATATTTCTGCCTTGATGGAGTCTGCATTTTCCAAATGTTTTTTTTCTTGTTGTTTTGTTAGTTTTCTCCTAAATTCAAGATTTTATTTTTCTTTTACTTACTGTAATTTCAGCCCAAAAAAATAATCTGTCAATAGAACAACTGAAAACTATCTTGGTCAGATCTATTGTCGATAAAAAAGTTCCTCTTCAGGTGATTGTGTCTAATTTTAAGTGTGATCAGATATTTGGACTAGAGTTGATAAAAACACACTTGCTCAGATGTATATTTCTTCCAGTGTTTCTAATATGTGATGCTGTTTCAGTAAATGCTGTGAGTCGTGGGTTTCATTGGTTCAGACAAATGAACCACATTTCATGCAATTTCATGTATTTTTGCAAACATGTTTATGTCTAGAAAGGGGAGTTTTTGTTTAGTTTTTTCGTTGAGTTTCCAAGCGTTTTCTAAGTGTAGTAAAAAGACTGTTCCTACACATGAGTCTGCATCCTCTGCGTGTGTCTCTGAGAATAGTCAGAGGGTGGAGACGAGTAAGAAAAGCGGGTGGAGCTTCCGTACTTCCCCAGCCCTGCTTCAGGACTCTGCTGTCCAGGTCCAGGTCCAGGTCCAGGTCCAGGTCCTGGCCCCTGCCCGCTCCCTTGCCCCGTCGGGTACATCTCATAGGCCGGTCCTTCCTCTATGGGTGGAGCAAAGCCCATGCGGTAGTTAGGATACTGCGAGGGGTACCCGTAGTTGTCGTAGGCCAGCTGTGTTGTGCTGTCCAGCAGGCCACAGTCTCCTGGGTAATCACCAGGGGACTGAAGAGCCGGGTTTGGGGGAGCTTGCTGGCTCTGAGCGGCCCGGGTGTAGGTGTTGAACTGGGCATAGGTAGCGTGGGACATCCTGGAAGGAGGACGAGGGTCGTAGCAGCCTGCCCTGGAGCCTGGCACCCCGCTGGGGGGGACGGCGGTGCTGGAGGCCGGTGATGGGCCGGCGGACGACGCCCCAGCCGGTCCGCTGGTCGTGTTGGGGGAACGGAACTCGCCCTGGTAATGGACTGCGCGGGACTGGGGGCGGGCCTCGTCATGAGTAGTGGCTCGGACGTTGTAGTAGCCATTGGTCGGGTCCTGGACAAAGAAGAGAAGAGGTTCAGTCACAAACGCAAATATAATCACAAAAGGTTCTGTTGTTTTTACAGGAAAAAACATCAACAACTGGCAGGTGTGGTTGAGTGTACGGTTGGGTACCGAACGTCAGTATATGTCTGGAACCAAGACAGACAAACCAGACTGAAATCTAACATGAATTGCAGTACTATATTTTGGTACCACACACATATACAGCTGTTGTTAAATCATGGTTTCTGTCCACTGGACGTGCGCACTTGCAGTAGTACAGACGACATCAACATGTCAAAGGTGAAAAGATTGAACATGCAGTTACAGTTCACAAGAAGATACAGATTCTTTTGTATGCAACAGGTGGTTAAAGACATTTACATGTAAAGGCAGAAATACGTCTAATTTAATGAAGCACTTGGTGACACACAATGTTTACCTTCAAGCAGAAGCTGCACCATGTTTGAAAGGTTCTGTGATGAACAAAGTAGCCTAGCACTGTGCTAATAATACTAGCCTAGCATTGTGCTAATAATACTAACCTAGCACTGTGCTAATAACACTAGCCTTGCATTGTGCTAATAATACTAGCCTAGCACTGTGCTAATAATACTAGCCTAGCATTGTGCTAATAATACTAACCTAGCATTGTGCTAATAATACTAGCCTAGCACTGTGCTAATAATACTAGCCGAGCACTGTGCTAATAATACTAACCTAGCACTATTTTATGAACACTGGCCTAGCACTGTGCTAATAACACTAGCCTATCATTGTGCTAATAATACTAGCTTAGCACTATGCTTATAATGCTAGCCAAGCACTGTGCTAATAATACTAGCCTAGCATTGTGCTAATAATACTAGCCTAGCACTGTGCTTATAATACTAGCCTAGCAATGTGTTAACCCACCAACCCATCTTGACAACACAGGAGTCTAATGCACACACGAGTCAGAGGGTCTCCCAGAAACCCCACTGGTGGCCAGCGCGGGCCAGCTAAGGTGGGATCCTGGCCCCCCAGCAAATCGCATCCCGGTAATACCAGTATTTTCCAACATCATTCTGTCTGCTTGCTGGATAACAAAAAAAACAGAATTTTAACGCGATGATAAATTTTGCCAAATTACATCTCGCGAGATCTCGTGTGACGAGATCTTGTCACACCCCTACAGCCAATGTAACAAGGTGTTACATGAAAAAACAAAGCAAAAACAGAAATATGTGTCAGTCAATATATATCGTCCAATTGTTACTTCAAACTCCTAAGGGGAGAGGGGCATTAGGTTTGGTTTGTGTATTTGTCTGTCTGATTGTAAACAGCTTTACACAAAATCTACTGGATCAATTTCCATTAAATTTAAAGTAAAGATGTAAGGTGGTCCAGAATAGGTCCCATTGACTTTTGGTGAATGTAGGTCAAAGGTCACAGTCACCAAAAATGTGTTTTCACAATGATAAGAGATAAGTCAAATCAGATCAAATCAGTGCAAGGGGGGCGGGGTTTGTTGTGCTTGGCACCACTTTGGTACTGCTGTTATGAAATACATGCTGACATTCCAGGACACTCATATGCTTTACAGTCGCTGTCATGCTTTTGTTCATGCTGTGTGAATGAAATTAACAGTGTGACAGGAATGTATGAAAAATAAGTTGGAAAAAGAAACAAACATGACTTGATTTGACTGGAATAAAAGAGGATTTGAGCACAAACACATGCCCAACACATTCACACTGAGGACGTGTGTCACATCCAGGAGATTATAAAGTATTATTTAGTGTTTTGTTTCTGTGTCTGTCTGTCACTTCCTGTTTATTTTGATAGATTTTCTTTTGTGTTCTCTCTAGTCTGACCTTTACCCTTGTTCCTCATGTGTGTGTTTGTCCTAATGTGTGTCACCTGTGTCTGTCTATATCCCCACCATTACAGGTGTGTATTAATGGTAGGTGTTTTTCTCTTGTCCTTTGCTAGTTCGTCCTGTTTTATTAGAGAACAAAGCCAGTTATAGTCTTTTTTTCTAAGAGTTTTTGGTACCTTGTCTTTTGTCTATTTTTTCCTTTTGTTTTTCCTTTGATACTTTGTCTTAAAACAGTTTTTCCTCCAAGAGAATTAACGGTAATTTACTTTACTACTTTGTCATATTATGGTTTTCAAACTTTAAGACTGATCTTTAGTTGATCACCTTGATTAGGAACTAGTTCAAAGTTCAGTTCAAGTGACTCAATTTGAATTAGTTCAGTTCATCGTTTATTCTTACAAATTATGAACTTGAAGTTTTTCGTTCTTTTTTTCGTTTTTTTTTTTTGTGTTATTATTGTAAACTTATGTTGCCAAAATTTTTTCAGAATAATACAAAAATTACATCTATGATAATGCTGTGTTTTGATCCCATTGTATTCGTTATAGGACTCAATAATATACCATAACCATGCAAGAAAATGTTTTTAAACTGCTTAAAAATACTACTTAAAAATATTTAGAGAGTAAAATGTTTAATGTTCCCATATTTATAGTGCAAAACATTTGAACAGTTTTCACAATCTACAATTAACTTAAGACTGAATTACAATTAACTTAGACTGAATTGCAATCCTGCAAAATTAAACATTATTCCATTGTTTCCGGATTACAAGTAACTTCAGAGTGTAAATTGAATTAGCGCTAGCTCAGGCAAATAAAGATGAGAATAAAGACGAGAGGCATGATGGGACTCGACCACTTTTTCACGCAAAATATTTTTTATTTATTTTTCGCATTACCCTGTATTTATTTATTTTTTTGAAAACTTAGTTGTTTGCAACGTCATAAGAACAAAATGTGAACTAAATAAGAGCGCAGTTCAATAAATGCCAGAATAACCGCGTTCACAACTTCCCGTTCAATTGGCAAAAGTGAACGAGTCATTCAAAAATATGATATCGTTCGTGAACAATCGTTCATTGAACTTATTCAGGTACAACACTGGTTGATACTTTTGAAATTTGTTAGAAATCCTCCTTTTATGTTGTACGTTAATATTAAAATTGGTTTATTTTTGAACGTCAAGTTTTGAGTCATGCCTTTGGGTTCAGTTCTGACAACATGGGGACAAGTCACCTTCTTCATTTACTTCATTTACATCTGGGACATATAATCAATGATCAATTGTGTGATGATGATGACCTGTATACACAGCGCCGCATGTTAAATGCACAAGCTAATACGCTGGTAAGGACGTTTCACTGGTGCACTAACAGTGTTACAGTAAAATGAACCTCTTCAAGGCATATTTCACCCCTCTCTTTACTGCCCCCTCGTGGGCAAAGTATAAAAAGGGTAGCCTACAGAAACTACAAGTGGCTTTTAATGATGGGTTGTCCATTCTGCTAAGGAAGCCCAGGTGGAGCAGTGCAAGTGAGTGGAGTTAACACGTTCCATGCCCTGTTGAGAAATGTAATGTATACATTTATCTGCAGATTGGATAGCTCTTATAACCAAGTTATTTTGATGCTGATTAACCCTGCTGTTAGCGCTGTGCGATACTAGTAATTTAGCTATTACTAAATCTGCCTATTAACACCTAATGAACATCGCTAGAAACAAGGGTTTTCTGTCCAAACCAGACACAGAAAAACTCATTCATTCATTTTCATTAAGTTAGATTATTGTAATGGTGTCTTCACTGGTCTAAACAAAAAATCAATCAAGCATCCAAAACGCTGCTGACCAGTACCAGGAAACTGGACCACATCACACTGGTCTTCAAATCCTTACATTGTCTTCCTGTGGGTCAAAGGTTATAATTCTAAATCTTACTCCTGGTCTATAAAGAACTAAACGACCTTGGACCCAAATACATCTTAGACCTACTGGTTTCATATGAAGCATCCAGAGCCCTGAGGTCAGAGGTCATCAGGAAAGGGTTTACTGTGTGTTCCCAAAATCAGAACTGTCATGACCTCCGCTCCAGTGACCTTTCCCCCAATCTCCACACTCACCTGGTCCTGCACTGCGCAGCTGCAAGCCGTTCCTAATCGGTGGCTATATAAGCAGTAAGGCTTGTAGCTGCCAGTGCAGGACCATTCACATATGTCACCTCCATAACCCGGACTATCGTTTCCATCTCCCCATTCACCATAACCCGGACACTCATCATCACCACGGACTCTGGCCGTCCACTCCCAGGTTGTGTTTGTCTTGTCTTTATGTTGTAGTTTTGTTATTAAATTATTTTGCCCTTCAGTACTGTGCATTGGAGTCCTCCTGTTCCACCTCACCCCGATCCGTGACAGAATGGTCCTGCCACCATCTGGACTCCGCCAGTGCTGAAGGGACACTTTTTTGTTTTTAGTTTTCCCCGTTTTGTTCTGTCTAAAGTCTGTCCAGTCTTGCGTTCTGTCCCTGTCTGTGTATTTCCCAGTTAGTTATGTTTCCCTGCCCCAACATTCAGTTTATCTGCCCAGCGTCCTGTATATCCTTCTTAGCGTTCTGTGTTCCTTCCTAGCGTTCTGTGTTCCTTCCTAGCGTTCTGTGTTCCTTCCTAGCGTTCTGTGTTCCTTCCTAGCATTCTGTGTTCCTTCCTAGCGTTCTGTGTTCCTTCCTAGCGTTCTGTGTTCCTTCCTAGCGTTCTGTGTTCCTTCCTAGCGTTCTGTGTTCCTTCCTAGCGTTCTGTGTCGCTTTCTAGCGTTCTGTGTCGCTTTCTAGCGTTCTGTGTCGCTTTCTAGCGTTCTGTGTCGCTTTCTAGCGTTCTGTGTCGCTTTCTAGCGTTCTGTGTCGCTTTCTAGCGTTTTGTGTCGCTTTCTAGCGTTCTGTGTCGCTTTCTAGCGTTCTGTGTCGCTTTCTAGCGTTCTGTGTCGCTTTCTAGCGTTCTGTGTCGCTGGCTTAAGCGGTCTGTGTCGCTGGTTTAAGCGGTCTGTGTCGCTGGTTTAAGCGGTCTGTGTCGCTGGCTTAAGCGGTCTGTGTCTCTGGCTTAAGCGGTCTGTGTCTCTGGCTTAAGCGGTCTGTGTCTCTGGCTTAAGCGGTCTGTGTCTCTGTCTCGTTCTGTGTTTTCTTGCCCAGTGTTCTGTGTATCTGGCTTAAGCGTTCTGTGTATCTGGCTTAAGCGTTCTGTGTTTCTGGATTAGCGTTCTGTGTTTCTGGATTAGCGTTCTGTGTATTTCCCAGCTAGTTATGTGTCCCTGCCCGTGCGTTCTGTGTTTTTGGCTAGCGTTCTGTGTATTTCCCAGCTAGTTGTGTCCCTGCCCGTGCGTTCTCTGTTTTTGGCTAGCGTTCTGTGTTTTTGGCTAGCGTTCTGTGTTTTTGGCTAGCGTTCTGTGTTTTTGGCTAGCGTTCTGTGTTTTTGGCTAGCGTTCTGTGTTTATGGCTAGCGTTCCGAGTTTATGGCTAGCGTTCCGAGTTTATGGCTAGCGTTCCGAGTTTATGGCTAGCGTTCCGAGTTTATGGCTAGCTACCAACTGCTACCAACCCAGACCTCTCAGGCCACTCAGTCCTGAGGGTCTTCCGCCCAGAAGGGTTCAACGCCGCCCTACTCAGGGGGTTTCCACACCGCCCTGCCCAGAGGGATGCCACACCGCTCTGCCCAGAGGGTACTCCGCCCAGGGGGTTTCCACACTGCCCTGCCCAGAAGGATGCCACACCGCTCTGCCCAGAGGGTACTCCGCCAGGGGGTTTCCACACCGCCCTGCCCAGAAGGGATTCCACACCGCTCTGCCCAGAGGGTACTCCGCCCAGGGGGTTTCCACACCGCCCTGCCCAGAAGGATGCCACACCGCTCTGCCCAGAGGGTACTCCGTCAGGGGGTTTCCACACCGCCCTGCCCAGAAGGGATTCCACACCGCTCTGCCCAGAGGGTACTCCGCCCAGGGGGTTTCCACACCGCCCTGCCCAGAAGGATGCCACACCGCTCTGCCCAGAGGGTACTCCGACCAGGAGGTTACCATGCCGCCCTGCTCGGAGAAATACTACTTAAAAATGTTTTTATTTTTGAGCTCTGGACAACGGGGGGGGTGGGGGGGGGGGGGTGTTTGTGGTTTTTTTTTTGTTTGTTTGTTTTTTAGGGGCTTCAGGAGCCGCCCCTTAGGGGGGGGGGTACTGTCATGACCTCCGCTCCAGTGACCTTTCCCCCAATCTCCACACTCACCTGGTCCTGCACTGCGCAGCTGCAAGCCGTTCCTAATCGGTGGCTATATAAGCAGTAAGGCTTGTAGCTGCCAGTGCAGGACCATTCACATATGTCACCTCCATAACCCGGACTATCGTTTCCATCTCCCCATTCACCATAACCCGGACACTCATCATCACCACGGACTCTGGCCGTCCACTCCCAGGTTGTGTTTGTCTTGTCTTTATGTTGTAGTTTTGTTATTAAATTATTTTGCCCTTCAGTACTGTGCATTGGAGTCCTCCTGTTCCACCTCACCCCGATCCGTGACAAGAACCAAACAAAGTGAAGCATCATTCAGTTGTTCTGCTCCTCACCTGTGGAACAAACTACCTGAATACCTGAGGTCTGAGAAAAAACTGTCAGTTCATTTAAATCAGGCCTGAAAACATTATTGTTCACTGGAGCTTTTACTTAGATTCTTAATTGTTTCTTAAATGTTTTTATGTCTCTTATTTTAATTGTGTTGGAATGCATCTTTATCATTTACATTTTCTTCTGTTTCTGTTTTTGTATAAAACACTTTGAATTGTCTTGTACATGAAATGTGCTATACAAATAAATTTGCCTTGCCTTATGTGGAGACACTGGTACAAGTGTCTGTTATGAGTGTGTTTTAATGTTGTTTTTATTATTTATACCTATCTTCTTTCTTTTTTATTATGTGGGTGCATATGTCTGTCTTTTTGCATCTGGACCTTGAGTCTGCAATGAAAGTCGATGATGATGATGATGATGATGATGAGTTTATGAGTACAATGTAGTAATTTAATAATTTTAATAAATGAATAGCGGATAAGATTGTCTTTCCAGAGCAGGAAGGACACACAGTGCACATTAAACTCCAGGCTCCAAAGTGCAGCAGAAGTAGATGGTTCTAAGAACATAAACTTGGATCCAAACTGAACAGTAAAGAAACAATGATGGACCACTCCTGCTCTGACCACCACTTTAGACAACAATCACAGAAACTCCTCCACCTCCAGTGAGTAGAATCATCCAGCCATAAAACAGATGAAGGATAAGGAAGGTATAAACTATATAAACCTAGTGCTGTTTGTGTCCGCTTCATTAACCTTCTGGTGTATTCTAACCATCGCTGGTCTGTGCTTTTCTTTAACATTAGTGTTATGGTAGTTTTAGGCTTTGTCCCATTAACACGACCAACTTATTTGAGTTGCGAGCAGTGGTGTTCGTAAATGAAAACGTGAGTATTGAGCCTGGAATAGTGTTGAAAACATGCTTTTCATGGCATATGTTGGAGCTGAGGTGAAAGACGACGGTGTGGTCACAGACTGTATGATCGGTCGGCGTCCATGCAGCCGTAACGGTGGTCTCATCATGCTCTCACCTTCAGCTCGTACTCTTCTCTGGTGTCGCCTTCGCTCCTGATGTCCTGCTTCAGGTCCATATCATCTTTGAACGGCTGAGTGGAGGGAGAGAGGGAAACAGAGGGCAAAAACTAAACCATCAAACAACGAAACACACACACCAAAGAGGGAGGGTGAGAAAGGAAAGGAGAAGGAAGAGAGGGAGAGGAAAACAGTTTCAGCTTTTTCATCCTAAGAGAGTGAAAGACGAGAAACACTCAGTTCTTGGAAAAGGTTTGGGGTTGAGTTTTAAACCAGCCTCGGTCGTTTGTTCCAGAACGTCTGAACGCAACAGGAGCGTTAAAGCGTGTGATCCAAATAGAAGTCTAGTCTTTACATCAGGGGTGTCCAAATCCAGTCCTCGAGGGCCGGTGTCCTACATGTTTTTGATATTTCCCTCTTCCACATGATTCAGTTTAACCCTTTAAGTCCTGAGACGTTAGCAGTTCCACAGTAAAAATAATGAAATAAGCAACAATATGAACAAAAATGGCCAAAGTCATCAATAAAATGAAGAAAAATTAATAATAAACTGACAAAATAATTAGTAGTAGTAATAAGTTGTTGCTCATTGTTAATTTTTCTGCATTTTTTCTTTAGTTTTGCTTCATTTATGTCCTACTTTCTCCATGTTACTAATTATTTGGTTGATTTATTATTCATTTTTGTTCATTTTATTGATGACTTTGGCCATTTTTGTTCATTTTGATGTTCATTTTAATTAGTTTTACTGTGGAACTGCTAAATTTTCAGGAGTTAAATGGTTAAACTGAATCATGTGGAAGAGGGAAATATCTAAAACATGTAGGACACCGGCCCTTGTGGACTGGGTTTGGACACCCTTGTTATAGATTATGTTAAAAGTTCCACCTTATTTATTTGAGGAGAATTAAAAACACTAATGTATTCAAATTTATGAAGAAAATTATTAAATTATTTTACATGCTGTTGATACATTTTCTGTATTTTTAAAGGTGTCATTCCACTGAAAACCACTTTTCCACGCTCTTTTTGGAATCTGATGGGTCACCCTAAGTTACCAACACATGCTGCCTTTGACAGTGGTTCATCACCTCCACTGGCTGCATACTGCATTCACAGAAAACAACAAGAGGAACGAGGGACCCAGAAAAAGCCGATCCATCTGACGTCCCCACTTCAGCATCACCCACGTGGGGTTAAATCCATCCTCCATTGCAGCGAATCTGAACTAGCATTAGCATTAGCATCTACAAGAGAAAGCGGCACCACAGTAGCTGCTCCACAAACTGGAAAAAAATGGCGGATCAAACTGGTTCATGTGCTCTATGTGGAAATAAAGCCTCGTTTTTTTCCCTGCACGTTTTCAGAACAAGCAACGGCACGAAACCTAGCTGAATGCTACTGTGGTAAAGGTAAACACATACAGAGAGCGAGAGGGGACGAGGGAGTGTTCCTTCACGCATTCTGAGCCAATCAGAGACACCTCATCACTGCGTCATAGACATGTATGAGGAAGTACCGATAAAGTCTGTTGTTTGACCTAAAGTCATTTTTCTACCGTGAAAAAACAGCTGGAAACAAAATAATCTGGTCTTTTAAAACAGAACCAACACACAATGTATTCAATAACAATGGAGAACACAGTAATATTAATGAAATAACCATGGAATAACACCTTTAAAAAACAACTACATTTGGTCGGTTCAGCTGGACACCACCGCCTGGTCCTTGTTGAGCTAACGGGCTAACGATCGCCCAGTTCCCGCCCCAGCTGCAGACTCACAGCTGTGCCGGCACAAAGATGCATCTCATGCATATTTTTCCAGCCAAGTCTACACAAGTCACCAACCAGTGCATTCTTGGTTTAAGCTAGTTGATAAGAACAACGTCTGGGTGTTCCACGTGTTCTTGGTTAATGCAAACTTGAAATCGACTGAGAAACGACCATTGTTTTGTAGACCTCATTGGACTAGTTTGGACCCTGGGGAGGTGCTCTGGGCGTGTCCCACTGGGAAGAAGGACACACTGGAGACTGTTTGTGGGCTGGACTGGGAGCACCTCAGGGTGTCCCTGGAGGGAGGGGTCTGTGGAGAGGGAAGTCTGGGGGGTTCCTGTTCAGACGGTTGCCTCCATGACGCAGCCCCACAGAAGTAGAAGAGAACGATAGATGAACTAGTTTACTACTGTTCATATCTGCAAATGTTTTTATATATACAGTTATACTGTTATTATTTCTGTAGACATGTTTTATTTGTTTGTTTTATTTTTTATACTGTTTAACATCTAGATTTTTTGCTTATTCAAATAATAATTTAATCAAATCCAATTGCAGACAATCAAGATTTTGCAGTGTTAATTTGGAGACAATGGGACCAAATACACTCTAGAAGAAGTTAAATAAACTCTCTAAGTGTTGATTTAACACTGCAGAATTTACTGTGTAGGTCTATATTTGACGACATGTTCTAGTTGGAGAATCTGCAGTTTATCAAGTTGTTTAGATATATTTTTGGAGACTCTTATGTGTTTGTTCCACTTCATTTTCTTCATGTGTAATGTTTGCTTCTTCATGTTTCTGTGAGAAATGGTTTTATTTTTGTGTGCATATTCTAGTGTGTATGCATGTGCTTTTTAATATGTGTGTGTGTGTGTGTGTGTGTGTGTGGTGTTTCTCTGGCCTTTGTGTCCATGTATGTACATTTAAGGCCATTGACCCATACGCCTCCTCTCCGCCGCCCCCGGTGACTCAGATGGGTGTCTACTCACGGAGTACATGGCCTTGACCATACGGGTTGCCGTGGAGACGTTGGCCGCCTCCTCCTCCAGGCTATGGTTCTCTTTGTTGACTGTCTCCACCTTGATGTCTGGCTTACCCAGGGTGACGCCGCGACGACCTGGAAGAAAAACATGACCTGTGGTCATATTCTGAGTCAACAACAGGATAATTTATTTATTTTTTCTAAAAAAAAACAACAACAACAACAACACCTTATTCTGTTAGATGCAGTTTTTGTCTGAACTGCACGTTCCCGTATTTTCTGAGTTCTGTTATTTCTGCCTTTATTTTGATAATGGTGCATTACTAAATAAAGTATGCACGAGAAGGAAGATGGAGGTACAGGTTTGAATGTTATGATAAAATAACACTGGAGAAAATATTTTATTGAGTTGCATCTGACAGCTGTTACTTTTATGCCACATTCCAAATGACTGTTTTCCCCCAATTTAATATTTAATAAGTGATTCATTAACATTTATTATATTATCATCTTAATTTTCCATTATTTTCCCCTGTAAATCATGCATTTTCCTTTACTTTTTTTCCAACATAATTCAGTTATTTCACAGGTCATCTATCAAAACTCAATCACAAATTGACAAAAGTGTCTTTTTCTCTCCAGTATGACATGAACTGAACATAAACCCAGCGTCTCCATCCACTGCCATTGATCCAACTCTATGTGATTTACGGGTGAATCAATGTTGTACTGTAGAAAATGATGGTGTTTCCATGGTAACTACGGACGTCCAAACAGGTCATATATCTGATGACCATGAAAAGATGAACTGTATTTACACCAATTATTTACATGTATTGATAAGATGAATGGGTCAGCAGGTGTTAAACATGTAGATGGTTTAGGTTAAAGGTGGACGTTTGGGTGTGAAAGAGTTAACTACATTTGTAACATGAGATCTCATATTTTTTATTCATGTCTACACTGGGAAAAAAGTCTAAAAACAAGTTGTTAAGCCCACAAATGTAATAAAGTTTTTCAGCTTTTAACATAAGAATCCTACAAATGGAAGAACTTCCCCACAAACGTAATAGTAAATAATAACGGCAAATAATTAAGTTTGTGAGATGGAAAAAAATCGTTACTTTTCAAAATTGTATTAACTTCCGACAAATGTAATAAATTTCAACTGCTATTACATTTATAGGGAAGTTTCTACATTTGTGGAATTATTACAGTAAAAACTGAAAATGTATATTACATTTGTGAGGTTAACAGACCATAATATGTAGCTTGATTAGCATGTCTTAATCCAGCAAATGTTATAACATGCAAACATAATAAAAATGTGTAACTTTTAATGTAAAAATCCCACAAATGTAAAGACTTTCCCACAAATGTTATAGCAGTGACCTAACAAGATATTACATTTGTGGGATGGGAAAAATTACCTTCCAAAATTGTGTTAACGTCCCACGAATGTAATAAATTGGTAGGTGACTGCTATTAAATTTGTGGGAAATAGAGGGATACGATATTAGAAAAAAATTTACATTGCGTTTAAAAAAACCCAAAACTCCTATGTTATATAGAATATATGACATAGGAGTAAATAACAGCTGTGTGGTGCCGACACAAACGGTCAAACAGATTAGTGGTCGACACAGAACATAGGTTTCAGTGTCATCTTTCTTGTAGCTGAAATGATTAAATAAAATTGATAATTAAAAAAATACATAAAAAATATTAAACAATAAAATAAATTAAGAAATAAATACCTAAATAATGTTTTTTTTATTTAAAAATAAAATTAAATGTAATAAATGAATAAAAAAAAACAAAAAATATATACAAATAAATAAAAATAATAATAATAATATCAGGACCTGTGATGTGACTACTGTACACACGTACACTGTCATGTCGATGCTCAACATATATATATTGTGAAGCTCTAGTGGGGAAACTTATTACATTTGTGGAGGTTTAAAGCTAAAAGCTGCACATTTTATTACATTTGCAGGTTATTACATTTGTGGGGTTAACACAAGTAAAAAAAAAAAATTAACAAAATAAACCTAATACAAGGTATTGTTGCTTGAATTAAGCAAAAAACTAAAGTTTTTTAAATCTACCAATGGAACAAGTGGAAAAATAATTTTAAATTCTATTGTCTAAAAATAAGTTCTTCAGTACTGACACAGAAGTAACACTGGATCTTTATACTTTAAAATGTACAAGTACAGAACTCTTACAAATACAGACTTGCTGTTTTAAAGATAATAAATGATAGAAATATCTCAACTGTATTTTGTCAAGAGTCTTCATTTCCAAACCGAGTCTCTTCTGTTGTCCATTATCAGCTCTCAACCAGAAAATCTACTCTTATCCTTCCAAAATCCCCCTGGGGTTTGTGTTAGTCACCTTCATTGTCTTCCTCGGTGCTTTATTCGCTCTTGAGAAACTCCAAATTAAAGAACTTGAAGACGCCGCACGTTCTTTAACTCTGGTTTGTGGAAGAGTGGTTTGTTTTTTCTTTGGTAATATTAATTGCTTTGCCTGAGGCTGTTGAAATAACAGGCAAGAATTGCAACACATTTAAAGACTATTCACCTTTTCTCTGTTTTTTTTTTTTTCCCGCACTATTATTGATGTACTTGTATATATATGTACGCCTGCATCTGGCATTAAAAATAATATTAAAAAATAATCAAGCCATTTCTTGTCAGTTGAGTGAAAAGGGAAACATACGGTAGGCGTTTTAAGGCAGTTTGCCACATGCCATGAATATTCATTAATCTCATTTGAATGAATAGCAACGCGGTCGGCTTATATTCCTTTCTTTAAATGAGGAACGGCGGAATGACAGATAGGGAAGGTGGATGAAAGTCTGATGGACGTATACAGTACAAGTGTGTGTGTGCATCTGATTTCCACATGTGTGCACTTACTGCCTTTGCGTTGGCGGTACAGGAAGAAGGCGAGCACCATGAGAATCATGAGCAGCAGGATAGAGGAGCCCACGGTACCACCGGCAATAATTCCCACCGGAACGATTTCTGCAACAAACACAGAAGCAAACAGGGCCAGGGTTGGAGCTGTATTCTGGAATAACTGCTGCATTTTGTACAAATTTTTTTATTCATTACACATTATATTTTGAGTTTTATTACAAAATGCACTTGGGAAAAAAATAACTAAAAAAAAAAAAAAAAAAAAAAAAAAAAAAAAATATATATATATATATATATATATATATATATATATATATATATATATATATATATATATGTATTCTGTAAAATGTAGTAGCATGTTCTATTATGTAAAGTATAGTTCTGCCAAGAAGGTATTCATTTTGATTCATTGGTTTGTGTATTTACTTTGCCATTTTTTTTTATTAAAATGTCACATAAATCAGGCCAGGAGTGATTTTTATTATTTTAATATTTTACTCAATTCACCTGTACTGTTTCACCTTAACTCAAATTTTTTTTTAATTGAAATAAAAATGATCTTGGTAATATTATTATTACTATTATTATTATTATTATTATTATTATTATTATTATTATTATTATTATTATTATTATTATTATTATTATTATTATTTGCCAAAGAGGTATTAATTTCACTTTGGTTTGTCTGTCTGTCAGCAGATTGTGCAAAAAGTTGTGGGTGGATCTTCTTAAAATAATTTCTGCAGACAGATATTAACCCAAGTGAGTTCCCATTACATTTTCAGAATGATCCAGATAACCATCTGGATTCAAAACTTATCAAAAATCCAGATTTTCCCATTAATTACAATGGACACATTATTAAAGTAAAAAAACAGAATAGAGAACAACAGGCTGAATATGTGTACGGATTTAGCTAACGTTACATGATACATAAACAGTAAATTGATAATGTGTCAGGTATGATAACGCCACATATTAATTATTATTTAGATAACTATAGCATAAAGCAGGGATTCTCAAACTTTTTTGGCCCAGGTCCCCCTTGCAGGGGTGAAATTTTCCCATGTCCCCCCTCATCCTCGCGATACTGAAAATGATAAAAAACTACTTCAACAATGATTATTATGAAACAATAATAACCTTTTTTAATAGTGCTTTTGTGCAAACCAGCAAAATTTTCAGGTATTATAATATAAATGAGCACTTCAGAAACAACAATTTTAAATAATTTTAAAATAATAAACGGAACAAAAGACACACAAAACCGTGTGTGTGTGTGTGTGTGTGTGACAGACAGACAGACAGACAGACAGAGACTTAATGAGAGGGATGAGCTTGTCAAACTCAATATAACTATCAATGTACTTTCTCTTTTTAGGGTTAGGACGTTTGTTTTTGTCATTGTCATTGTCATTTCTTTTACCACTTCTTGAGGAACTTGGCGTACACAAAAATCGATCCATGTTCGCTGCAGGGTGGCTAAAAATAGCCTGTGACTCGCTCTGTCTCAATTTAGTCAAGCTAGCGTCAAACAGCGCTGTTACTTCCGCCCGCTCGCTACAAAATAAAACTTCCGCATTTCAAAATAAAACAGCAAAAAAATAAAAAATAAATAAAACAAAACCGTGAATAATTTTGCGTACCCCCTGGACATGCGCCACGCCCCCCTAGGGGTCCGCGGACCCCAGTTTGAGAACCGTGGGCATAAAGAACATACTCATGCTCAACAGCGCCCTCTTGTGGTTATCAGTGTGAAAATAACGTGAAATTATTTAATAATGTGTTCATAATTTCACATATAAGTCACTCTGGAGTATAACTCACACCCTCAGCCAAACTATGAAAAAACTGTGACTTACAGTCTGAAATATATGGGAGGGAGTAGACAAAGAGTAAACAAAAGGAAGGAGGAGCAAAGATGGCGGCTACACAGAGTCATGACGGAACCATCTTAAGACCTATTTTGCAAAAATATTAGGAAATCTCGCAATAAATAGTAAATGGACTGCACTTGGTAGAGCTTTTCTACCTTCATGTTGCTTTACATTAGCCTCACATTCACCCATTCACACACACTCATACACCAGTAGGTTTCTATGGTTCTGTCAGTTCTACTGGGAGACTAAGGCTCAATCTTATTTCACCCTTTAGTCCTACCCCTAACCCTTACCCCTTCAAACACAGCTATAAGGCGTCAGGCTTTAAAATCAACTCCTATAAATTGGGACACCCCTTCAACACTCACCTACGTCATCAGTTCGCTCCATCAGTTCGCTCCACCAGTTGTTACGTAACCAAAAAACAACAGCTTTAACTAGAAATAAACAAACATGTCTGCTGCTGTAGTTGATACCGATATTATACCGATATTTTTACTAATATCTGCGTCGAATTGCATCGACCAATTACTCCAGTTTTACGTAAATATAGATTTTTTTTTCATGTGCATTTTATGGAGAAAAATTATCATTTCACATTGTGACAATGTCAAACTTTATACAATACAACAGTTACCACAACTTAAAAAGTGTTAATTACAGTGAAAATACTGCATTTGTGTACTTCCTCCATAGATGCTGCCATTTGTTAAAGTGAACTTGTTTAGAACTTACTGCTCCACTCTGGATTAGATACAAGAAAGAGTGCATACAATGACTGTCTCAGGATTCTCTTAAAGAAACCAAGAAGTACTAGAGCTAGTGGGTTGTTCTGTAAACTATACCTAACTACTTTCATGGTACTGCTGAGACATCTCACATTTAAATTCATAGGCAGACTGGACCGCTCTACGAATACACTAATTATACAACTAGTAGATCCAAGTTGTAGCGCTGTTAGGTACTTATCTACAATCTGGGAGCACTGGTATGAGTCCCTACATTAGCTTCTCTTCTCTTTTTAAAATGTATTTATTCATTATTTTTTTAATGGTTGTATGTATATGAATGTGAATTGTTTTTATTTATTTATTTATTTTTTTTAAACTAATTGTTTGTATTGTGATTCCCTCGTGGGCCTTGAGACTGTAATAAAGTTTCTAAATATATATCTATTAATGTTTATGTAATTGTTTTATGGTGAAAGTGAATGTACTTTCACCACAAACTAATGTTTTACTAGTACTTTAGTTGATCATATCAGAATATATGAAGTGAATTGTAAATAATAATGTGTATATAAATGTTTATGGATGTTTTTGTGGTAATAATAAAAAGGACATAAAGTATATTGTGTGTTAACGCAGTATATTTGAATTTTAGTTTGTAAAAGGGGGGTGGGAGTTTATAAGTTTTACTTCTTCCCACTCCTTTTCGAGTACAAGAAAAAAAAAAAAAGAAAAGTTGACTATTTCATTGTTGTTTTGATGATTATTGTGTGCTGTAAATAAAACTGAACTGAACATGAATTTAACAAAGTGTTATTTCAAATCAACACTCTCTATTTAACACTAACACTGAATATTTAACACTCCCATATTTGCTGTGTTCTTTAAACAGTTGAAGAACAGCTGCACTTTTCATTTTGCACAGGTATTTTTTTTCCACACATTTTAAGCTCAAATCACAACCAGAACATAGTAAAGGGTTAAACCTCTGCAGGCTGGTTCGCTCGATAAGACCACGCGTAAAGTCGCAAAACAAAAGGATAAAACACTACCGGTGCACATGTAAGCTCTCTTCGCGTTCTCTCCCTGAGATGTTTCGCTCGATTTTGTGAAGCCTGTGAAATCTGACAGCTGAAAGAATAAGACCAAGATAAGACTGACGGAGCATAAAGAAATCATTTTTCCAGTGTAATGTGACATGCAAAGCTCTGAAAATAAAACAGTCAAGCGTTCAGGGTACACTGTAAACTACCACACTTCAGCCCAGGTCTGTCCTCCACATGGGGATGCTACATAAGCTTCTTGCTCAAGGGCACTTAGGTTTACAAGAGACAACAAAGTAAAGCATTTAAATATATTAAAAGGATGTTTGTAAACAGATCATGTTAGCATTAGAATAGTATCTTACAGTGAAACCACATACCTACTAGTAGTACTCGTACTAAGTTTTTGAGTATGCAGTGTGTTTAAAGTAGAAGTATGATATTTTGAGTATTGAGATACAGATGTGTGTTTGCGGTGCGATATCATATTTCCATCTTTTTCCCCTCAGAATTGTTCCCATTTCTTCAGAATTGTACATTTTTCTTCATATTTCTACCTGTTTTTTTCCCTCAGATTTGACTTTTTTCCTTCATATATTTTCACCATTTCTTCAGAATACTAATTATCTTCATATTTCCTGAGAATTTACTTTTTTTCTCTCTCAGAATTTTTCCCCCTTCTTCAGAATTGTAATTTTTTTCTTCATATTTTCACCTTTTTTTTTCGCTAAGAATTTACGTTTTTGCCTGAGAATTTTCCACATTTTTTTTCAGATATCCGACCTTTTTTCCCTCAGGTTCGACTTTTTTCCTTCATATGTTTTCACCATTTCTTCAGAATACAAATTGTCTTCATATTTCCTGAGAATTTACTTTTTTGTCCCTCAGAATTTTCCCCCATTCCTTCAGAATTCTAACTTTTTCTTCATATTTTCACCTTTTTTTCGTCGCTAAGAATTGACTTTTTTCCCTGAGAATGTTCCTCCATTCCTTCAGAATTCTAACTTTTTCTTCATATTTCCATCTTTTTCCCTCAGATTTGACTTTTTTCCCTTAGAAATGTCCCCATTTCTTCAGAATTGTAATTTTTTCTTCATATTTTCACCTTTTTTTTCGCTAAGAATTGACATTTTTGCCATAGAATTTTCCCCATTTTTTTCAGAAATCTGACTCTTCTTCATATTTTCACCTTTTTTCCCCCAGATTTGACTTTTTTCCTTCATATGTTTCCACCATTTCTTCACAAAACTAATTTTCTTCAAATTCCCTGAGAATTTGACTTTTTTGACCTCCAGAATTCTCCCCCATTTCTTCAGAATTTAAATTTTTTCCCTCAGAATTGACTTTTTTCCTTCATATTTTTCCCCCATTTCATGAAAAAAGTCCTGAATATACAATTTTATAATAATCATAATAATAATAATAATAATAATAATAATAATAATAATAATAATAATAATCACAATAATAATAATAATAATAATAAATAATAATAATAATAACAATAATAATAATAAATGATGATAATAATAATAATAATAATAATAATAATAATAATAATAATAATAATAATAATAATAATAATAATAATAATAATAATAATAATAATAATAATAATAATAATAATAATAATAATAATAATAACATCTATAGACCATAGCTCATTTTCAGACATTTCATGGAATCATAAGTGCACACTCTAATGCTGAAAAGGTTCATTTAATTTCTTTCATACCTGTCTCCTCCAGGGTGATGATCATGGTTCCAGGTCCAAATGAGTTCCAGGCGGTGCAGTTGTACGGTGAGTGGAAGTCAGACTCCATGACGTTGTTAATAGTGAGTGTGGAGAGAACGGCTCCACCCTGGGACGGAGGTTTACTCTGCTCCACGGTGTAGCGCTCCATTAGGGTGCCCTTCTCTTTCTCCCAAACGTTCTCTTTCCACGCCCAAACCTGAACACACACACATTTTAAAAATATAGTCATGGTGTTCACTTTAACGTCCTTTTACTGTTTTATTGAAGAAAAAAAAATTGTCCATGAAACATTCCATGAATTGCATCATAGAGTTTCCAAAAAGGTAATTATTTAATTAAAAAAGACAAAACTTGTACTTTTATGAGTCTCAAGGGGATAAAGTAAAATCTATAGACATATGTTCTTATTTTTTTTTATTTAGTTTAATTTTAATTAATTATTTTATTTATTTATTATTTATTAATATATGGATTCATTTTGGTTGTGCTTAATTTTGACTTTATCTCATAATTTTGACTTTTTATCTCATAAGTTTGGCTTTTTATCTCATAATTTCACTTTTATCTCATAAGTTTGGCTTTTTATCTCATAATTTTCACTTTTTATCTCATAATTTTCACTTTTTATCTCATAATTTTCACTTTTTATCTCATAATTTTCACTTTTTATCTCATAATTTTCACTTTTTATCTCATAATTTTCACTTTTTATCTCATGATTTTGACTTCACTTAATTTGCCTTATATATGAAAAACCTTCATAAAAACTATTCACTGACAGTGCACTTCATAGTCCAGAAAATACAGTAATTACACAATATATTTCAGACTAATATGGGGATTCACAAACTACTGGTCTTTACTGCCTTTTTGTTTTGCTTTATTAGTACTTTTTCCAGTTACTGTATAAACAACCACCCAATTTTCTCCAAAACAACAGACATTTGAGATGAAATATTTTATTACATGACAAAGAATGATATGAATGTTGGAAAAAACACAATGATCTTAATCTTATCTTATCTTATCTTATCTTATCTTATCTTATCTTATCTTATCTTATCTTATCTTATCTTATCTTATCTTATCTTATCTTATCTTATCTTATGCCCTCTGTCCCACTTTCTATTACAATAGACTACTGTATGTGGGCCCCCGACCTAAAAAGAGTTTGACACCCCTGCTGTGGAAGAAGGGGGTGGGGGTGGGGGGGGTGGTTGGTTGTGAAAACACACAGTAGTTAGTGTTTAAGTGTTAAAAGTCAGACAGGCTTTTCCAGTTTCAAATCCGCTGAGGTAGAAGTTTGAGTCATTAAATATGGAGCAGGGCCGTATCAAATATACATAGACCCTTATGTTGTGCTAATGTACCTTTTAACCTGGTTTGGTAAAAAAGAATATGATCAAAATGAGGCAAAGGGACATTGTTGATCCACTAATCCTGTTAAAAGGTGTGAATATTTGGTGTAAAATACAGTTTGTCATGTCTTTGGATGCTCAGAGGTTCTGTAGTTACCGTGGAAACATGATCTTCTACAACATTGATTCACTAGTAAAACCCATAGAGTTGGATCAATGACAGTAAACGGAGACACAGTTATTAATATATTTAGTTAAAAAAGTCACTTTTTCTCCAGTTCTGATGTAATAATGTTTGATTTCACTCTAAGCTTTTATGAACATCTACATGATCAGTCAACTGAATATTTGAAAAAATATGATTCACACCCAAAAAATAGAGTATGCAAATTAAGGGTGGGAGAAAAAAAATCAATTCACATTTGTTTTATGATTTTGAAATCTATTTTTTTGTTCAAAAACTGATCCTCCCCCCCATATTTAAATGATTTCCAGAAATTATTTTAAGAAGATCCATCCAGAAGTTTTTGCACAATCCTGCTGACAGACAAACAGACAAACAAACTAACAAACAAACAAACAAACTAACAAACAAACAGACAAACAAACAAACTAACTAACAAACAAACAATCAGACAAACAAACTAACAAACAAACTAACAAACTAACAAACAAACAAACAAACAAACAAAAAAACAAACTAACAAACAAACTAACAAACTAACAAACAAACTAACAAACAAACTAACAAACAAACAAACTAACAATCAGACAAACAAACTAACAAACAAACTAACAAACTAACAAACAAACTAACAAACAGACAAACAAACTAACAAACAAACTAACAAACAGACAAACAAACTAACAAACAAACTAACAAACAGACAAACCAAACCGAAATGAATACGTCGTTGGCAGAGTTAAAAAAAAAAAAAATTCTAATAATCTTAATCTTAACTCGATAATTTTCAATAATCGAGTTAAGATGAAAAAATAAATAAAATCCTGAATTAAGCAAAAACTAAAAAATCTTGAATTAAGACAAAACATTTTTTTTAAGTAAGAAAGCAAATATTGAAATAAAAAATATCTTGACTTAAGCAAAGACCAATAATAAATAACTAAATAAATAATCTTAACGTTAACAAGATCATTTTCATTTGTTCCATTGACACATTATTTTCAGTTTTGCTTGAATTATATGACATTAAAAAAACAAAACAAAAAAAAGAAACCCAAAGTGAATACGTCCTTGGCAGAGGTATCAATAAAAACTGCAGACGTTGTGGTTTTAGTAAAGCCTCTTTTGTCTCTGTTTCTCCTAATCACACTTTCTGACTTTTTTTTTTCTGCCAGTATCCATGTTTTGCCACCGTCGTCTAGTCTGGGTTTCTTTTCCTTCAGCCTTCATTGTCTGTGGTACGTGCTCTCCCACAGCGTCATGCTTCATATTTTATAAGTCCTAGTGTCTGTGCATTAAGCTCAGGCTATAATGTCGTATCACATTATCCACTGAACGCTGGTGCTGCTGCAGCAGGAGACCAGGCTTCCTAAAAGCTCTGATTTCTGTCATGTCCAAACTGCACAATTGGATAATTGACACTGAAAGGTACACACTCCCTATCTGTCTTTCTCTCTCCCTCACCCCTTCTCTCTCCCTCTCTCTCTCTCCCCCTCTCTCTTCCTCTCTCTCACTCTCTCTCTCTCTCCTTCTCTTTCTTCCTCCCTCCCTCCCTCTCCCCATCTCTCTCTCTCTCTCTTCCTCTCTCTTCCTCTCTCTCACTCTCTCTCTCTCCTTCTCTTTCTTCCTCCCTCCCTCCCTCTCCCCATCTCTCTCTCTCTCTCTTCCTCTCTCTCTTCCTCCCTCTCCCCATCTGTCTCTCTTTCTCTCTCTCCCTCTCTCCCTCTCTCTCTCTTTCCCCTCTCTCGCTACCTCTCGCTCTCCCTCCCCCCCCCTCTCTCCCTCTCTTTCTCTCTTCCCCTGCCCCCCCCCCCTCTCCCTCTCCCTCTCTCTCTCTTCCCCACTCTCTCTCTCTCTCTCTCTCTCTTCCCCCCTCTCTCTCTCTCTCTCCCTCTCTCCCTCTCTCTCTTCCCCCCTCTCTCTTCCCCCTCTCTCCCTCTCCCTCTCTCCCCCTCTCTCTCTCCCCCCCCCCCCCTCTCTCTCTCTCCCTCTCCCTCTCTCCCCCTCTCTCTAGCCTTCAAACTCAAATGCCATTACTGAACTTATTTCCACATCTTTTTTATCTAATGGGCGATGGCTGTGCTGGACTTTTTAAGGTTTCTATCGTATACTTTTCATTTTGTTACTTACATAAGACTCAGACACTTGACATTAAACTGTAGTTTGATCAAGTGTTGCACTCAGCAACTTCTGGCAGATTATTTTATTCCACTTTGCTGCAGAATCAATCTGTGAAAAAGCGTTCGTCTAAAGATATGAAAGTTATGACTTTGACTAAAAGTGGGAGAGTGTGGATGTCGCTGGTTCACCTGCAGGTTTATTATTACCTCCACCAAGCAGGTCCGTTTGTCTGTCTGTCAGCAGGGTTACGCAAAAAGTTCTGAACGGATTTTGGTGAAACTTTCAGGAATGATAGATAATGGGTCAAGGAAGAACCCATTAGATTTTGAGCAATGAAGGTCAAAGGTCAAGGTCACACTAAATGTCAACATCTAAAACCCATTATTATTATTATTATTATTATTATTATTATTATTATTATTATTATTATTATTATTATTATTATTATTATTATTATTATTATTATTATTATTATTATTATTATTATTATTATTATTACCCAGTACTTACGTGCATGTCAGTGAAGGCCTATTAAAATAATATGGTTCCATTATTACCTGACCTCCAAATATGATTGTGTTTGGTTTGTTTGTTTGCCTGTCAGCAGCTTTATAATAATGTTTACATCTATAATGTTTCCCTCAAAATGTGAATGACATCAACATTTTGGCACGTCTTAAGAAAAACAAGTGTAATTTGAACTGTTTTCTGCCTCAGTCTGTCAGTTTGTCATTTGCATATGTCAACATTTCAATTACAAATACACAAAACATTTAGTAACAAGCAGAATAATTGTAAATGTACATTTATTTTTCTTCTCTTTTTTCAAAAGGATGATTTATTAATATAAAGAATTTCATGTAATTTGACTCATTTTTTAAATTAAAATCTGCAGTTTTAATTAGTTATAGGTAAATATGAAATGATTCATTAGTTGGAGATCATTCATTTGATCATAGCATGTACTGTAGGTAGATCTTTTTTTTGGCATGTTGCATATTTGTCACAGTTCAGGGATTGAGGTTTAACATAAGAAAAGAAAAGTATTAGTAATAAAAGGAAGGTAAAGTAACAAGTGGTGTCCGGCATAAGAAACTCCACCCCCCTTTGCACACATTTTGCCTGATTTTCCTTATCTCTTATTGTGAAAATACATTTTTGGTGACAGTGACCTTTGACCTACATTCACCAAAATGTAATGGGATCTATTCTGGACCACCTCACACCTTTCCTGATAATTGGTCCAATAGTTTTTATCAATATTTTCATGTAACTTACATTAACATAAAACATCTGCAGTTTTCATTATTTCTAGGTAATTATGATCATATGTTACTGCTCTGACCCAATTGAGATCTCATTATTCTGTATGTAGAACCTGAATTCCAGTCATTTTTACAAAGTTACTGTAATATCTTCATTATTATTCATCCTACGGTCCAGATTGGACCCTTTGGCAGACTGGATTTGGCCCTCAGGCCTTATGTTTGACACCTGTGTGGTACAGCTGCAGAATAATGCTGTTGATAATGGTCATAAGTGTGAACTTCAGCAGAAAAGCCTAAAAAAAAAACCCCAGTAAAAGTAGGCTGAAAATCTCCATTTTGTTTCCAGGGCAGATGAGGAGTGAGTCAGATAGAAAGTGAAAAGGTCATGTTTCGCTGCAGGAGGCGACGACTTCCCAGGATGGACTTACAATCTTATCAGGTGGGGGAGTGCTAGCAATGTAACACTTGATCTCCCCTCTCTCTCCTCGGACGGCGTACTGGACCGGATCGCTGGAGATGATTGGAGGACCTGGTGGAGCGAGACGAGACAAGTTAGAGGTAGAGAAGACACGCAGGAAAATACAAAAACACAACCACAAATCACTGGAGTTTTGAAAAGTGTGAGAAAAAAAGGTGTCATGGTTAGAATTTGACAGAAAATGTATAAAAATTGACAAAATAATGGGTAGATTGATGGAGGGATAATTAACCTGAATGTGGAAGAAAAAATAACATTAGTATTATAAATGTCAGAATGACTTATTTTTTTCTTACGTATAAAAACATAAAAATGAACTTAATTAATCAAATCTGAACCAGACAAAAAAGCCAGTCAAAAAATAAATAAAAACTGAGAACAATAGGCAAGAAAGTGAACAAAAGGAAGGTAACAATGTACAAAATTAATAACAATTTGACAAAATAATGGAGTAAAATGTCAGACTGCTGAAGGAATAATTAACCAAATGTGGGGAAAAAAAAAACCCAACGTGATCAACGTCAAAAGCAAAACTTATGAAAAATAAATGTAATTAATTAAAACAAAATTTAGGCAAAGAAAAAATTAAGAAAACAATATAGATAGATAGATAGATAGATAGATAGATAGATAGATAGATAGATAGATAGATAGATAGATAGATAGATAGATAGATAGATAGATAGATAGATAGATAGATAGATAGACAGACAGACAGACAGACAGACAGACAGACAGACAGACAGACAGACAGACAGACAGATAGATAGATAGATAGATAGATAGATAGATAGATAGATAGATAGATAGATAGATAGATAGATAGATAGATAGATAGATAGATAGATAGATAGATAGATAGATAGATAGATAGGTAAAAGTGAGCTGAAGTGCTAAAATCAGCCTAACACACAAAGATGTTAACATGTGTAAACAAAAATATTAGAAACATACACAGAATTTAGAATTTGTTTAAAAAATAGTCAAACATACAATGTTAAAATTCATTTAAAAGATTTTAAAAGACCAAAAGTGTTAATATGTAAAAAGAATATTTCTATCTATCTACCCACCTATCTATATACATACCCTCAACACATAACGATGTTAAAATCTGTTTTAAAAATATATTTAAGTAGATATAGAGATAAAAGTTAAGATGTTAAAATGTCAAAAAAAAACCCCAAAAAACTTAAGAAATAATTTCAAAAAAATACATAAACATGTTTATAAAAATGTATTGTTGAAACTATTTTAAGCCTGCATGGAAGATACAAAGCAATAACAATAACAGTAGTAAAAGGAACTAGAAAAGCACACACGCACACACACACACACACACACACACACACACACACACACACACACACACACACACACACACACACACACACACAAATACAAATGACCTAAATGAGTCATAGTTTTCACTTTCACTTCTGCAGCAGTGGTCTACCCCAACCAACCTTATGAAACACACATTTGTACCTTGTTCAAGTATCAACATTTCCTGAAATTTGCAGCCAAATCTGTCCATAACTTTTTGAGACAGACAGACAGACAGACAGACAGACAGACAGACAGACAGACAGACAGACAGACAAATGCTGGTAAAACATAAAAAATGTGGATCTTTTAGAGGAGGCTCACTTTGACAAATCAAACTTTAGAGACACCGTACCAAACAACACAATCTACGAGTTTTATTCAGCTGTGAAAGACCTTCACTCATTTCCATTTAGAGTCAAACAGGACGTCTGAACCAGTCACAATTTTATCACTAGACTAAAAAAACAACACTGTGTCAGAAAACGGTGCCACAGCCATAACGAAGGCAGCTGTTCTGGTTGTATAAGGACATCAAATCTATTCCAACAGATGCTACACTATATTGTATAAATACTGTATAATAAAGTTTCAGTGATTGGTTTATAGTTCTGTAGAATGATATAAATGATAGTTTAATATGTGCATCACAGATAAACTAAAACACCTGGACAGGATAAGTCTTGGTTTTTAATCCATCCTTTAATGCAGTGTTTTTTCCAGGAACTTTTGTAGGTGAATTGATTTCCACCGTGATAACTTTGTGATACCTTCATTATTCATTATATTTTGATAAAAAAAAAAAAAAAACTTGTAAATTATGTTGGCGGACTTCCTTATTGAAGCTTGATGTAAACAATCAAAACATTTACATGCACTTAAATTGCCTTAAGCTACTTTTATACGGAGACAAAACTAGCATCTCGTCTGAACCAAAAGGCACTTCAGATAAAATATTTTTAGCTGCAACAGTCCTCCTGGAAACAGCCCCTTAGTCCAAATAATATAGAAGTTTTCAAACCCATATAAACATCTTAGTCAAACTATAATCAAATTGAAGTGGAGTTGTAGAAGTCAGACTAAGCACGTCAGATGATGTGGTTCTAATTGAGCTTCTCCACTCATGTAAATGCTCCCAAACTTAACTGGACTATTTACTGACCTGGACACGCCCCCTTCAGGAAGTTACCAGAGTCACCATGACAACATGTACGCTACTGTAATAAATCAGAGTCTAACAGTTTATACCAAATATACTGAGCTGCTGCATGGTTGTGGTCCATTTCTTCACGGTTGTGGTCCATATTTTCATGGTTGTTGTCCATTTCTTCACGGTTGTGGTCCATATTTTCATGGTTGTGGTCCATTTCTTCACGGTTGTGGTCCATATTTTCATGGTTGTGGTCCATATCTTCTCTGGGTGTTGTCCTCCTTCTATATCTGCATAGAATCTGATGCTTTTATTTTTACTGATTGTTCTTCTTCTATGGCACCACCCAGATGAATGCTAATGCGAAAGAGTGTGTATCACCACCTGGTGTCTAAGAGTGGAACAATAATTAAATTTTCTCGCTGCCCATATAAACTGAGATTTCTCACAAACTCCACTTAGTTCGTTTGATGGTGAAATTGATTGAGATCATACATGCATTGATGGACAGTGAGGCCAGGGGGATAAAAAAACAGAAAAAATAAATGGCTTTTTTTTAAGGATTAATATGGAACTAGTTGAAGGAAAATATGTTTAACTGTATTTCTCTTCTTCACTGATGCAGTTTTTTTTATGTCATGTGAGTATATTTTCTGTCATTTAAAGCTTTTAACTCGTGTTTATGAGAACACAACAGAGAAGTAAACATTCATATGGTCTGTTCAGCAAAGATTTGAGGCCCAGTTTGGCCTTTTGTCATTGTGTTCTTGGGGGAGTACATTTGGATTTATTAAGTAATTGCTGCACTCCTGAGTTCAGACTTTGAAATATTTGATTTGGCTCTGGTTCAGGGCTGAAAAATTAGCTTCTGGGTTTGGGTCAGGCCAAGGATAACATTAATCAGACCAGGTCGGCCCACTTAATACTCCACTTCATATATCACCAGTCACAGCTGATGAACAGCATTATGGGAGATCAACAAACATATTACAGGGGTTTGGATGGTTCCGTGTGTGTGTGTGTGTGTGTGTGTGTAGGGGGTGTTCATTCCCACTGGTTTTCTTTTCTTTTACCTGTTCGTAAATCTACAGTTTCTGTACCCTGGTGAGCCAGACTATAAAGCAGCATTTCCACTACATGGTACCACTTCTACTCAGATACCAGGAACTATTTCTTAAGAGCATTTCCATACAGATACTAAATCTATGTATCATTCATTCATTCGTTTTTCAAAATAAAACCAAAAGTAAGACCACAAAAAAAAAACTTGTTACTTCATTATTTGTTTCCAAAACCAAAATGAAAAAACAGATAATGATCGTTTTTTTCATTTTTCGTTTTTGTTTCTAAATTAATAATGGAGAAACCGATAACGGCCATTTCCTGTTTTGTCCAATTTTGACCTGAAGCCAGTTGAATAAACCAGAAATGAATCTTAACAACTGATAGAAACATGTGCACTGGACTTGTAGATTATTATGGTATGATTAAACAGCTGTAAACAGCTAACACGCTAACACAGTTAGGTATTCAGAGATCCTCGGAAATGTCTGTGAGAATTTTGTGTTCAACACCAACTCAGGTGTAAATGACATATGTCAGATGCAGAACTGGAAACTATTATCAATACATAAGGTAAGTACAAGCTGTACACATATGAAAGATATACATATACACTTGTCATATAAATATTTTTTGTGTGTTATTTTAAAAAGAACATACCTGGAATATGACATTAATTTTCTCCATGGTCATATCTTCAAGTCTTAGGGTGACCCTCTTAGTTTCCCGAAATAATCACTGTGGGTCACGATCATTTCTGGTTTATTCAACTGGCTTCAGGTTAAAATTGGATAAAACGGCCATTATCCATTTTTTCCATTATTCATTTAAACACAAAAACGAAAAGTGAAAAAACGGATCGTTATCATTTTGGTTTTGGAAACAAGTAATGAAGAAATGAGTTGTTTTTATCGTTGTCTTATTTTTGGTTTTATTTTGAAAAATGAATGAACGAATGATACACGAATTATACTATCATACCTGGACATTATCGCGAGGTGCCGTCAAGCTCACGTTGATTTTTTTTGTCAGCCACCAAAGGCAGAAATGTCTCAACCTAGACGACCAACCACGGTGTAGTTGAGGGATGGGCAAACCATTCCTAAAGGGCCGGTGTGGCTGCAGGTTTTTGTTCCAACCAAGCAGCAGCACACCAGACTTGATTCAATTAATCAACTGATCTCAGTCTTCAGAGAATTGATTGGTCAAACTGTGAACTCTTGGTTGGTTGGAACAAAAACCTGCAGTCACACTGGACCTTTGTGGAATAGTTTGCCCATGCCTGGTGTAGTTTGATACGTTTGATAAAGAGACAACTCCACCAATCAGTGTTTACGCTGATGATACATCACATTATAGCAGGAGTCCCCAAACTTTTTCCTGTGAGGGCCACATACTGTAACTTTTCCCTTCTCTGATAGTGGACCGGGGTAAGTTGTAACAAAAAACAGTTGCACTGGTGCCTAAACGAAAACATTTACTGTTTTCTTCACAAAAAAAAGTCAATGGAATATTAACTTTCTGTTGTGCTGTTCAAGGACTATTTGAAGCATTCTGACTTTAATCTCAGAATAAACCATGACCTTTTTTTTTTTTTTTTTTTTTTTTTTTACAGTGGCCCTAATCCTCTTCCGTAGGGAAAATAATTAACCATGGAATATATTTATGCTGTGTGTGATTATGGAATTGAGGAAAGATTTCATTTTTTTTTTTTTTACAGTGGCCAGGTAAAAGGTGAGATTAGGTGTCAGAGCAGAATCTCTTAAATGACTCATATGAACAGTCTCTCAAAGTTCTTGTGTTCCGTTCTTATAATCCTTTTAAATTTTTAGGGTGCCGAACATGTGGTGTATGTCCCAAATTTCACACAGTTTGGATGAAAACCCTAGAAGGAGGAGAGAAAAGAAGGTTTCACAGTGATCCACATTTCTTCTGGATCACCACCAAAATCTCATTTCGTGTAGTTCAGACTTTCTGAAAAACAAAGGAGCCAATCCGTGTCTCTGGGTGGGTCTTCTCAGGACTGGGGGGCGTTGTGTCTGTCTGTGCTGATGTCTCCGTCGTCTGTTCGTCACTCGGTTCCTCTACAGCTTTTTTCCATTCTTTTATAGTGTCCACAGTCCTCTGGTGTCTCTCTACCAAGTGAAGGCATTTCAAACACATGCCAGAGGATTTTTCTGGAATATCTGACACGTTAAGAAACCGCTAGTCTACCCGTCTGCCATAGGGAAGTGCAAGGAATATCCGAAGAATTCTGACTTTAATCTCAGAATAAACCATGACCTTTTTTTTTTCCTTTTTTTTACAGTGGCCCTATTGAATATATTTATGCTGTGTGTGATTATGGAGTTGAGGAAAGATTTTTTTTTTGTTTTTTTTTTTTTACAGTGGCCGTAATCCTGTTCTGTATTTTCCATCAGTGTACTTTGTGAAAATAATTTGTTTGTATCTCTTAACTTCGAACTTTGTTTTAATTTTCTACTAATTTTGTTCCATAATTTGACTCCATTGACTGTTATGCTAATGAATTGTTCTGTAATAAAGCATTTTAAAGTCGAGCTCATCTCTTAGATTGTATGTTCTATCTCTTCCATAGAACTTTTTTGAAGTAAAATGAGTCCAAAATGAAGCAAAATAAGGGAAAACCCCCCCAAACTTGAGTATTTCCACTTCTCTAAGGTTCTACTTACCGTTAACGGTGAGCGTAACTTCGGTTTCCCCGACTCCGATGCGAGGTACGATGGCCTTACAGACATACTGCCCAGCGTCGCTCTGACTCACTGACTTCAGATACAACTGGTTGTTGTTGCTGAGAACCTGGAAAGCAACGAAAAACACAGGATTTGAGGTTTTTGAGGTGAAGAGCAGAGATAGACGAGGCTGGGAGCGATGTTAAGAAGAAGGAGGGAGAGCGATATTTAATTCATAAAACAAGTTGATTTACTCAGCAGGCCCCATTGGTTTTTTATTTTTTCCCTTCTGGATCCTTTCTTAACTTGTTAGGCATAAATTAAAGATTTAAGATATGAAGACGGCGGTTCAGTACTAACCGCCTGCATTACAACTGAGCAAACATTTATGAAGTCTGGAGTTTTAGACTTGAATAAATGTTGGCCTTTGGGTTTTCAGGGCGACTTGTGGAGAGATAGTTCTTTCCTCTTGTATAATTGAAAAGTATTTAGTGGTAAATGAAGCGTGGACGTGTGTTTGTTCTCACCATGCTGGAGCCCTTCTTAGTCCAGGTGAGAGTGAGGGGGGGGTTTCCAGACCACTTGCAGTTCAAGGCGACGTCAGAGTCCACGTCCACCGTTACAGGTCTGGGCTCCACCACCAGGATGGGACCGACTGAGGACAAGGGTTTACTTTACATTAGATCAAGGGTCGGCAGTTTTTAATGTAGTTAATTTTTCTTGTTAATTTTCCTCTGCAGTTTAGAAAAACAAAGGTTTTTCTGTATTTTGTGGGAAATTTAAATACATAAAAACCCCAGAGACCGACATAAAGTGTTGTGATGGAGTTTTCTTTTCACCAAAATATGTCCAGGTCAAAATATCACATTAACGTGAAGATCCTGCTAGCATTAGGCTAATGCATCACCTACCTTACAACAAATACCTTCAGTGAAGATATATTCCCGTTTTTTCATGCATATATATATATATATATATATATATATATATATATATATATATATATATATATATATATATATATATATATATATATATATATATATATATATATATATATATATATATATATATATATATATATATATATATATATATATATATAAATATGTGGTAAAAACTGCATTATTTCATAACCATTATTATCTCCACCAAGGAGGCTATGTTTTCACTGGAGGTTGTTTGACTCTTAGCAACATTATTCGAAAAGTTAGGGATGGATTTTAATATAATTTCCAGGATCCTGGGTTGTGGACCACTTTGAAATTTTACATTAAATGGAGGATAAATTTCAAAGTGATCAAGAACCCAGGATCTCTTCCAGATCACCAACAAAATGCAATCATTTGTTCCTTGTGACACTCCCAACATATATAGAATTGATCAAAATCCATCTGTAACAGCGAAAACATTATCTCCTTGGTGGAGATAATAATGGTTATGAAATAATGCTGTTTTACCATATATATATATATATATATATATATATATATATATATATATATATATATATATATATATATATATATATATATTAGTTGCATTTCATTTTACATGAACAAATAGACAAGAGGACTATATCTTCACTGAAGGTATTTGTTGTAAGGTAGGTGACGCATTAGCCTAATGCTAGCAGAATCTTCACGTTAATGTAGTATTTTGACATGGACATACTTTGGTGAAAAGAAAACTCCATCACAACATTATGTCGGTCAACTGTTCTGTCTCCCAACAGATGCTGTTAATTGTATTAAACCTTAATGTTGCTAAGAGTCAAACAAACTCCAGCGCAAACATAACCCTCTTGGTGAACCTCCCTTCATTTGGAAGGGGGGTGGGGGTCTGCTTTGGCAGAGGTTTGTGCACTCGTAGTGCTTTTCTAGTTTATATACATATATATTGATAGGATTCAAAGAATCAACAGGTATTAAATATTTTATATCAGTAAATGATGGTTTGTTTATTTTTTTTCCACTGGTAGATGTTTGGGTGTTTATGGGTTAAATGTTGGAAAATACCAGATTTTTACTGGAAAAATACAACATGCTGATATGCAGACTACTTTATAATAAATGGTGACAAATAACTTAAGAAATATTAAATATAGTAGAAGAAATAATTTGGGTTGTATCACAAAAGTAGCATTGGGTCTTTATGTCTTATATGGAACATTGTAATATTATAAATATATATGTAAAGTCACTGTTGTTGATAGAAAAAAAAAAATTCTGTATTGCAAATACTAAAGAGAAATGGTGAACACGCACAGCGCTGACAACACTGTCAGTATGAGGATTAAAACCTATTTTAAAAATCAACTGATAACAGTGTTGGTCCAAACAGTTAAATATTTTCTGAATTTCATCTCATTCTTCATGTCTGTATCTCATTAGCTTTATGTGCACGTTAACATGTACCCACAGAAACACAAATGAGTCAAATGTTCCACCTCTGAAGTCAGAGCTGTGAACTGAACGCCTGATGGAACAGAATGCATGATTTCTGCTGGAATGGGCCTACGATCAAAAATTGCAAGTTTTAATGGGTTTCAATGGGGGCATTTTTATCCCTAAGGATGTGAGTGTTAGCATACAGGCTACACAGTTTATATGGACTAATTAGAAGAGCTGAAGTTGTTCCACTAGTTCAATATTCAACATTTGTGCATATGTTTATCTGAAGTTTGGAATGTTAAGAGTCTGTTTTGAGCTCCAAGCTGCTGGATTATTGATGCTAAGTAACTCTATTAATATTATTATTTTTATACATTCAGACATCAATTTTCTTCATCGTCTCAGTGATTTTTATGAAGAGGACTCTTTTTGTCCATGAAAACCTATAACAGGGGTACCCAAAATGTTTTTATTTATTTTTTTATTTTTTTATTATTATTATTTTTTTAGATAGGTAATGTACAGATTATTACAGATTATTGGGGGCTGATATCTGACATCTGACATTTTTAAACAGTAACAATTATACATAAATACACTGTTCTATAACAATTGTTTTAACCCTCTATGGGACTTATTAAGGAAATTCATTAAAACAATGAATGTAGAAGAATAAAGTTTGTTTGGAGTGATACCTGGGACTGTCTTCAGTAGGGATGGTGCTCTTTGGTGACAATTGGTTTAATCTATTTCAAAAACATTACATTTCCAAGGCACTCATTCTCTGCAAATTTTAAAATGGCGTTATTTTTATGGGCTGATTATGATAAAAAAATAGCACTATGTGTTTCAGCTATAAAAATAGAGGCATTTTAAACTTTGTAGAGGATGAATGTCTTGGAAATTTGATGTTTTAAAACAATGAATGATCTTTGATTAATGTATTAAGGCCTAAAATAAATTTCCTATGCTCATTTTATAAAATTGACCTTTGAACTTCATTTATGAATGACTTCACCCCATTAGGATAGTATATATGTTTTCATGACTTCTTAATGTAAAAGACAATTGATAAAATAACAATGTCTTCATTATCCATGAACATATTTGACTGAAAAACACTGAAGGCATTGAGTAAACATGTTAATTGCATGTATGTTCACAATTGTGCATATGTTTTGGATATTTTATCCTTGTTTTGGTGTTTTATTCTGTGTTTTAGAAGAGATTTCAAATACATATTGGATTTTCATAACTTTTTTAAATTTGTTTTTATTAATTTTACAATATTTTATCTACTTTTTCTCTGCATTTTTTGTGTTTCTTAGTGTATTTTTCTTTATTTTTGTAGGAAATTTGGTACAAAAAAAACTCCCCAAGACAGATCAGTAGATCAACAAAGTATTCTCCAGCGTTTTCTTTTTAGTGAAGCATAATTAAAATACTATATTAAAGTGAAGCATACGTTAGTCATGGATTCTTACATCAGGCTAATGTGTCACATACATACATGCACTTCTTTATAGAGTCTGTTTACTCATGCAAAATTAAACACAATTAATATAGATTAAAAATTAATATTTAACCATAATAAATAAAAATTAATCCAAAGCAAACCTGTAATTAATCTGATTAAAAATGACATTCAAATTAAATTTAAAACCCCCTTGTTTGTGCTTTACTCACAGTGTACGTCCACTAGGATGCTAACGTTGGTGTTTCCCACAGCGTTGAACACTTGACACGACACCGGCTCAGTGAAGAAGGAATGGTCTGCTGTGGTGACAAACACACTCTCCCTGGCCCCCTCCAGCAGGACCCCCCCTTTAGCCCACCTGAGGCACAAACACAGCACCAAGTTACTACAAGCACTTACAACATGACACGTGTTGTGACTCAGTCTGAGAATAGGATCAGGGTGTGAACGAAAGGGGGTCTGGGGGAGTCATACACCCCCTGGTCAAATATCAGCTCCCCTTGAAAAAACATTTATGACCTTTTTGGGGGGGGTGGTCTATAACTATGACAATAAAGTTTGTAATGACTGCATATTTTTACATTTGGAATATGGTGTGTTGTTAATAAGAATAGGGTGAAATATACTAAAATGAGTTTAAAATACATGAGAAAAAGGGTAAAAGGCACTAAAAATGCACTTAGAGTGAAATACACCAAAATGCACTTAAAATATACAAAACTGTACTAAGAATAGAGTTAAATGCACAAAAGAAACACTAAAATGCACTAAAAATAGAGTAAAATATACAAAAATGCACTTACCATATACTAAAATGCACTAAGACGAATAAAATGCACTAAAAGTACACTAAAATGTACTTAAAATGTACTAAAATGCACTAATAATAGAGTAAAATGCACTACGAATAGAGTAAAATGCACTAAAAATACAGTAAAATATACAAAAATGCACTTAACATATACTAAAATGCACTAAGAAGAATAAAATGCACTAAAAGTACACTAAAATGTGCTTAAAAATGTACTAAAATGCAGTAATAATAGAGTAAAATGCACTAAGAATAGAGTAAAATATACAAAAATGCACTTAACATATAATAAAATACACTAAAAGTACACTAAAATGTGCTTAAAAATTGACTAAAATGCACAAAAAGACATGCACTAAGAATAGAGTTAAATGCACTAAAATAGTCTTCTTGTTCATTTTATGATTCAACTAAAGGTCCATTTGTTTGGACAAATATAACGAAATAAAACACCTCATAGTGGTTTTATTTCAGAGCTGATATCTATACATTTGTTATATTGTGTATGATAAGTATGATGCATGCCCCCCCCCTCTGCTTTTTGTCCACAGTATGGTTGACACACTGAGGAGGATGATGATGATGACGATGATGATGATGATAAAGGCTGGAAATGAGCCAAAGCTCACAGTAAAAAAGTCAATATTAGACAACTGGCTTTTTATGTTATCATTACAAACTATCAGTCGAGCATAAATAGCAAGTTGATGCCAAAGCCTGAGTATATGATTACAGGTTAAATATGTAATTTTCCCTTCACTTCTGTTCCCCATACTTCATCTTGCCAAATGTATGTGAACAGCCTATAACTATACTCTGGATCTGCCATTAAATGACATTTTAATATACGTTCAATAGGCCTAGTGCCGAAGTACCTGGCACTGGTCCCACACTGGTACCCTCTGCTCCACTTTCCAACCACACGCTCTGTTTAAAAGGCCCATATCCTGCAATTTCACTACTTTCTTCGGATACAAATCAGTGTTTAATTGTGCGTTTGTTCAATACTGTCACCCATTCTGGTTTGTAAGCAGAAATTACAATTCAGGATCACCTCCACAGAGTGATACAAGTAGACGAGAGGAAAACTATTGGCATTTAACAGATGTGCAACCTGGCTCTGGACATTCTGTAGGACCAGCATTAACCCTTCAGTAGCCAGCTGTGCTTTTTAAGGCACACTTTGCACTTCCTGTTACAAAACTTCACATTGTTTTTCAGAATTTCAATTCAAAAGTTGCTCGTTTTTGGATGATTTGTTTTTTAAATGAGTGGCTTTTTGAGCTGCATTTTGTAAGAAATGTCCAAAATTTAATAACTTTTTAATTCAGAATTATTTTATTCTGAATAAATAATTCAGAATTAAAAAACCATCATATAAACGTAGCCAGTCAGACCTGTAGCCCATGATGGGGGGGTTCGCCGTGGCCTGGCAGGTGAAGGTCACTCTCTCACCCTCCAGGACAGAGCGAGGCTCGATGGACAGGGTCACCGTAGGGGGGTCTGGAGCAGGAGAAACAGGTAAAAACAGAATACAATCATCAAACAACACAACTGCACTGGAAACAAATATAAGGGCTCGAACATAGTTGACGCATTGGTACATATACGCAAGGATTAAAGCATTCATGTAAATTAATCCATTAAAATGATTAATCTGATTAAACATTTAAATGAAATTAAATGGAACAGTCTATCTATCTATCTATCTATCTATCTATCTATCTATCTATCTATCTATCTATCTATCTATCTATCTATCTATCTATCTATCTATCTATCTATCTATCTATCTATCTATCTATCTATCTATCTATCTACATACAGTATATATTAGTACCATGACAAAACAGCTCTGGGTCCATGTGGGTCCCATTTGTATCAGGAAGTGAAATGGTTACATTATTATGACTTAAAAAAGTCAATTCAGGGGGCCAAAAAGGAGGAAATATGAACAAAAAGTGATAATTCTGAGGGGTAAAAAATAATTATTCTGGTTTTAAAGACAGAATTTGAAGGAAAAAAGGGAAGAATTCTGAAGAAATGGGGAAAAATTCTAAAGGGAAAAAGTCAATTCTGTGGAAAATAAAAGTGGAAATAAGAAAAAAGTCATTCTGAGTTTAAATGTCTATGGAAAGAAGGTATATAACTGTTGAGCAGTTACATTTAAATGAACATTTGAAATAAAACCTACATTTAGAACATGTCACTGCTGACACTTCAGGGGTTAAAGGGTTAAAACTATAGTGTGTGCTTACGGTGGACGTTGAGCATGACAGACGCCCTCTTGCCCATGGGCACGGCAGGGTTACTGGCCACACAGGTGAAGTTTCGGCTGCTGTCTGTGTCGACTGGGGTGATGGGAAGGTAACTACGGGTCGTCACCCTTTTCCTGTCTGACAACACTTCCTGTTCCAGAGAGAGAGAGAGAGAGAGAGAGAGAGAGAGAGAGAGAGAGAGAGAGAGAAGGAAGAGCAGGAGGAGAGGGTGGTTGTGGGTAAAATGTGGAAAGACAATGAAAGATCAAAGGAGGAGGAGGAGTGTGGTGAAGGGAAAGGATGAAAAGAACATAGAGCATCATGGGAGAAATAAGAAAGGAAAAGGGGAGGAGAAGACAGAGACATAGGAGGATTATTAACAGCACCAAGAGAGATAAATAAATACATAAATAAAACACAAACGGTAGTCTGGAACTGGAAACAATATAAATAAGTTTTAGATATTAAAGAATGAGGGAAAAGAGAGAAAAACTGATGCTCAAATAGTTGAGTTTTATAAACAGAACACTGAACAAAAATATAAAAAAGAAAATAAGTTTAAAAACTATTAATACAAGAGTTTACATGATATTAAAATACAAGAGAAATTAAAAAAAAAAAAATGTTTAACTCAAGATTTTTTTTTTCATTCAAGATTTTTTTTGATTAAATTAAACACAAAAAAATTGTGGATTTTACAGATTGCTTTTTTTGGATAGCCTAGCCGTTGCTATCCCCATTCATTACATAGTCAGGGGAGGCGGGGCTAAAAGGTTGTCTTTCAAATCCTCTGTATGTAATAGGACGGTAATACAACCAATCAGCGTAATTTTTAGGATGACGTAAATTAGAGCGTGGGAAAGTTACGAATGACGAAACAAAATGGTGGATTATGGAGCTTAATAACTGATGTTTTCACCCATTCTTCATCACCCATTGTTGTTCTTCTTCTATGGTTGTTCCAGTTGTTTCTCTCTGAATCTTCGCAGTATCACTTTATTACACCCGCCCTCTGTCTCTATACTTCACTGTGATTCGTCGGTCAGTTTTAGTGAAATCTAACCAAAAGTTACATTGAGCGTAACTAGACTACTACAGTAGGACATTAGATTTGCTACCACTAGGGGGCGTCTAGCGCAGCTAGGCTATGTTTTTGGTTCTTTTATGCTTGAATTTAAAAACAAAAAATATTAAATTAAACCAAAAAAAATTTAATTAAGCAAAAAGAGTGAATAAAGCAAACAAAACAAAAAAAACTTGAATTCGGCATTAAAAAAATTAATAAAATTAAACAATAATAACTATTGAATTAAGCAAAAAAAAATCTGCCAATGGAATAAGTGAAAATGATCTTGATCTAACTTCTTAAATCAGATTTTCCAGATCTATTGTTTATAAACCAGTTCTTATAATTGACTGAAAAGTTCCTCTTTAGGTGATTCTGTCTGATTTTAAGTCTAATGAGATATTTAGCCCCCACACACACACCAAAAAAAAAAGAATAAAAAAGGGGAGAGGGCTAAATATCTGTCTGTCTGTTTTTCATCAGCTTTACACAAAAACTGACTTACATGGGATTTTCAAGAAATGTGCAAAATGGTCCAGAATAGACCCCATTAAATTTTGGTGAATACTATGCTTTTGGCTCTTTTATGCTTGAATTAATTAAACAATAACAATTATTAAATTAAACAAAAAAGCAAAAAAAAACTTAAATTTGGCATAAAAAATTAATTAAAGCAAACTATTGAATTAAGCAAAAAAAAAAAAAAAACAAGTGAAAATGATCTTGGTCAAACTTCTTAAAATGTTCCAGATTATCTTATTTGACTGAAAAGTTCCTCTTGGTTCCTCTTTGGTGATTCTATCTGACCCCCCCCCCCCCCCCCCCCCCGCTTTTTTTTTGTTTGTTTGTCATTATCTTTCCACAAAAACTACTGGACCAATTACATGGAATATTCAAAAAAGGTGCGAAATGGTCCAAAATAGATCCCATTACATTTAGGTGAATATAGGTCAAAGGTCATAGTCGGCAAAAATGTGTTTTCACAATGATAAGAGATAGGGCCATATGAGGTCAAATGTTTGAAAGGGGTGGGGTTTATTTTTCCTGGAACCACTTGTTGATGTGATGTTTTCTGTCACAGTCTGATCACGTCCTGGTTTGACGTTGAACACCTGAGCAGAAGCTGCTCCTGTTTTCACTGGCTTCACTTCAACTTCTTTTCTTGTCACTAATCCTCCATCATCACACGTCTGTGAACTGACGTCTGAACCACAGATGGGAAAGCACATGTGACTTCCTTCAAACAATCACCAGTCTTTGTTACTGAAGCGTCTGTCATCTGTGCCCCAACACTGAACCTTCCCTCAAACTCCCTTAGATCTTTACTCCTTATAATCTACAACCAAAATCACACTCAACTGGGCATGCTCAGCATTTTTATACACTGGAAAAAACACACCTGTCTAAAAACAAGCGGTGCCAGGAACAAAACCTCCCGCCCATTTCAAACCCTTTATGTAGCTCTTAATGGACCCTCTCCCTCTTAACGTGTGAGACCATGGGTTTGAACTTTCAAGGTTGCTCAAGGTCAAAGGTCATGATGTTATTCAGGAGCCTACGTGTAGTTTCCAATCCGTCAGCAATAGTAACTGAGTTCTTATCAACACTCTGTTTGGAGTTACGAACTTTTAAAATTATATGACCTGGAATTTGACCTTTTTACAGTCACTCAAGGTCAAAGGTCATGACAATTTGAAGCCCATGCCAGGTTTTCTATTTGTCAATTGTTGCGTGTGGCCATGACACACACACACACCGTAACACCCTCTGTCTTTCCCTCACTCAGACACTCCCAGCTGACACCTGCAGCAGGTTCCCCAATTATCCAAACGCTCCACCCCTGCATAAAAGCCAGCTCTTCCAGTGTCATGGCAGACACAGACCCAGCAACATCTAGCTCTTTAGTTAGCATGTTGTTCTGTTAGCCCTTTGTTTTATTTCTTAGTTTGTTATTCCAGTTTGGCCTAGAGATGGCTGGCACCCATGGTTTTTGTTATATCTTTTAGGTTATATCTTTTAGTATTATATTGTTAAGTTAGGGGAGGGGGGGGCACAGATTTGACGTTCCTGTAGTGGGGTGGCCTGCCCCCCCCCCTACATTCTTTTCCTTTGCCGGCATCTCCAGGACCTCCTTTGTTTTCCCAATGTTTGGTAAAGTATTTAAATTACAATCATCTGTTCTTCTCTGTTGCATAACGCACAATTCATACTGTATATAATGTAATTCCAGTATTTTTTTGGGAAGAGGTTTTGTTAATAAAACCTGTTAACTTTTTTGTGTAATGTCTTTTCCTATGTTGAGTATTCCATTTGATCCATTTATTTGTTAATATATTGTTTGGAAATCACAACATCAATAATAGTAACTAAGTCTCTATCTCCACTCATATTTCCATTATAGTCTGGCTGTGGCTCAGTTGGTAGAGAGGGTCGTCCAGTGACTGAAGGGTCAGTGGGTCGTGTACCAGTTCTGGCTGTCCATTTGTCCACGTGTCCTTGGTCAAGAGACTGAACCCTGACTTAGTCTCCCAGTAGGACTGACAGAACCATCGAAACCTACTGGTGTGTGAGTGTGTGTGAATGGGTGAATGTAAGGCTAATGTAAAGCGCTTTGAGCACCATGGAGGTGGAAAAGAACTATATAAGTGCAGACATTTATCATAGTCAGTTTAACGATCATTATATGGATTTTCAGCACCTATGGAGTAGTTGTCCAGCTCAAAAAACTCCATCATTATCTCATACCAGTATTCACAGAAGTCCAGATTCAGGCCGAATTCTGTCTCTGCCTGAAATACTCGGTTTTGGCTTCTGGCCAATCTCGCTGTTCTGTGATTGGCCACCTCTGTGGAGGCTTCCAGGGGGTCAGAGCGAGAGACAGACCAAGGTTTACGGGTCCACCCCTCACATGTGTATTTGTTTACTGTGTGATAGCGGTAGGCTAACATAGGCTACTGTACACAGAGCTATCAAGTCACACATTTTTCGGTCTTAATATACATTTCTCTCTGGCCACTCGCGCATTATGTTACGTTACGTTACGTTACAGGGGCCAGGGCGACACTGTTGGAGCATTCATTCTAATTGGACACTTCAACCTGACGTCAGGTTTTGTACACATTTTGCGAACATCTCGCAACAAAGAGTGGTACGAAACCATGTTGCAGGAATTACAGCATAAACCCTTTTGTAACTTTACTGAGGTTTGCAGTCGACATCTAACTTTATAACAATGTGTAAATCCCAAAAAAGTTAGCTTCAGGAGTGCTACCTGGTCACACAGTAAGTAATAATTAGAGGTGCTCTTTGGATGGGAAATCTTAGAGTACGGAAAAAATTGTTTTTTTTCATTATAAAATTGTATGTATATAGAAAAACACAGGTCGACATAATACGTCTCCTTTAATGTAAAATACAGTAAACCTCTGTGGAAGCATGTGCATTTATTTTCCTCATGTCATTTTCTGTTTTTTCCTTTAATTCCCGCCGTCTCTTCGTGTGCAGAGGAATGTTTTTTTGCACTAATATAATGCAACATGAAGTGAGGAGGTGGTGTTTCGCAATGCAACAACAAAATGTGTCAGGAAAGTGTTTGTAGCTTTCAGTGTGGTGTAAATGCATGGTCAGTAACGCAGTAACATAAGAGCAGCATATAATATGTATGAGCATGTGTAGAGAGCACAACACTGGCAGCACAAACACAAACATCTGTGTTTGTGTGACTCACTGTTTACTGTAGGGATATACTAACATGAGTCTGCATATTGTCTGTGTGTGTGTGTGTGTGTGTGTGTGTGTGATTGTATTCCTGTCTTGATGGGGACATTAATCTATTAGCATAGTCACATCATGGGGACTTCTGACACCATAGGGAACCAAAGTCTTAAAGGTTAAAGGTTAGGTTAAATATGTACATGTAGGTCCCCACTAGTAAAATATAAATATAAAGACTGTAATCTAATCGAATAAATACGCAAATGTATGCAGATGACGTGGCTCTACAAATACATTCATTTGTTTTTTCCAGATATCCCCATAAAGCGTAGTGGGGAAACATGCAACATGTTAAATCTATAATTTATAATTCAGCAAACAAAGATATTAAAATTATTTCACTCCTCTTTCTAACTTTGCTGCTCTGAGCTTGCCAAGTCCCGCCCCCTGATTTGGCTACAGCTGCGCCAGTGCCCCCCCTGTCATTCTTTCTCTCTCGCTCACACACGGAAAGCAAGCAAAAGAGAGAGTTGGGTACTGAAAATCGATATACATATGGAACCAGGGCAAACATTAATAGTAGTAACCAGAGAGTGTGTGTCACCTTGTGGTGACAGATGCTTCCATATGCTACAGGTGTTAAATATTTACATGTAAAGGCTGGAATACGTCTGATTTAATGAAGCACTTGGTCACACACAGTGTTTACTAAAGGCTCTGTGAAGAGCTAAGTAGCCTAGCACGGTGCTAATAGCACTAGCCTAGCACTGTGCTAATCGCACAACCCAGGATAAATGTTCCGACCAGCTACTGTACAGATACTGGACCATGACCATGTATGTAAATTCCTCAACCGGTGACATGAGTTGTGGTGATGGCTTAATAACAATAGGTTAATAATAAATATGATGATGATGATGAGAGCTTAAAGGGGGGGTGGGGGGGTAGCGCACACATTTATAGTCTTTCTTTCTGATCCTTTCAACTCATTTCACCCACTTCCACAACACATTAGTACCAAACCATCTCATATTTTCTACGGGTTCTGCACTAGTAACATATGAACACATGAAATATGTATTTTTCAAAGGTTTGAAGATGTGATTATTTCATTATTATTTTATTAAGTAACTGATATTAACCAAAAGGAAAACCTCCTTGACAGAGGTCACAAGATAAACTAAATAATTGAGTTCGGGGGGTGGGGGTTGGGGGGGGGGGGCAGCTGCTTTTGAGTTGTTTTAGGGTACTCTCATTATCACACCGTGTTGAAAGTCTCCTGTTTTAACTAATTAGTTTTGTTTAGTATTTTGAATGATATTCCACAGTACGGGTTAAAATGACTCACAAACATAATAAGTGTAATAAATATTCAACACCATAGGATGGTTAACTGTTTACATGTCAGTACGTCCTGTCAGATGGACATCTTAAAAACATAAAGCGTCTCAGCATGCCTGTCTCCAACGCAGAGGCACACAAACACCTCCCATAAATCACTAATGCACAGTTCCCTTAAGGCTTTTTGCAAGAATGCAATAACATGATTTCTTGCACAAATATTAACTTAAAATATCCCCCAGACAACGAGTGTTGTAAGTGTTTTGTCAGCCCAGAACTTAAGCGTTGCTTTGCCTTTGTTTGTCTGCATTGTTGTGTGTAGTTTGCGCTGTGTTTCCCTAATGCACGGCTCCTGGGGCGCTGCTGAGGCTGCAGGTGTAAACACTGTAATCCTCCTCTGCATCGCCCACGGCAAAATGCACAGAAACAAACAAACACACTGAGCGCGCCTCTTATTGAGTAGGAGATTATCACTACTACACTTTGTACTGTAAACTCCTTTCAAGCAGCAACAGTCGAGGATGCAGATATATGTACAGTTTAACCCTTCACTGTCCCTGAACGCACCACCACATGCAAATCCCAAACTGATGCACATGGGGAAGAAATGTAAGTCTGAACAAGTGTAGTTTTCTCATTTTTAATCCAAATATCTCTTCACACTTAAAATCAGACAGAATCACCTAGAGATCTTTTCAGTCAGATATAAAAATTGATTTATAGACAATAGATCTGGAAAATTTGTTTGAAGAAATGTTAGATTTTTTTCTTAATTCAACATGTATTTATTCTCTATTTAATTTAAGATTTTTTTTGCTTAGTTCAATATATATAGTCAAGATGCATTTGCTTTTTTTCCTTAATTGAACATTTATTTACTTAATTCTCTCTTTATTTTTGTTCTTAATTTAAAAAAATTGCTTAATTTTTTTTTTTTATCCTATTTAATTAATTAATTAATTTATTTATTTTTTGCTTAATTTTAGGATTAAAAAAATGCCAATAGAACAACTGAAGTCATACACTGGAAAAAAACAAACAAAATTTTCCCAAGGGTATTTTTTGTGATTTCTAGTCCAAATATGTCATCACACTTAAAATCAGACAGAATCACCTACAGAGGAACTTTTCAGTCACATATAAGAACTGATTTACGATAATAGATCAGGAAAATATGAGATTTACACTTGTTTTGTTTGTTAAAATGAAGACTGCTGTCTGCTGTTGTGTAGTCTGTGTGTGTGTGCGTGTGTGTGTGCTGTTGTGTCGCGTGTGCCTGCTGTTGTGTAGTGTGTGTGTGTGTGTGTGTAGTGTGTGCCTGCTGTTGTGTAGTGTGTGTGTGTGTGTAGTGTGTGCCTGCTGTTGTGTAGTGTGTGTGTGTGTGTGTGTGTGTGTCTGCTTTTGTGTAGTGTGTGTGTGTGTGTGTGTAGTGTGTGTCTGCTGTTGTGTAGTGTGTGTGTGTGTGTGTAGTGTGTGTCTGGTGTTTTGTCGCGTGTGCCTGCTGTTGTGTAGTCTGTGTGTGTGTGTGTGTGCGTGTATGTGTGTCTGCTTTTGTGTAGTGTGTGTGTGTGTGTTGTGTGTGTCTGCTGTTGTGTAGTGTGTGTGTGTGTGTGTGTGTAGTGTGTGTCTGCTGTTGTGTAGTGTGTGTCTGCTGTTGTGTAGTGTGTGTGTGTGTGTGTGTGTCTGCTTTTGTGTAGTGTGTGTGTAGTGTGTGTCTGCTGTTGTGTAGTGTGTGTGTGTGTGTGTAGTGTGTGTCTGCTGTTGTGTAGTGTGTGAGTCACCGTAGACTGGTAGGCTCCCTCCACTGCAGCTCCATCTTTGGTCCACTGGATGTGTGCTGCAGGCTTGGCCCCACGGGTCACACAGGTCAGGTTATAGGGGGTCCCAGCCATGAGCAGGAGCTCTGGGGACCCGTCCACCACTGGGTCCTCAGGGGGGACTGGAGGGAACACACACACACACAGGTTTACACATGTGTGTATATATATATATATATATATATATATATATATATATATAATAAACACATGTACATTTAATGACACACTTTTACTGTTAAAGCTAATGTTTATGTATTTATACTCTACTCACTACTGTTTGAGTCATTACTGCAGTTTTTTCTTGTATCAGCCTGTTGTGTTACATTTTTTTTCTTGCCCTAATTTAGTGACAGGTGATATTCACAGCACCTCCATGTTCCTGGAGATACTGCTGTTCACACTGAAAATTAATGATTTGAACAGAAAAACCAGTGGAGATCGAGTCTTTGGCTGAATTTCATTTCACCCCTTCCCCTCCGGTTTGCATGTCCAGGTGTAGGGGTAGGGGTCTCTCAATTTATGGTAAAGCAGAGGACGGGGACGGGCTTTATACTCCTTCAAATGGAGAGGAAGACTCCAAACAGAGGGGTACAACAAATGTCCCAGAATACGATGCAAATCCTTTTTAAAAAATGGTGGCATTTACAAAAAAAAATGATAGATAGATACATAGATAGTAGGGGTGTGAATCGATATTATAACTTTACAACTACTTTAATGCATTTACCATAGATAGATAGATAGTACTTTATTGTCATCATACAATTGTCCAACGAAATTTGTCCTCTGCATTAAACCCATCCTTCTAAGGACCAGTGGGCAGCCATGTGTGGCGGCCGGGGAACCATCTACAGACGTGGACCCAGGCTGATGGTCAGTTACCTGGCTGGTTTTTCGGTGATGGGGGAAACGGAGTACCCGGAAGAAAGCCATCCAGATATGGGGAGAAAAACATGCAAACTCCACAGAGAAAGTCCCGGGATTCAAACCCGGGTGATCTTGCTGTGAGTCAAAAGCGCTAACTGCTCAGCCTCACAAAGTACACAAATGTACACAAACGTAGTATTTTCATGGTTGTATTGTATAAAGTTTGACATTGTCGCAATGTGTAATGGTTATTTTTTCCAAAAAACGCACATGAAAAAAATCGCTATTTACGTAAAAGTGGAGCATTACTCCGATTCGACGCAGATATTAGTTAAAATATCGGTATAGCCCAGTTAGAGTGTTGAAGGGGTGTCCAACTTCATAGGGGTTGCTTTTCAAGCCCTACCCCTTATAGCTCTGTTTGAAGAGGTAAGGGGTAGGGGTAGGGGTGAAATGGGATTCAGCCTTAGCTACTATTATTAACAGATAGGAAACCTGGCATGTGCTTCACAATGACATCATGACCTTTGACCTTGAAGGAAATGTTCAAACTCCAAACACACTGGTGATAAGTACTCAGTTATTATTGTTGACATATAGGAAACTACATGTAGGCTCCAAAATGACATCAGGACTTTTAGACCTTGAGTGACATTAAAAGGTCAAAGGTCACAAGAAAGTCAAAATCAAATTATGGATATAACTTTTGAACTATTCACCTTACTGACTTCTAATCAGCATCAAAATGCTGGTCTTTCAAGTCTGCATCTTGTTTGTATAGATTTTAACCTATTGTTGACCAAAGAGGTCAGGGGTCACTGAGGCGATAACTAAAAAACTAAAATGGATTATAATGAAAAAGAAGTGTACGTAGAAACTTAGGTACTATTATTGACATGTAGGAAACATGGTATGAGTTTCAAAATTGCATGACCTTTGACCTTGAGTGATCTTGAAAGGTCAAAATTAAGGTCACAGGATTTTAAATGGTCATAACTCCAAACAGACACAGTTACTATTATTGATAGGTAGGAAACTACATGTAGGCTCCAGAATGACATCATGACCTTTGGCCTTGAGTGACAATGAAAGGTCAAACCCATACTCTCATGTTTTGAAAGGGTGGTGTCCATTGTGAGTTAAAATGTTTGCAAAAGGGTGTAGTTTGTTGTGTCTGGAACCATTTGTTTAATGTTATTTATAGTTTCCTTCAAAAACAATTTTAATATTTTATGACATTTATTATCATTTGACAAAAAAATCTGTATTGGCTCTTAATATCACTTGTATCAGTCATTGGCTAAGGCTGATGTAACAAAACAAAATAAAAGGTGTCGGCTCTCAAAAAATCCATATCAGTCCATCACTGTGTAAACAGCTGAAATGTAAATGTTTGGTCTTCTCAGAATCCAGGGTCTTTTGATAATTAGATTTTTCTTCCACAGCCTAGCTTAGTTTAAGGGGTTTTTTTTAGATTGGGATAAACCTCAGCGTGAACATTCTGCTGCTTTTAATGTAACATTTAATTCACATTCATGCAAATACTACAGACATTTCCATCTGAAAGCGGTCCATGGAGCCTGTTCTTGTAATCTGGACAGAGTAGGTTAATACTTTACTCATGAGTCACTTGAGCTGTGACCTGCAGGATTTGATCCACACAGCTACAATAGAAGAGAAGGTTAGGTTATCGCCATGGCTACTGTCCATGTCCAACTGGAAATGGGCTGTGGGTGTCATTGGATTGTAGAATGTCTTAGTCCCAGAGTATTTATATGTTGAAATACATGATACACTGGGGAAAAAAATATAAATCTAACCATGTGTATTTTTCTCATTTCTAGTCCAACAAGTGGTGGCCGGCACAACAAACCCCGCCCCCCTCACACACATGTGACTCGATTAGCCCTATCTCTTACCATTGTGAAAACACATTTTTGGTGACTGTAACCTTGACCTTTGACCTACATTCACCAAAATGTAATGGGATCTATTCTGGACCACCTCACACCGTTCCTAAAAACTTCATAGAAATTGGTCCTGTAGTTTTTGTGTCAAGTTGCTTACAAACAAACAAACAGACAAACAAACACAATACCCCGCTTTCCTCTAAAAATATCTCATCACACTTAAAATAAGACAGAATCACCTATAGGGAAACTTTGTAGTGAGATAAGAATTGACCCCCCCCCCCCCGGCCCCCAAAGGGGAGAGGGGTATTATGTTTGAGTTTGTTGTTTTGTTTGTTTGTTTGTTTGTTTGTTTGTTTGTCTGTCCGCTGCTTTACGCAAAAACTATTGGGCTGATTTTCAGGAAAGTTGTGAAGCGGTCCAGAATAAATCCCATGGAGTACAAGTGCCCACCGGTGGGCAATCTGACACTTTTCCAAAAACACATCAGTAACTCTGTGACTTTTTGTAATGTAAACATTTAAGTGACACCATTAAACAGCTTGAAGTTTCTAGTTTTCAAATACAGTGGTACCTCTACTTATGAAAGACCCAGCTAATGAATATTCCAAGTAACGAAAAACCTTTACCTCATTATTTCGTCTCTGAATACGAAAGAAAATTCTATTTACGAAAGGAAGTCGAAACCTCCGAGACATGAATACTATGTACATTACTGAACGTAACTACGTAATGTAAGTAAATATGTCGTGTATGTACTGTACGTAGCATCACATTGGCTATTAGGGAGCTACCCATGATGCTTTTCATGAGCCTTTGACCCTCATTCATCACATAGTTCTAACCATACACGTGTAAAGAACAGAGCCACCGCTGTCCTGCGAGACCCCTGAGCGCGCCCACCGAAACCCCACCACAGCATGCACTCGCCACCCACTACGAGCCCAAAGAATGTGACTCCTGGGGCGAACAAAAAGAAGAAGTGGGCTGCACCACCAACAGGAGTGAAACAGGAGATGATAAAAAAGGAAGAGGCAGCCATCACTCCACCAGCACGGACACATTATATACTAACGAACCCCCCCAACCTGAGGGAAAAAAACACCCCGAAGAAATGTCCGTGAGCCATGCCATCGCCCAAAACGACGTCGCACACACCCCGTGCACCCCAGGAAGATCACAAGGTGCTTCACACCCATCTAATTAGTATTCTGGCTAGGGCATGAAATCACTTTTTTACATTTTCCATAGAAACAACCAAACTTTTCTAAATGCTCTTTTTACTTTTATGCAGCCAACACTAGTGTTTACAAAGTTCAAACTTCAAAAGTCTTGCTTAGATTTATTTATTGTGTGTTTTCTTGCACTTTTTGAAGACCTCTAAAACCTGTTTTTATTCAGTTGTGTTTATATTCACTTTAAATAAAATGTGTTTGTATTACATTCAGTTTGCTTTTTGTTTGCTTTTCAGAATACAACCACATGTGACACTTTTGTATAGATATTTACAGTTGAAATACTTGAAAATGCAAACAGCCTCAGAGTCTCTGAAAGCCCTTGGATTTAGGAGTGTTAATTTTTGGTGAATGTAGGTCAAAGGTCACAGTCACAAAAATATGTGTTTTTACAATAAGAGACAGGGAAAATGAGGCAAAACGTGTGCAAGGGGGCGGGGTTTATTGTCGGACACCACTAGTTGCCTTTCCTTCCTTTCATTACTATTACTTTTCTTATGTTAAACCTTACTCCCTTAATGCCTACTGTGGCAAATATACAACATACCAAAATCGATTGTATATGCTATGGTCAAGTTAATTATCTTCACTTAATTTAGCATTTCATAATAAAAACTGCAGATTTTCATTTTTTTTAAAAATCTAATTACATGTTACATTTATATAACACCCCCCCCCTTCCCCCTTTCACGCATTTTTTCTGATTTGCCCTATCACTTATTATTGTGAAAACACATTTCTAGTGACTCTGACCTTTGAAAATCTGCCAATGGAACAATTGAAAATGATCTTGAAATCAGATTTTCCAGATCTGTTGTCTATAAATCGGTTCTTATGTCTCACTGAATGGTTCCTCTTCAGGTGATTCTGTCAGATTTTAAGCATGATAAGATATTTGGACTAGAAATGAGACAAATACACTTGTTCAGTTTTAGATATTTGTAGTGTTGATGTTTGTATAAAGCCCTATAGCTTTAGTGCATGAGTCCTATATAAAATATTCTCAGTGTTTTATCAAGCTCTAAAGATTAACATCTGTGTATTTTACTAGAAATAATGGTAACACTTTATAATACCTACACACAATTGACTATGTTTTAACCATTTATTACCCATTTATAAATGGGTTGTTCATTATGTATTAACCATTTGTTACGTATTTGTTAATGTCTTGTAAAGGTTCATACTAGTGTCTTCCAAAGATAAATGTAAAATTACATTATTTTTAACCCATAGGTGCAGTGTTTATATATCTGCTTTACAGGTAAACAAATAAACAATTGTAAACACTGCACCTGTTGGTTAAAAATAGTCTAATTTTACATTTACACTAGAATGAACGTTTACAAGACATTAACAAATAGGTTACAATTAGTTAATATATAATGAACAACCCATTTATAACTGGGTATTAAATAGTTAATACATAGTCAATTGTGTGTAGGTATTATAAAGTATTACTGAAATAATATGTTTTAAATCCCACAACTTTGTCACAGGGTGTAAAGTTCTGATGCTCCTTCTGTCAAAAATCTTTTCAATGCAGCTGCAGGCTCATTATTTAGATCATGTGGCAGTAAACACATCCTCTACTTGTCAAAAGAAAAGCAACAGAACAACTATAAAAGCACTTGGAGAATGTAGACTCCACCAAGGCAGATCAGCCTCCTTAAATCATACATACTTTAATCAGACGAATCATAAGACAAATGACTTTAGTACTGGTTAGTTCATGTTTTTAAAATATATGATGGTATGTTATTCCACATATGTGACTGCTCAGCACAAAACAACGCATTAGTCGCGCTGAGCCGTTCAGAGCTACAGCCAAATTTAGGCTGGAAGGCGATTCCTTATTTGTGTTTACATCTTATCAAAAAACGGTACCTTAACACCTCTATTTTCAGTTCCCGTGGTCATTACATTGAAATCCAATCAATAAATGTGTTTATTGAGCCAATTATTTAAGTGGCAACAAAAGTTCAGGGATTGCTGAGCAAAGACAAAGACGACTTCCACCTCTTTTCGCCGAACAAACCGATCTCCGTTCCGTGGGTAAACACTCAAGTGTTTGGTACGAGGTAAAAGCCTATATTGAATGCTCTGTCCAATGGCGTAAGCCAAATGATTGTAATACGTCGCACTTCTTTCCTATTATTATAATATATAAAACTTCTGTGACATGTCCATCAGAGTGTCCTTTAACATCTGTGAATAATTTGTGTCAATCGGATACAAATTATTATGCATTGCTAAAGACTTCCTACCCCAAAACAGTCCAAAACTTTGACGGACAATTTCTAAAAAAATGCAAATTGCAAAATATGTCCAAATGTGGATATTAAAATTACCATAACTTTGGTTCTACTTGTGATAGTAACATACTTTTTTCACCATCTTAATCTTAGTTTCCACTCTACCAATCTACCCAGATAACTCAGTTTTGATTTCCAGACACTTATGTCTGGTTTCGTGGTGGTGGGTCATATATATGGTGGTTTATGTACATGTATACAATGGATTTGAAAATATTCCACTTGAAAGAAGCTGTAAAGTGAACGGATCATAATGTGCAGACAGTGTTTAGATGTCAGACCAATATTCCTTTGGACTAAAACCTATTCTCTTGTTCATTCAACAACAATTTCACATTTTGACTCCAGACTTATCTTGGTAACTTGACCCAACCCCAGCATTTAAGATTTGACTTTTCTTTATCACTAAGGGAGTAAGGTTTAACATGTGGGAACATTTCATTCCTTTTATTTTGGAAGTATTTGACTTGTAGACCAGTGTAATGGGTGCACTGGAAAAAAAATCTAAATCCTTTCCTTCATTTCTAGTCCAAATATTTCATCCCACAGACAGTTCAGATATGAGAACTGATTTATAGACAATGAGGCAGTCAGAGACTGCAGACCTCGGCCAAGGCGTGATGTGGCATCATATGATGTAAAGCATGACGTGATAAAGCCATAGGTGTTGACCCATCTGATGTCTGAAATTGAGACGATGTGAATGAAAAAATCACCAGATTATCTTGTCTGAATCCTGAGATATTACCACTGATGTGATTTAGATGTTGACCTTTATTGTGACCTTGACCTTTGACCTTCATTTCTGAAAATCTAATAGGTTCTTCCTTGACCCATTATCGATCATTCCTGAAAGTTTCATCAAAATCTGTTCAGAACTTTTTGCATAATCTTGCTGAAAGTCAAACAGATAAACAGAAACAAACTACAAACTTGTATAGTGCAGACTCCACCAAGGCAGACCACCCCCCCACCCCCTAACCCCACCCAACTTTTATCACTCTTTCTTTGTGTCAGTGTCAACATTTCCTGAAAATTTCAGCCACATTTGTTGATAACTTTTTGAGTTATATTGCTAACAGACAAATGGATAAACAAACAAACAAACAAACAGTGTCAAAACTATAGCATTCCTTGGTGTTGTAACCATCAGGTGTGTGACTTACTGAGGACGTTGAGCTTGGCTCTCCTGGAACGCAGCGCCGCCTCTGTCGCCTGACACTCGTACTGGGAGTCGTCCGCTAACTCTGCGTTAGAGATCTCCAGGTTATACTGACCGATGTCCAGAGCACGAAGCACGCGGTACCTGGGCCAGGCTGCAAGAAAAGTACCATGGTCACATACACAACCACTGCAACGTCTGAGGTACTAATATACACAACCATTGGAACATGTGTGGTACTAATATACACAACCCCTGGGACATGTGTGGTACTAATATACACAACCACTGGAACATGTGTGGTACTAATATACACAACCCCTGGGACATGTGTGGTACTAATATACACAACCACTGGAACATGTGTGGTACTAATATACACAACCACTGGAACATGTGTGGTACTAATACACACAACCCCTGGGACATGTGTGGTACTAATATACACAACCACTGGGACATGTGTGGTACTAATATTCACAACCACTGGGACATGTGTGGTACTAATATTCACAACCACTGGGACATGTGTGGTACTAATATACACAACAACCGGGACATGTGTGGTACTAATATACACAACCCCTGGGACATGTGTGGTACTAATATACACAACCACTGGGACATGTGTGGTACTAATATACACAACCCCTGGGACATGTGTGGTACTAATATACACAACCACTGGGACATGTGTGGTACTAATATACACAACCACTGGGACATGTGTGGTACTAATATACACAACCACTGGGACATGTGTGGTACTAATATACACAACCACTGGGACATGTGTGGTACTAATATACACAACCACTGGGACATGTGTGGTACTAATATTCACATGCTTTTATCTGTTTACACTTTCATTTATTTATTTAATTATTTATTTTGGTTAATTCCATATTTTTTGGGGATAATTAGAGATTTTTTTTGTACATAATCAAAAATGGGCTGTTTTGCTGAATAATTTTATATATTTTTAAAATTGTATTTAAAGTAATGTGTGTACACACACACACACACACACATATATATATATATAAAAAAGTGGATTCTTTCTTCTTCATCTTTTAAATTAATTCCGTCGGGACCATTAAGGTGAGGAATAAAACAAAGAAAAAACAAACTACCATGTGTAGAATCTCCTCAGTGACTGACACCTGACATGTACACGATAAAACACATGTAAACACTCTGTTATTAAAGACGGAACAGAGACTGAACACAACATATGTTTTTATGGGAATGCCATGACTTCTTATTGTTCCAAACGGACGGCGTTTATTTCCTCACTTCTGAAGATGTGTTAATCACAGCATCTGGACATAATAATAATAATAATAATAATAATAATAATAATAATAATTCTACTACTACTACTACTACTACTACTACTACTAATAATAATAATAATAATAATAATAATAATAATCATCATCATCATCATCTTCATAATCATATATGTTCTTATGGAAAACAACAAGCTAACCCGCTGTCATATGCAGTGGCCCTGCTAATAAACCAGGGTGTGTGTGTGTGTGTGTGTGTGAGTGTGTGGCTGCTTTTACAACAACCCTTCATCAATTCCTGTTTGATATGACAACCACTGCATAACTACAGACAATGTCACGTCCTTTTCTTCTTCTAACACAGTTTTAGGGCGGCTGTGGCGCAGTTGTCATAGCGGGTCGTCCAATGACTGAAGGGTTGGCGGTTCGCCCTTTCAGTCCTTGAATTAATAACAAAGAATTTAAAAAAATCTTGAATTCAACAAATCTGAAGTAGCATTAGCATTAGCATCTAGAGTAGCTGCTACACAGACTTCAAAAAATGGCGGATCAAACTGGTTCATGTGCTCTCTGTGGAAATAAAGACTTTGTTTTTTCCCTGCACATTTTCAGGACAAGCTACGGCACGAAACCTAGATGGATGCTACTCTGGGATGGTAAACACATACAGAGAGAGAGAGGAGGGGGCAGTGTTCCTTCACTCATTCTGAGCCAATCAGAGTCCAATGTCCTCATGGACATGTATGAGGAAGTACCAGTAAACTCTGTTGTTCCACCTCAAGTCATTTTTGTACCCTCCAAAAACAGCTGGAAACAAAGTAATCCAGATGTTTTTTTTTTTTTTAATGGAACCAACACACAATGTATTCAATAACAATGGAGAACACAGAAATATTAATGGAATAACCATGGAATGACTCCTTTAAGCAGCAAAAATATAGTGCATTATCGAATTAAGCACAAAAAAATCTTGGAATAAGCAAAAAATAAATAAATAAATAAATAAACTAAGGCAGGGGAGTCTTGAATTATACAGAAAAACTTGGATTAAATGGAAAAAAAATCTTGAATTAACAAAAAACTAAAATCTTATTTTAATCTTATTTCAATTCAAATAAGCTGAAAAAAAATTTAATTAAGGAACAAAAAAAAATTCTTAAATTAAGCCAAAAAAGTATCTTGAATTAACCAAAGAAATCTTCAATTAAATGGTCATTTCCTAGGGAGACAAAAGAACAAAAACAAATGAAACGAGAAAACGACAATAACATCTGTTGTAGGGAACACACTGACGTAGACAGACATACTAAACAAGTGTGTGTGTGTGTGTGTGTGTGTGTGTGTGTGTGGGGGGGGGGTCTTTTGAAGCAGCGCTGATCAAACATGGCTGCTTTTACAACAACGCTTCATCAATTCCTGTTTGATACGACAACTGCACAACTACAGACAACGTCACAGCAGTTTCTAAAACCACCCTCGTCTGTCTGAGGAGGAGGATTAATGCAGCGAGACGACCAGTAGGGGGCAAACACTGATCCTCTGTGACCACCAAGAACATGACATCATGGATTCAAATGGAACAGGCTGTTGGGGTGAACACAAGTGTGTGTGTGTGTGTGTGTGTGTGTTAAGGGGGACAAAAGTATTAGTGGAGATTACATCATCCACTTCAGTACCTCGCAGCATAGCAACCACAGAGGTGAAAGCACCCTGGGGAGAAGGAGAAGAAGGAGAAGGAGAGGAACAGGGAGGAGGAGGAACAATAAACTGCCATCTCTGATGTCTGCAGGTAGAAAGTCATGAGGACGCTGGCTTTTATACACACACACACACACACACACATATATATATATATATATATATATATATATATATATATATATATATATATATATATATATATATATATATATATATATATATATATATATACATACATACACAAACTACAGATACAGATTAATTGTGTGTTAAATCTTTTCATATGAATGAAGTGGAGAAACAGCTAGTAGAATGTATGGGGGTAAAACAATTTTTTTTAAAAAATAAGCAAAATAGACCAGAAAGTGAACACATTTCTCACAAAATACAAAAAAATTCAGTAAGAAACAAAAATGTAGAGAAAAAAAAAATCTTAGTTTGACCCCTGACCTCTTGGGTCAAGAGTATGTCGAAATCTATTCACACAATATGCAGAATTTAAAGACCAACATTTTGGTGCTCATCAGACATCTGTAAGATGAACAATTCAAATGTTATATCATATTCAATTTTACCTTTATTATGACCTTGACCTTTGACCTAGAGTCTTCAAATTTATCCTTCATGGTTCTGATGTCAATGAACATGACGTGATGATGTCATCACGACACGTCAACTCGACGTTGACTTTATTGACGGTTAAGTCGAGTTGAAAAAAAACTGAAGTCGTTAATGCTCTACCTTCTAATGAATCAATCAGAATTTAAATCTGAGAGAAGATAAGTGATTTTAGTGACAGAGTGGAAAAATATACAAAATCGTCAACAAATTGTTTACAATTATAAATTTCAACAAAGTCATACGTTTTGTGCCCAATGCTCAGATCTATATAATGAATGAATCATAATTTAAATCAGTTGAGAATTGAAGGAGAAGCAATTTACTGTCGACGCTGACGACGGTCTAAGCATGATGTCAATAGCTCATTGTGACTTCATACAGATTAGCTAATGATACCCCTGGCCTCTCCTTCAGGTTGTGGTATAAGAAGTGACATCACCACAATAAACAAATCTCTAAAGAGAAAATTAAATATCACAGAAGGACACAGACCTTCTCCATATGTGTGGACAGCTAAAAAATAACTAGGCTTATGCAGTCGTCTCCAACTGCTAAAGAAACACAATGCTTCCAGTCACCCATCATTTCCACCACTCCCATCCACCCATTCATGAACATATACATTAAAAACAAAATCAGTCAAATGGTGAAAGAAGAGTAAATGACCGGCAGACTATTATCAGCTCAAGAAAAAGTGTTAAAAAGTTGGACTCCACAAGCCCAGAGACGCAGACTGTTGTACAGAACCTCAGTCTGCTGCACCATCCTACAGCGAAGCCCCCCCCCACCCCCAACAGAGGCTCCACCTCTGGAGACCTCAGAAGCAGAAATGCACCTGTCATGGTTGATTTACAGCTAAACTAAGAGCTAACCAGCTCCGACCACTCCTTCCATCAGTCCTGCTCATCAACTTACGCTCACTGGAAAATAAACTGGATGACCTGAAGCTGGATTTAAATACCAAACATGATCCACTAGACTGCTGCATCCTCATTCTCACTGAGACGTGGCTCAGACACCGAATTTAGCCTGGCTGGGTTAAAATCTAAATCTACATATTTCATATAAAATCAGTAATCCTTTAATACTTTTTAAAGGGTTTTTAGTGGTACTGTAGTATAGGGGGCCTTGGAACGAATTAGGCTTTTTAGATGTAAAATGCAAAGCTATTTCCCAAAAATTCAAGTTACAAAACAACTTCTGGAAAGAATGAATTAGAATGAATTAAAGTAACTGAAGTTTGAATGCAATAAATCATTAAAGACATGTTATCATTGTCGCTAGGACTATATTGGTGTGTACTGGTAAATCTAAATTCTTCATCACTTTTTTGTTGCAGTTTATTTTTCACAAATTTTTGTGGATTTTAGCATGTTTCATAGATTATTGTTCCTCTGCATTTTTGTGTGTTTCTAGGTGTATTTTGTGGAAAACTTGAGCACAACCCCCTCACCACCACCCCCAGACAGAAAAGTCATGTTTTGATTCCTCTGATTATAAAATTAATTATCATTTGACAGCCTGAATTTAAAGAGTTAAAAATATTACAATTATTAAGTTATTTTTATTTACAGTTCAAGTTGATGAAATAGAAAACAAAGGTAAACAAGTTAAAAATAAACTGTATTTTATATATATATATATATATATATATATATATATATATATATATATATATATATATATATATATATATATATATATATATATATATATATATATATATATATATATATATATATATATATATATATATATATATATATATATATATATATATATATATATATGACAGTATTCCGGCAGTGTGCTTTTTTTGGCACATTGGGCCTCTGTGGGAGGGAAAGCCCAGGGTTAATTGTACAACAAACACCAACACAAAACAAGGACTTCCAGATGACTTCATCTACACACGATCTAAACACAATGAATGAGAAACAGTTTGTCACAGATGAGGGGGGGGCAGCGCAGGGGGATTGGGTGGGGTGGGTGACAGCGCAGGGAAGTTCAGGGTAAAAAATGGACCTGAGCGAGTGATGGATGGAAAAAAAAGAGACAAAGAGGACGACGTGTTTATCAAATGACGGCAGGTTTGTCACCGTTACCGCCGTTCACAAAAGGACGAGGACAAAGACAGCGTTAGAAGGACGAGCGAAAGGAAAACACCACCAGGAGAGAGAGAGAGAGAGAGAGAGAGAGAGAGAGAGAGAGAGAGAGAAAACAACCACACAACATATGGAAGCCAGACAGTAGAGAAGAATAGAATAGAATAGAACAGAACAGACCAAAACAGAATAGAATAGAATAGAATGGAATAGAATAGAATAGAATAGAATAGAATAGAATAGAATAGAATAGAATAGAATAGAATAGAATAGAATAGAATAGAATAGAATAGAACAGAACAGAACAGAACAGAACAGAACAGAACAGAACAGAACAAAACAGAATAGAATAGAATAGAATAGAATAGAATAGAATAGAATAGAACAGAATAGAACAGAACAGAACAAAACAGAATAGAATAGAACAGAACAAAACAGAACAGAATAGAATAGAATAGAATAGAACAGAATAGAATAGAATAGAACAGAACAGAACAGAACAAAACAGAATAGAATAGAACAGAACAAAACAGAACAGAATAGAATAGAATAGAATAGAATAGAATAGAATAGAATAGAATAGAATAGAATAGAATGGAACGGAACAGAACAGAACAGAACAGAACAGAACAGAACAGAACAGAACAAAACAGAATAGAATAGAATAGAATAGAATAGAATAGAATAGAACAGAACAGAACAAAACAGAACAGAATAGAATAGAATAGAATAGAATAGAATAGAATAGAATAGAACAGAACAGAATAGAATAGAATAGAATAGAATAGAATAGAATAGAATAGAATAGAATAGAATAGAATAGAATAGAACAGAACAAAACAAAACAGAACAGAATAGAATAGAATAGAATAGAATAGAATAGAATAGAATAGAATAGAATAGAATAGAATAGAATAGAATAGAATAGAACAGAACAGAATAGAATAGAATAGGATAGAATAGAATAGAATAGAATAGAATAGAATAGAATAGAATAGAATAGAATAGAATAGAATAGAATAGAATATATCTTTATTGTCCACTGAGGTGTAAACTTATCTTCAGCTCACCAATATATAAAAACAGATGGTTTGAAAAAACTAACTAATTAAATAAATAAATAAAACAAACACATATTTTCAGTTCATACCAATATCTGAGGAACGGTCACTTTGTTAAATTAAGAAAACCAATGATAGGTAAATACTGTAGGTAAATACTGTAGGAATAATAATCAAACCAAGTTCACACATTTGACCTGATTTGTCCTATATCTTATCATTGTGAAAACACATTTTTGTTGACTGTGACCTTTCACCTACATTCACCAAAAATGTAATGGGAACTATTCTAGAACACATCACACCTTTCCACCACCATTTTTTATAGAAATTGGTCGAGTAGTTTTTGTGTAAAGCTGCTTAAAAACAAACAAACTAAAAAAAACATTACTACACAAACAAGTAATGATGGAGGACAGAGAGAGAGAGAGAGAGTAAGTGAGTGAGTGAGTGAGTGAGAGAGAGTGAGACAGAGAGAGGTTGACCTTTATTGAACCTTGTTCTTTAAATTGAGTTAACACAAGATTCACATCACATGTAAGATTATTATTATCACTAGTGTGTGTGAGAGGGTGTGTGTGTGTGTGTGTGTGTGTGTGTGTGTGTGCTTGTATTCCTATCTTTATGGGGACATTGATATGTTTATACAGGCACACCACAAGGACCCAAATTCAAGTCCCCACTTGTTAAATAGAAATGACGTGGCCTTATAAGTACATGCATTTGTCAGTCCTCATAAAACATAGGAGAAATAGGTGCAAAACCAACAAATATGTATTTTTCAAATCAATGGAATAAAGCAAAAACGTTAAGTAAGAAAACCTCCAGTTTCTCCCAGTCTAAATTGACCGGTCTGTTTGAACTGCTCTTAGAAAATTAGCAAAAAAACATTTTTCACCACCAAATTTTTAGTCAACATTCTTAAGCTGTAAACAATGCCTCAAAGTAGTGTTTAACATGATTTTATATAATTAGACATAAAATAACTGGAGTGAGAATACAAATAGGCACTGAAAATGTATTACAAAATGAACATGTAAAAAAATAATGTAAATCCAAAGACCAAACTCTACATGAAGTGGTGTGTGTATGTGTGTGTGTGTGTGTGTGTGTGTGTGTGTGTGTGTGTGCCACTCAGTGTTGGGAAAGTTCACCTTGATTAGGAACTAGTTCAAAGTTCAGTTCAAGTTACTCAATATGAATTAGTTCAGTTCATCGTTCATTCTTCCAAATTATGAACTAGTAGTTCATGGATCCCAAAATGAACTATTTCGTTCTTTTTTTCCTTCTTTTTTGTGTTATTATTGTAAACTTATTATTAACCGTTTCTGACGTTATCCTGTAGTCAAAAAGGGTGGAAGTAAGTACCTTACCCCAGGGTTAACTTCCCTCTGCAGGTTCTTAGAACACAAGGAGCAGTTTCAGCTTTGTTTTCAATGTTTATTTCCAAGAACGGGACAACACCTGCTCCGGTCGCCGGTTACACTCTGTACATTTAACTCTTTTTCTCCGCTCCCAAAAACTCTGCACCTCTCTCTCTCTCTCTCTCTCTCTCTCTCTCTCTCTCTCTCTCTCTCTCGCTGTCCCGCCCAAAACGCTTCTCATTTTCTATTCCACAACATTATGTTGCCAAAATTTGTTCAGAATAATATAAAATGACATCTATGATAATGCTGTGTTTTGATTCCATTTTATACCTTATAGGACTCAATAATTACAACGTGATAAGAACGAAATGTGAACTACATAAGAGCGCAGTTCGTCAAAAATATGATATAGTTCGTGAACGATCGTTCAATGAACTGGATACAGGTACAACACTGGTGCCACTCATGCACATGAGTAGCATGTTACACTCAGGTCAGAGTGGACCAAACACAGACATTACATTTGCAGTTGTGTTACACTGATCGATCAGCTGCTGATCATATTAGGCTGATATTGCCTAAAAATAGCAGAAAAAAACATGCCATTCAAAAAGCCTGACATAATTACTAGTGTCCATTTTCAAACTGGCAAACACACTACAGAACAGGTGCATCTGATCTGGACTGTTTCTGTGATAATAATAATTCTGTAATAATATAGTATAATATCTATAAATGATGCTAGATGAAAGGTATGGACATTTAAAATTCCTTCTGTGATTGGTAGTGATCAGCAGATCAAGTGTTTTGGTGATCGGTACCTGTGATCAGACCAAAAAATGCTGATTGTGCATCATTAATTTACAGCATATCATGCTCCCAGTGCTTCCCTTTTCTGCCCATGTCCTTGTTGGCGTAGAGCTGCCAGGGCTGGGGCTCACACACTGTTAACCAGACTGGTGTGTGTGGAATGTCCTGGTGCTGTTGAATAAGCTTTAGAAAAGTATCCTCTGGGAACTCTTCCTTTTATCCCAGGTTGGCACAAAATAAAGGGAAAGAGATGAGTTCACATAACATGTAACAGACACCTGTCTAGTCTGTAGAAATTATTCATTGATTAGACTGGAAGGTTTGGTTCAGTGGAAGGATGGACACATAAGCACAGCAAAGAGGAGTGAGTGAGTGAGTGAGTGAGTGAGTGAGTGAGTGAGTGAGTGAGTGAGTGAGTGAGTGAGTGAGTGGGTGGGTGGGTGAGTGAGTGAGTGAGTGAGTGAGTGAGTGAGTGAGTGAGTGAGTGGGTGGGTGGGTGAGTGAGTGAGTGAGTGAGTGAGTGAGTGAGTGAGTGAGTGAGTGAGTGAGTGAGTGAGTGAGTGAGTGAGTGAGTTGGGGTGGTGTGTAGATTGGGTTCCAGTCAGAGCCGAAATATGGGGGGTTTGGGGGGGTCGGACCCTCCCAATTAACCCTTGAGACCCCTTGAAAGCCTCAAATGCAAAATTTTGGGGGGGTCTGAAATTACATTAAAATAGATTAGATAAAATGATCAAAATACATATTATTGTTGTTAATTATGTTGTTGTTACAATTATCATTACAATGTCATTATTACAATGTTTTCTAAGCTCATAATATCATATCAATATCATGAATATTCAGACTCAAAATTCACGGGTCAACCCACTATCTACGACCCATGCGCGGAGGTGCACGCGCCAAACAGGCTAGTAGAATAATAGCTGTGGTGGTAAAGTTGAGTTGCACATTGAACATGGCTGGCAAGCGCAAATTACAGAGTGTATCACTTGCACACTTTGGGTTCATCAGTACATCCAAAAAGGTGGCAGTAAGCGATGAAGGTGCTGCTGCGATGTTTGGTCTATTCTAATTTAAGGTAAGAGCCGAGGCTACACTTTTCAAGTGACTTTGCAGTGACTGAATATATTTGATTGTGGGCCTGGTGGTTGGTTGAAGCAACCTAGCCTTCCAGTAGGAGAAGCTGTTTTGAGCTTTGGTCTGTGTGTGTGTGTGTGTGTGTGTGTGTGTGTGTGAGCGCACCCGCCGTGGTGCTCTGTTGTAGAGAGAGTGAGAGAGATTAAGCGCGCACCCGCCGTGAGAGCGCACACCCGCCGTGGTGTTGTGTGGCTTTACTTGTTCTAGGCTATCATCCACTGTGTTGTTTTTTTCCTCCTTGAGTTTGTATTTGCAGAAAGATAAATGAAAAATAAATTGCAATTGCTAAGGTGGTTAAATAGTGTCGGTCATAGGCTGTACTATTTGCTATTGTGTCTGCACCGTAATTTACAACATTGCATTGGCGCGCCTACTTAAGACATTTTTTATTAGTATTGCGCAACAATTCCGAGATTGGGACCCCCCCGAAAGTCGATGGGTATTTCGCACACTGGTTCCAGTCTATATTCATGGACATGTATGAGGAAGTACCAGTAAACTCTGTTGTTCAACCTCAAGTCATTTTTCTACCGTGAAAAAACAGCTGGAAAAAAAGCAATCCAGACGTTTTTTTGTTATGTATTCAATAACAATGGAAAACAGTAATATTAATGAAATAACCATGGAATGACTCCAACTCCTTTAAATTCAGTTCTGATTAGTCTTAAAAACTCTCACATATAACTTGTAGAAACCTGTAAAAAGTCTCCAATGAAGATTTTTTTTTTTTTGCACAAGTCAAGCAAATAAATAAATAAATAAATACATAAATAAATATCTGCCAATGGAACAAATGAAAAGGATTTCTTCCAGTGTATATTTAATTTTACTCACTCCTTTGACTGCATAAGGAAAGGTGTCAGTATTATATATAACTCTACCTTTACAGAGTGCATTGTGTTATTTGTAGCTCTGCTGTTGCTAGGTTATTCCATATATTTAAGTGCTTTTATAAACAGAAGCGTGTGCCATCACTGGAACACAATCTGCTCATGTCATTCTCTGACACTTATGAGTATGAGCCACTGTTTACTTTAAGCTGAAAAAATGTACTTTATCCTTGAATCTCATTGAATATTTGCAGTAATATTGAATAGATTTCATCAGTGTATTAGTGTGATATCGTTTTCTTGCGAATAAACAGATATGACACCACAGTGACCCGACAACGATGTTAATTCATCCTTGAATCCGAGTCAATGGAAGAAATTACATGGAGGTTTTTATTAAGACGTAACATTCAAAACAGTTACGAAGATTAACTCATTGATGGAAAACTCTTGAAATCTAAATCCAATTTATTTTTCTTCATTTCTAGATAAAATATCTGATCACACTTTTTAAAAAAAATCACCATCTGAGGAACTTTTCTGTCAGATATAAGAACTAATTTATACACAAAAGATCTGGGAAATGTAATCATTTTCACTAGTTCAATTTTTTTTTGTTTCTTTGCTTGAATGAAGTAAAAAAAAAAAAAAAATCAGGCAAACAAGAACAACAATAAAAAATGACTGACTGAAATAAAAAAATTTTCAACTTTAACCTACTTTTCTGGCATTAACATTCACGTTTAGTCAAAATATTATACAAAACAAAAACTACTGAAACTAGAAAATTACTTACTCCCCCCTCCACTGATCAACACCAAACTTGAATTACTCGTTCCTTGTGCCAATATCTACATTTCCTAAAAATTTAAGCCAATTCCTTCCATAATTTTATTTTTTTTTAGTTATCTTGTAGCGAATCATCAGAGGTGGAAATTAACTCTGTAAAAGTACTTTGTTACTGTACTTAAGTAGATTGTTTAGGTATCTGTACTTTACTTGAGTGTTCATTTTCCCTACATTTTTACATAAATATATGTGCTTTATACTAATTACATTATCTTCTGTACTTTTTCAAACTAAACAGATGTGACTGTATGAAAAATAAGTGGATGAGAGGAACTGTGACTTTGTATATGATAGTTATATGACTATTATCTCATAATTTTGACTTTTCTTCTCATAATTGTAGCGTTTTATCTCATAATTATTACTTTTTCTCTGACAATTATGCATTTGAAAAAACCCCACAGATATATACCATGGTACTTCTACTTACGAAGGACCCAGCTAACAAATAATCCAAGTAACGAAAAACTTTTACTTAAATTTTTCGTCTCTGAATATGAAAGAAAATTCTATTTATGAAAGGAAACCAAAACATCTTGAATAAAGCAGAAGAAACTTGAATAAAGAAAAACTACATCTAGAATCAAGCCAAAAATATTCTATATACACACACACACACACACACACACACACACACACATATATATATATATATATATATATATATATATATATATATATATATATATATATATATATGAACAAATATATTTTTCTCATTTCTAGACAAAATATAATAATTAAAAAAATCACCTAATGAGGAAATTTTCTGTCAGATATAAGAACTGATTTATACATTTGGAAAATCTAATCACTTTTACTTGTTCCATTTTTTTGTTTTGTTTTGTTTCTTTGCATGAATGAAGTACAAATCTGGCAAACAACAACAACAACAACAACAAAAAACGACTGACTGAAATCACAGCAAGATTGTCAATTACGAGATTACGAAAGGAAACCGAAACCCCTGAGACATGAATACTACGTACAGTACTATATGTACTGTACGTAACTACGGCCTGTACGTACTGTACGTAGCATCCCATTGGCTATGAGGGAGCTACCCATGATGCTTTTCATGAGCCTTTGACCCTTATTCATCACAGTTATAACCACATGTAAAGAAGTAAAGGGCAAAGCCACCACTGCCCCCAAGCACGCCCACTGAAACCCCACCACAGCACCCACCACCCACCACCAGCCCAAAGAAAGTGACTCCCAGTCACCAACAGAAGTGAAACAGGAGACGACAAAAAAAAGGAAGAGGAAGCTATTACTCCACCAGCAGGAAAATAAGACATGCTGGCGAAACCCAACGAACCCTTTGAACCCACAGAAAAAAAACATTCTGAAAAAATATCCATGAGCCGTGCCATCGTCCGCGACGCACACACCTCACGCACCCCAAAAAGACCACAAAAGACATCAAAGGCAATCGTCCCTGAATCTACACCCATCAAACATCCTTCAACAAACACTGAAGGTGAAAGTGACAATTAAAACAAACACAATGATATGAAAATGACCCACATGTCTGGTTCATTTGAATGGTTTAATGTTTAATGTTCAGTCAGTGAAGACACATTTACCCACTGACACCAGTACATTACATCTAAAATCTACTTTTTCTTTTACTTTTAACACAAAATTGGTAGTTTTTTAAATAATTTTTAAAGGGTTTTAGGGGTAGTATTTGGAGCCTTGGAACGAATCAGGCCTTTTACATCTAAAATGTGACTATTTACAAAAAATTCACAGTACCAAAACACTTGTGGTGTAGAGGTACCACTTCTTTTTTGGTGCACTATAGGTCTGCAACAATACACTTCAGCATAACTCTGTGCTCTATTCTGATACTGATGATGAAGATGACAACGTCAAAGACAAAGATGATGATGAAGATGACAAAGATGGACAGGATGACACTGACGTCTCATCCTCATACCTGTTATTATACATTTATTATGACATAAATGCTACACGATGCTGTTCTGTTCTAGTCTGGTCTAGTTCAGTTTAGTCTAGTCTGGTTCTATCCAATCCAGTTCAGGTCAGTCTTGTTTAGTCCACTTTAATCCAGTCCAATCCAGTTCAGTCTACACCAGTCCAGTTTATTCCAGTCCACTTTCATCCAGTTAAGTCTATTTTCATCCAGTCCAGTTTATTCTAGTTCAGTCCAGTCCAGTTAAATCAAGTCCAGTCCACTTTCATCCAGTCCAATCCAGTCCAGTTTCTTCTAGTCCAGTCTAGTTGTGCTCATGTTGCATTAAAAGTGGAACCTGAACTGGACTGGTCTGGGACATGAGGTCAGAAGGAGTCGACCTCTGACCTTTCCTTCCTTGTATCTTGTTTAGTTTTCATCACACGTGGTCAAAGTGAAAAAGGTTTTGCTCCGTTTGTCGTAGCTTTGACCCTGTGACTGCGCTCACTGCTGCTGGTGCGACGCCTTCCTTCATAAACACGACATGTTCTACTGTTGAATTTGTACTAAGTCGTTCTCCGTGCGCGTGTCGGCTTAACATGTAAATGTGAATGTGCGTCTGCTTTTGTCAGCAGTGTGAGGGATTTTCTCTAATTCAGCATGATATACAGGACTCATTTCTGCCCAGATTGTCACTCACACGCCTCTTGGCTCTTAACTCTCTCTCTCTCTCTCTCTCTCTCTCTCTCTCTCTCTCTCTCTCTCTCTCTCTCTCTCTCTCTCTCTCTCTCTCTCTCTCTCTCTCTCTCTCTTCATTCCACTTTTCAGCCATAATAGCTTTTGTCAGGGTTCTTAAAGTCAAAACAAAAGTGAAGCCTTGGCTGAGTTATTCCCTTTTATCCTCACTAGCCCTGTTTTTATTCCTGTTTAATTCGGAATAAAGATTAATTCCGCTTTAAGATGACCATGTAAACACCTAATTCTAGTTGAAGATAAAAAAGTGTATAATGACAAATAAAAGTACTTCACTTCACTTCCAAATTCTGAATTAAACTTAATTCCGAATAGAGTTACTAGCTGCATTTCCATTACAGTTTTTCGCAAAACAATATCGATATTCCTAAAATTTTGACAAAGTATATTTGCACTTTGAATGTGTTTTCATTAACAGAGCGTCGTAACTTTCGTGAAATATCATCCTGTCAGATTTCACTGCTGTCACTTTCGGAGCTTCAGATTGACCATCACTCTGATAGTATTAGAGTGAATGAATATTATTAATATTAATATTATTAATACTAATTATCTCGTCCCTGCCCAACTCTTTAAATACACTAACACAGGGGTGTCAAACTGCGGTCCACGAGGGCCGGGGTCCTGCCTGTTTTAGTTTTGTTTGATTATTAACTCTTTAAGTGTCAGCGCTGATGCATTCTGAATGGATGATTTAGTTTAAATATTTAGAAAAATTCAACAGTTTTACTTTATTTTGTGCATGGAAAAGGTGCCAAAAAGCAAGAGGTGTTTTTTTTTTTTTTATATTTTATTTCACCATTTTTTTTTTTAAATTGCTGTAATCAAATGTCAATACTAGTTTTCTTCTATAGTAATTTTTTTTTTCCAAAATTTTCCACATTATTTGTCATTTTGTAAATATTTATTATTTTTTGTTCATTTTGTTTATTTTTCTACATTTTGGTTCTTTTAATTTTTGAATTTTTAATTTTTCTTAGATTTTCTACCATTTGTGTCTTACTTTGCTCATGTTACCAGTTACTTTGTTTGTTCTCAGCAGTTAAAGGGTTAAACTGAATCACATGGAAGAGGGAAATATCTAAAACATGCAGGACACCGGCCCTCGAGGACTGGAGTTTGACACCTGTGCACTAACATGTCAAACAAACCAGCTGGTGAAGGTTATAAGGGTCTTTACATATGGTCCCTACATTGTCAGGTTGAAAGTGTAAATATGTTCAGCACTTAACAAATTATAAATGTATGTAATGCTTTTTACACAGTGCTGCACGTGACACTTTACAGAACTGAGAATATATTTATCTGTAAAAAAAAAAAAGACTTAAATATTCAAAAACTAACAGATAATAAAATGAAACCTTCACTTTGTCTAGTGTAGGAATCACTCTGATCATCACTCCAAGAGCCTGATCAGGACTTGTTATGGTTACAGTGACTGTGGCTGTCATTTTCACTCCGAGAGAAGTGATCATGTGACCATGTAAGTCCTGTGACATATAATTACAGAAAAAGTGTTTCCATTGTACTTTTGCGAAATGTCTTAAAAGCGTGAAAACTTTTTATCAATATTTGAATGTTTTTTCCAAATTCAGGTGTTTTTATAGCGGTATTTACACTTTGTTCATTTCCAAGGGTAATGGAAACGCAGCTAATGTTTTATTCCATCTTAAATCTCAATACAATAATTCCTCTGTCATGTAAACAGTTAGTTCCTGTCGTTCTGCACATGCTCCTGGTCTCGTTGCTATGACGCACATATTTTGCTGCCGGCATTAATATGTTGATTCCTATGGTTGATTCTGGCGGTGTCACCTTATATTTATATTTATTTATATTTACTATCAGTAAGAGTTTTTAAGAGTTCTGTTGTATATTTTTTTGATAATCTGTGTTTTTATCCTATGCCACTGTTGCTTAATTCTCTTTCTGTTCCTGTTCTTGCGATACTGAAATGTCCCCATTGTGGAACAAATAAAGGATATCTTATCTCATCTCATTCAGTTGAGCTGCTGCTTTGTAAATATCACAAAAATAAATGCAAACATGTATTAATATCTGGTCTAACATGTCGAGTTTAAATGAATGCAAAACAGGAAGTGGACGTGATCATTTCCTTCCAGTAGACATCCAGCTCTTACAGCCCAATTAACTAGAGTGGAATACATCTGTTTCCATGGAAACCTTTATTGGGAATTAACATATTTATGTAAACATGAAGGAAATGGCTTTAATCCAGAATGATTTTATTCCAAATACAGTGAAGAATTCAGAATGAAAAAAACATAGTGTAAACATAGCAAGTGAGGTTTGATGATGATTTATTTAATAGAAAACATGTGAAGGACGTGTTAAGAATACATTTCAACTTTGTTATACAGATATTTAAATCTATAATTAATCATTAACATTCAAGTTAACATTGTGGTTAGTATCACTAGTTGCAACATGTAGAGATTTCATTAAAATAACCTGATTGGGGGGTTTATTCTAAATAAATAATTAAAAACTAAAAACATATGTTTTACATCATGTAAAAGTAGCCATTTTGATTCCTGCTGTTCCAGAGGTGGAACTAATTAAGTTATAGTACTTCCTTTACTGTACTTAAGTACATTTTTAGGTATGTGTACTTTACTTGAGTATTTATTCTTCTGGCAAGATTTTAATTTTACTCTCCACTCTGTAAACCTGAACGTTCAGAATAATTACACATATTAAGTTGTGAAAACTGTCACATGTTCTTCATAGTACTTACAACTAATATTTTTTTCTTATAAAGGGGAACTATTGTGGATATAAGTGAACATAACTTAACAACATAGATGAGATACAACTGAATGGAATTAAGGCATTAAATGCTGAGAATGATATTGTACTGTTATCATAATTATCATTTCTTATCTCATAATTACTTTTTTTTTGTCATAATTTTGACTCTTTTCTCATAATTTAGAAATTTTATCTCACAATTTAGATTTTTTTTCCGCATAATTAGGGTTTTTTTAATCTCCTATTTATGATTTTAATTTTTCCTAAATATATTGTCCATACCTACTAAAACACATCACTTTTAAAGGTTTTTATTTTTGGATGGTTTTTTTTTTCATTTTCCCATTTTTTTCCTGCTTAAATAAGTCCATTAGTTCATAGTTTCATCCATAGGGATTACAATAGAGAAGTTGTACTTTTTTTTTTAACTTAAGAAAAGGACTTTAATTCTTCTTCTACTTTTACCAGTGTATTTTTTTCACACAAGTAGCAGAATATGAGCACTTTGACCACCTCTGACCCCCACCCCTTACCTCGCAGACCCTCTCCAATACCCAGGGCCAGGCCATCTTTAGTCCACTGGACGATGCCGCTGTAGTTGAAGACCACGCAGGACAGCACCACCCGCTCTCCCAGTACCACCGACTGGTCCGCAGGTTCCTGGGAGAAGCGAACGCACCACACTGCAAAACAAACACAGAGGAGGGAAGTCCAGTTAACATACTGGTCACTACAGTGGACATTTATTCCACAGCTGTTCTCTTGTATATTCATGGGTTTTGTTGGTTATGTTATCATCTAGTACACTGACATTCTTACTATTACTTTGCTGTTCTTGATTAAGAAAATTATATATTATTAGTGCTGTCAATCTGTCAAATATTTAATTGTGATTAATCGCGTTAATGCCATAGTTAACTCGTGATTAATTGCAGTTTAATCACACATTTTTGTGTCAATGAAATTCATTGGAATAATACTCTTATAAATGTAGAAAAACAAATAGGCTTAGTTTGTAGTTTGTTTTTTTAATTTCAATTAAAAACAAACAAGTAGTGTTACAGACACTAGCATCTGCCATAATAAGATATGACAAACAGGGGAAAACGGAAAAAATAATAATAATGAAGGCTCAAAATCAGACCCTGAAAATAGGCTCATACAAAAGATTATTTTTTGCCTTGTTTAACTTTTGACTTGTTTAACATAAATCAATACTGTTGTGTAAAATAACATGTATTTGTAAAATGAGAAAATGCTTGGGAACTTTAATCATGATTAATCAAAATTTTCAAACAATTGTTAACTATTCCTAACTATTTTTTAATCACAATTAACTCGATTAATCGTGACAGCCCTAACATATATACTGTAAATATACATTATATACATATATATATACATATATATATATATATATATATATATATATATATATATATATATATATATATATATATACTTGTACGTGCCCCCATCGCCCTGAATCTTCTTCCAGAGGGGAGGGGGGAGAACAGTTTGTGACCAGGGTGTGTGGGGTCTTTTAAGATGGAACTGGTTTTCTTTTGACGTCTGTCAACATATACCTCAGATCATGAGTATTAAATACATAGTTAAATACATATGAGTATTAAATACATATTTCTTAGCTGAGTGGACATTTTTCTGTAATTCTAGGAAAAATAGGTTCATATAAAACTTTTTAATCATATTGTGTTTTTCATGCCTAAAGAAGAAGAATAAATTCTCCACTAAGGTTCTGATCATTCATGCACCAAATGGTTAAACTTAACTTGATTGTGACCCGCACCATGAGCTGACATGTTTTACTGCTGTGTATGTGTGTGTACCTATCGACTCCTACCTGACCAGACGCTGACGCTCGGGCTGATTTGTTGAGTCCTGTATTATATTTATAGTGTTTTATTGTCTTTTTTTATTATGCCAATGTTTCAATAAAACTCTCAGTGAAATGTTACTCACAGGAGAATAAAGTGTTTACATCTATACACATTATGTTTTAGTTACAATGCAGAAAAGAATGAAGAATTCAATCCAACTAGTTTAAGAGACAGTGCGTGAACTGTACTGAGGCTGTAGTAGGGTCCCTATAGACACACACACACACACACACACACACACACACACACGCACACTAGGGCATTAACTAAAATGTCGACTAGTCGACACGTCGACTTCTGTAGCACAAGTCGACTTAAATTTGGAGGAGTCGACAAGTCACATGTTATTCTCTCTCTCTCTCTCTCTCTCTCTCTCTCTCTCTCTCTCTCTCTACGCGTAAACACAGACCAGACATAAACAAGGCACCTGCAGGTAAGACAGTTGTGGTGGGCTAACAAAACAAGAGTGACAGACACACATGCATGTGTGGATGAAAAAAAAAAAAATAGCCTGGCATCTGAAGATGTATCAGTTAATGTAAATGGTCTGCACTGATATAACGTGTTTCTACCTTCATGGTGCTCAAAGTGCTTTACATTAGCTTCACATTCACCCATTCACACACACACTCATACACCAGTAGGTTTCTAACGCCTAACGGCAGTCCTACTGGGGGCCTAAGTCAGGACAAGGACACTTCCACATGTGGACAGCCAGAGCTGAGCCGAGAACCGCCAACCCCTCGATCATTGGGTGACCCGTTCTGCCAACTGAGCCACAGCCGCCCAATGTGAATGATACAGCAGCATTAGCTAGCTAACCTGTGTGATAAGCAGCGCAGACAACCCGCATTATGACAACATACTCTTTTTTTCCCTAAAACACATGATATGGACAGTGTTATGTTCATCCTATTGGCCTTAACCTTTTGACATGTAATATAAAAAGTGAGGACATGTGACAGACGTGTGGACAGTCCAGTTTTAGAGCCGTGGGTTCAGACCAAATGCAGACATATGTTCACCTACTGATGTTCAGTTACATTTAACAGAAAACTCTTTGCTAACGTTAGCGTTTGTTGTATTGCAGTTAAATACTGTTTGTGTCAGTGGACATTATTACGTTGCACTGAACTTTAATACAAGTTGCTCATTACTGGACAGACATGTGTCCGCGATTTTTGTTTTGTTTTTTTAGCCGTGTGTTTGTTGTTTCTCTGTTGACAATGTGATGACATCATCACGACCCTGTCGACGCAACTCGACTTTATTGACAGATAAGTCGACTTGAAAAAAACTGAAGTCGTTAATGCCCTAATGCACACACACACAATAATTGTCAAACACGATATAACTATATAAATATCAGCTCTGAATTTACACTATGAGATATTTTTCTTGGTATTGTTATATTTGTCCAAACAAATGGACCTTTAGTTGAACCAGACTTTAAAATGAACAACACATAAATGGACTGTGCTTATTTTGGGCGTTTTATTCACAGTTGGTGCCTGAAGCACTTTACAATTCCTCACTTACACAGACACTGACTGTCCCTACTGGGAGCACCTGAAGGTTCAGTGTTTTGCCCAAGGACACATCAACAGCCAGAGCTGGGACGTGAACCACCAACCCTTCAATCTCTGGACGACGTGCTCTACCAACTGAACCAAAGCCACCCTAAACAAAAACAAAACCTGAGACAAGTGTTTCTGAGCCTGGATTTCTTACTGCATTCTAGTGTATGTTAAAGCACATTTTTGTGTATTTTACTCTATTCTTAGTGCATTTTATTATATTCGTAGTATATTTTAGTGAATTCTTAGTGCATTTCACTCTATTGTTAGTGAATTTTAGTCTATATTTAATGCATTTTAGTGTAGTGTTTTTTTTTTAACATTTTACAGTATTCTATTCTTAGTGCATTTCACTCTATTCTTAGTCTTCATATTCTTCATCTTAATAGTAATAATAAAACTATGTTACAGCTTATATTAAATCTAATCTACAGTGCGTTCCACTTTCAAGGCTGCACATATTCCTGTCCTTATTCTTCTTGTTTTTTTGCCACCATTTTAAAGGTTTTTCCCTGAGACTCAATGTCTCTGTGTGTGTGTGTGTGTGTGTGTGTGTGTGTGTGTGTGTGTGTGTGTGTGTGTGGTTGTATTCCTATCTTTATGGGGAGACTGATATAATTATTCAGTCATGCCATGGGGACTTCTGACACCATGCGGACCAAAACTGAGGTCCCCATGAGTGGTTAAATATAAATGTATGTCCCCACTAGTAAAATATATATCTGTGTGAAGCATGGAATGTGGTCCTATAAATACATATTTTTTAAATTTTCTTACAAATTTTTTGTTTTTTATGAAAGTCCCCATGACGCATGAGGGAAAAAGGTGCATAGAAAAACCTCTATTATGTTTGAAAATGTGTTTAATTGTATTATTATATTACTATTACTATTACTATTAGTATTATTACAACAAATATGTTCTAGTTTTTAAATCTATTTTAATTAAAAATATTATATATATATATATATATATATATATATATATATATATATATATATATATATATATATATATATATATATATATATATATATATATATATATATATATATATAAATAAATTTTCTTTTCTTTTTTGAAAATAATTTTTTTAAGTAAATTTTTTTAATTATTTTGAAAAAAAAGAGATAAATGTGTTACACTCACAACCCAATGTACACTTTACCTACAAATTGATGATAAACGTGGTCCTTATGAGACATGGAAACCAGTATATATATATATATATATATATATATATATATATATATATATATATATATATATATATGTGTGTGTGTGTGTGTGTGTGTGTGTGTGTAGCAACAACATCATTGCCAAAGCCTGCTCTTTTTCATCACACAGTACAAAGGATTCTGCTTACACACACACATATTTCCTCCAGCAAAATAAGCCTTTTGGCGTTTGCAGCAACACTAAAAAACACACCACTGTAAAAAAAAAAATAATAATAAAAAGTCCAAGTGCAGCAGATGCAGACAAACATTAACGTTGTAGAATAAAGAGAAAGTGTCAGGTGAGGAGGCCAGGCACTAACGCTCTGCTCTGTTTTCAAGTGTTTGCATCATCAGGTAAAATGGTTTCATATTCCAAGGAAAGTCTTGCAAGAGTGCACGTTAATTAAGGCCTTAAGAGGACACACACACACACACACACACACACACACACGCATACTCGTTAAAATGTCTAATGAGGACTGAGTTTGTAATCAAGTTGCCATTGGGTAGTGAGTGAAAACCCTTTTTTTTTTTTTTTTAATAGAATAAAGTAAAAAAAAAACATAATAAAAAATGAGAAAACTAAACAAAATAAAAAAATAAAATGAATGAATAACTAAAAGGAATTTAAAAATAAAATTAATTGATTAAAACGAATAAATAAAATATAATAAATGTATTGAAACTTTTAAAAAATAAATAGAATAAATAATTTTTAAAAATACAGGAAAAAATAATAATAAAAAAAAATGTACACATCTTCAGACCTTTGAAAAATATATTTTTCACTCTACACCTGTTTCTCTCATGCTTTATGGGGACTTCCTAAAAAAAAAAAAAAATCATGTATTTATACAGCCACATAATTTCTATTTTACTAGTGGGGACCTTTGTTTATATTTAACCTTTCTGGGGTAAATAAAGTAAACACACCTTCTAACCTTTAAAAAAAATACACATTTTTATTTGTACCATTCCCCTTATTCTTTATGGGAACTTCCTGTTTATAGTGACACATCATTTACATACATTTCCATACTTTATATAGATTTACATTTTATTAATGGGGACTTGAATTTATTTTTAACTGTCGTGGGGACCTGAATTTATTTTTAACTGTCGTGGGGACCTGAATTTTGGTCCTCGTGATATGAATATGTGAACAGATCAATGTCCCCATAACGATAGGAATATAAGCCCACACACACATGAACACACACTTCCACAGAGTTGGTGTTTGTCTTCCTGGGGCCATTCTGTTCTTGGATCATGGTTAAAACAATCCTATTAGCTAATTAAGGCAGAACTGGTTAATAAAGGCGTCCGTGGTTGAAGGGGAAGCGTCTCAGCAGGATTCAACGCAGAGATTTACTGATTTGTCAGGAGGATTACACGACATGTCATGTTATTTCTAAGGAACACTCTTTTTTTTTTATTCTTTTTTTCTTTATTTATTTTTTGAAGCCAAGAATCTTTATAGACTTCACAAGACACACTTTGATGTTTTATCAACTTTTCTTATGCACGCTGAAGCAATAGACAACTGCTGTGACTGTGAAGTGACGGCTTGTTTGAAGTTTAACGGAAAATCCACCTTAAAACTCTTCACTGTTACTAAAATAACTGTTGTTTGGGAGGTTTTTTTTTTTCCCCCACATTTTTTCTGTTTCAGATTCTCCACAAAAAGAATATATCATTTGCTTCTGAACCACTAGTCGCTTTTCCATTGGATATATGCGCAAAACTTTATCGATATTTAGTAAAAGTAAATATCAGTAAAGTGTTTGTTTGTTAAAAAAGGGGTAGAAAAAAAATATGAGAATTTTATTCTTCTATCTGCTCCCTTCTACTCATGTAAAAATGTAAAACTGTTATACATTGTACACATGCATTGACAAGGTTTTCATGAATGGAACAAATAAATGAATGAATGAAAAGTAAAAAAAACAGAAATGTTGGTTTTTACATTACACTGTTCCATCACTCTAATGTGGTTCCTCCTTTGTGGGTTTTTTTGTGCAATTTTTGTCCATTTTTTGTTTAAACAGTGTATGAATGCACATTGTGTTCTGCATCCTGATTGGTTCTGGTGTAGTGGTGCCCAGGTTCCCAGTGATTCAGATTCAGATTCATTGCAACCAGCGCGACTAAAGGTAAGATTATTTCACTTCATTAAAACACACAGTAACTATATTTACACAAGGTTTTTTAAATTCAGAATTATTCATTTGGCATAAAATAATTCGGAATCAAAGCTATTTCTTTCATGTTTAGAAGAACATGTTAATTCCAAAATAAAGGTTTCCATGGAAACAAGTGTATTCCACTCTGGTTAATTGGTCTTTCAGAGCTGGAGCTACAGAGGGTTCTGATTGGACAGAACGGCCGCTTAACGTCTGGATGTCTACTGGGAGGAAACGATTGCATCCACTTACTGTTTTGTGTTCGTTTCAACTATCAACATGTTAGACCAGAGACTACATGGGATGTTTGCTGACAGTGGAATATGTGCATCATCGCGATGAGACCAGGAACATGTAGAGAACAATAGGAAAAATGTTAAAGAGGAATTAACTGTTTACATGGAAGAGGAATTATTGTATTCAGAATTAAGTTCAGAATAAACCAGTGACTTTATTAAAAATTAAGGTGAATTAAAAATTATCATTTTCAAGTGTTTACATGGTCATCTTAAAGAGGAATTAACCTTTATTCTGAATTAAATAAGAATAAAAATCTCCTGTAAACAAAGCAACTATGACAAATCATTTTTCCACTTTTCCCACTTTGTAGATTCTGTCATTGACATTTATTTATCTTTTCATTATTAATAATGAATAAGGTGTATTTTAGAGTGTGCATTTTTGTTAGCAGTTGATGATAGTATTGTTAACTGTTGTACAATAACACATAATGGATATGATTTCATATTTCTAATCAAATGTTAATTATTATTATCATGTATTCTTTTTTATACATTACAAAAACATGGTGGTCTTCACTAGCGGCCCTACCACCAGTTATAGCACCATTTCTGGGGGAAACCCTGTGTAGTTATAGAAAAATGATTAGAGCACCTCTTGTTTTCTTCAGTTTCTTGTTCATTTTAATACCTGGTCCTTATTTTAATTATGTCCTTGAGCAGAGTTTCACCTCCTCCTTCACTATCAGCTGCCACTGCATCATGACGCTGTTTTAAAACCCATGCTAGTGTTCCTATCTGTAAAGAATAAGAACTAATGATGTGTTTTCACTACGTGGTATCGGCTCCCCTCAACTCGGCTCAGGTACCAGGTACTATTCCTTGATCATTTCAAAAGATAGATTCGTTATTGATCCTTTACAGGAAATGAATTGGTTACGACAGCAGCTGAGCTGCCTCTGCCACAGATGCCAAACTAGAGTTCAGGAAAACACAAACAGAACGCAAGTGGATATAGGCCTACTAAAACACACTGAGACAACAGACATTATAGACTCAGTACGTGTGGTTAGCTAACTACAGTACATGTGGTTGGCTAACTACAGTACGTGTGGTTAGCTAACTACAGTACGTGTGGTTGGCTAACTACAGTACGTGTTGTTTGCTAACTACAGTACGTGTGGTTAGCTAACTACAGTACAAAAAGAAGCTTAAGTTCATGTGGTTAGCTAAAGTACATGTGGTTAAGTAACTACAGTACATGCGACTGGCTAATTACAGTATATGTGGTTAGCTAACTACAGTACAAGCGGTTAGCTAACTACAGCACATGTGGTTAGCTAACTACAGTCCATGGAGTAAGCTAACTAAAGTACATATAACTAACTACAGGAGATACAGTTAGCTAACTACAGTAGAAAAAAGAGCAAAAAAGCAAAAAAAAAAGAGACATTAAAAATCCTACACAGATGTGGAAATGTATTTAAAAAAAAATAAGATGTGCTGAAAGATATCAAAATGTGCTTGAAAAATATATTTAAACCCATATTGAGATGAAGATAAAGATATTTAAAATGATTAAAAATATATTTAAGGAATAATAAATGTAAAAAATGAATTAAGATACAGATTGGGGGGGGGGGGGGTTGGTTCTTTTAGGGGAGGCTCACCATCCCACACCTCTGCTCTATAGACGGCTTCACTACTTCAGCTTCAGTCTGACTCTTGCCTTTATGTGAGTCGTCGACACAAACACACTAACCTGTTGGATCTGTCACTCAAACAAACAACACAAATATCCTCCTGAAGAGTCAGGTTTGGAAAAACATGAAAGCCACAGTGGACCAGAATGCTAACTGCACCACCTCTTGGTCTGTTCAGGTTCTTTTGATTGGTAAAAGTGCACCGAGCAGCAGTTTGACTCACTGGTGCAACTTTTATTTTTGTCATTCCAAGTAAAAGTTTCATCATTATGACTCTTCACACATTTGTGTAACTCAACCTAGAACCTAAATTCACAGTTTGTCTCATTAGAGTTGTCAGTCAAAAAGCAGTTTGAAGGATAGAGTTGTGACAGAAACACAGAATTATCCAATACCGCAACGCAGATATATGAGGAAACGTACGACTTTTATTTCACTGTTAAAATATATTCAGTTAATGAAACCAAAATAAGACATTTGGAAATTAACTGATTTAATATGTCAAATCTGGACTGAGATTTATTTCTTTGTTTGTTTGTTATTTGAGTGACACTAAAAATAAACGGTTTGGGATTTGTTTATTTTTACTATGTTTCCAGTTTGGTTGTGATTTTTCTTTTTTTCCCACTGTATCTTTCTAAACTTTTGACTGTTTAATTGTTGTTTGGAGTTGAACCAAGTGCCAGAATACATCTGAACTGCCTTTTTTTTTTTTTTTTTTTTTAGAGCCCAAAACAAAACCTGCTGGGTCAAAGTTCAAATAATTGTTGTATAATGTGTTCCAGTTCACAGTCCATGTTCAACATCCTAAACTGATGGACATTCTGAGTGTCTTCAATTTACACTGTCTTTTGTCCTATTCGCACAGGATAAGTATTACCTATGGACCACTGGTAATTTGGAATAATTACTGAGAATGTCTGAGTTCTTAGTCCTGGGCGAATGTACCATGTCCGTGATTTACCGACTGTGTTTCGGCGAAAAACAGACGTCCAGTGATATATCAAGTCCCGTGTGAATGCGAATGTCTTTTTGTGATTTCAATTGCGCGCCTTTTGTCTTTTTCTGGAGTTAATAATCCAGGAAGCAGCCAAAATGGTGTGGCAGCATGTGATAAGGAAGTTATGGCCACGCCAACCCACATGTACACTAACATTTATAGCTATCTGAAGTGGTCTCTATAGACGCAGTCGGCTGTTTGCCAGAGGGAAAGTCTATGCTAAGAACTGTCGATTCACTTCCATTGTAACCTCCAGACTGCTTTCATCTTCACTGACCCCCCTCTTATTTTGAAGGCGTGAAGCAAATTTACAGACTGCATCCTTATCATCAATGGGATTGTTCCCTTTGTGGATACAGCGCTGTTCTTATCCATACTTTGTTTTCATACCTTATTAATGTATTGAGATCAAACAGAATGTTGTGAACTTACGACATATCCGGTCATAATGTCTGTAATTTCCCTGAATTACAGATTTTTGTTTATCCCGTCCGAATGCGCTACACAATAACACAGAGGTACAGGGGTAATTGCGAATTACCAGTGGTCCATAGGTAATACTTATCCCGTGCGAATAGTACATTTGTCTTTTCCATTTGTCTTTCTAGGGCATTCTCACTTCCAGCACATGACCAAGCATCAGTTTTTGACGCACAAGATGTCCCTCGGCCTCTAACTGAGATGCGGTGGGTTTCTAACTCATCTACTTCAATATGTGACACTCAGAACCTTAACCCTAACCCCTAACCCTCACCCTAAACCTGAGCAAAAAAGTGTTTTAAAACCCGAGCATCTAATTTTGTTGTGGACAGGTTAGTAATCCACTGTCTGAATTAGACGCCAATTGGACACCTTGTGCGTCAAAAACGTTAGATCAGCACGTCTGACCGCTTCAACTTTTGATGCACTGGAAGTCAGAGAGTGTTGGTTGTTCCACCTGTTTTGACCCTAAAACACAGTAAAACAAAACCACTGAAGAAGAGGAACACAAACATAGACTCACAGCAGCTTTTAGGACAAATTCACAGCAACACATTTATCTGAAATAATGTCTCAGGAGTTAAAGGGTTAAAGTAGATCAATCAATAAATGGGGGTGGAAGATGTTGAATTGCGTGCACATGCATCCACGCACAGGCACACACGCCTGGATATGTGAAGCAGATGTAGCCTAGTAATTACACTACATACCTTGGTACATTTACTAAAAATAATTACAACATGTGAGGCTACATGCTAACAGATGCTGTAAAATTAGTTTGTATGAATGTTTTGTGGAAAACTGGACTTGATTTATTTATTTTTTTTAAATAAGTTTTGCTTCTTCCCACTCCTTTTTGAATATGCAAAAAAAGCCATGTTTTGTTCTGTGTTGTTTTAGTTTTTCATGTATATTTTTTACATTAGTTGTTGCATATTCAAAATAAATGAACTACTACTACTACAGTACTACTACTAATGCTAATGCTAATACCAGTTAGCAAAACATAGAAGCTCTAAGTCTGTTTTGATAAAGTGCCATTGAAGTATGGATGTGTTCGGTTCGGATGCTAATGCTAATTAGCCGTGGTCACACTATTGTTTGCCTTACACAGCGTAAAATGATCCCAAAATTCTACTAATAATTAACTAACTATATTTTTAAAAGTACAGAAACAGTACACCTGGTCTGTAGTGTGTTTGCACGTTTGAAAATGGTCGCTATTTTTCCGATCGCCAATCAGGTTATTTTTAGGCAGTATCAGGCGATTATGATTGGAAGCCGATCGATCGGTGCAACATTAAGTATAAATAACTGATAGATTAAGTTGACATTTTCAGGAAATTCTAACATTATATATACTATACACAGCCTCTTCTAACAGCACACACGCAGATATTAGGAAATGTTCTCCTTTTATCAACGATAAAATACATCCAGTTAATGAAACCCGCAGAAGAGCCTTGAAATATAATTGATGTAATATGTAAAATCTTGAAAAGACATCAAGGTGTTTCTAAACTGGTCTTTCTGTGCTTTGTTTGTTCCCTTTCATCTTCACATGTCAAAAGTACAGGAGGAAAAACACAGGACGGTGCAGATGGAAAGTGCTGGAGTTTCCCACAGAGAAGAAGAACAGGATGATGTGATATCCTGCTGACATGAGTGATTTACATGTGGGTCATGTTCTGCATGATTTATGCAAAATTAACAGCTATTAAGGTCTGTGGTTCTAGTGTTCTGTTCCTGTACAACACTGCATCCAACAATGTACAGTATATGTCCCCTGGAGACCCATGCTGCCATGTGTGTTTTTGTGTTTTTATTAAGGCTGTCAAATGATTAGTATTTTTTATTTTTAGTCAAATTTCCCACAAAATACATATAAATATTGTACTGTAGGTCTACTTAAAAAAATAAAAACACAAAAAATGTAGAGGAAAAAAATAGAAAAATCATTCAAAAATCCACTAAAATTCAACCAAAAAATAAAGGATGTGTAAAAAAGTGATGAAAAATCATATTCAAAAACTCTACTAAAATACAGGGAAAAAAACACTCAAAATGTGGTAAAAATATTTAAAATATATGCAAAAATATGAATATATATGTGATTAACATGTTTATTCAGCACCTTCAACAGTTTGAACAAAACAACTGTTTAATATGTATTCAGATTAATAATGATGATGGATTAATCTGAGTTAATGCATTAATTTTGACAGAATTAGTTGCTATCAAATGATTAGTAGTTTTAATTTTACTCAAATTTCTCTTAAATCACATCAATGTTTCCCTTAAATCACATGACTTTTCCCCTGCCTATCACAGTTGAACTCTTCAGCTCCAGTTTCCTTCCATGGTTTCGTCATTGCTGTTTTAGTTTCATTCACAGATGAAATGATTGTGTTTCTGTTTCTATTTATGTTGGAATTTGACCCAGACTCAGGAACAATGATGCATTCACTGCACTTTGTAAACTATAATTGCTGACAGGTTAAATGTTGCATTCAAGTACAGCTCAGTAATTCTGAAAGACATTTTAAACCTTCACAGCCCTATTTTTTTGTTGTTTTGTTTACATCATGTACAATACACACACACACACACACACACACACACATATATATATATATATATATATATATATATATATATATATATATTGACCACATAACATTGATACATTGATATGGATTGTTTTGGGGGCCAACACGGCTTTTTATTATTATTATTTTTATTTAGAAATTTTAAATTGTGGCAGTTAACTTAATTTTCACACATACACAAATATATATATATATATACTTTTCTAGTTTTTCTGGTTGTTGTTTCACGTGGTTCTGAAATAGCATTGATGTCATTTTCAAACATGTATTTTTGACACATTTTTATAGATTTTTTTTCCTATTTAAATAATCGTTTAGTTGAAAGGAATTGAAGAAATCCAGGGCGGCACGGTGGTGCAGTGGTGAGCACTAGTGCCTCACAACAAGAAGGACCCTGGTTCAAATCCCACACCAGACCTTTCTGTGTGGAGTTTGCATGTCCTCCCCGTGTCCACGTGGGTTTTCGCCGGGCACTCCAGTTTCCTCCCACCATCCAAACACATGCACCGATAGGTTAATTAGTTAATCTAAATTGTCCATAGGTGTGAATGTGATAGTGATTGTTTGTCTATATATGTTCAGCCCTGTGATGAACTGGAGACTCATACAGGATGTACCCCGCCTTTGCCCATTGTAGCTGGATTAGGCCCCCAGTGACCCCCGTGACCCTAGTGAGGATAAAGTGGGTTCAGATAATGAATGAATGAAGAAATCCATCAATATCCATTACAAAAACAACCAATAGTTTCACTTCTACTAAACTCAAACCAATTTGGGGTAAACGTTTTGGCTGTTGTAGTAAAAAGGTTCAAATATTTTCTTTATAACAGATAAAACAGCGCAGACGTTTAGACTTCTTTCATTTTCTGAACCACATTCAGACCCTCAGCATCTGAGCAGGAAACTGTTATGAAGAAATAAAAGGACAGTTTGTGAGTCTGGATCCTTAAACTGCACTCCCTCCACCACCCTGAAGCTTAATACCCCCCTCACCCCCCCCAACCCCCTGACCCCCACCATGTATTCATGTCCGGCTCTGCCTCGGAGCTACAGCTCGCTCTCATTTCCAGCAGCACACACCACTCAGAGGTTACTGAGCATGCTCAGTCTGGGACTATTGTCTGTGTTTATACGCCTGCCTGCGTTCAGATCTGTCTGTGTAAGAACCTGCATATATTTAGCATTTATGAAAAGGCAGCAAAGGGCAAAGCCTGGATGGAAGTAGGGGTTAAGAAAAATAAAATAAAAAGGTGTTTGTATGAAACAGTAAAATGTGTGTCAGGAAAAATTGATCTAAAGAAAAGATGAAGAGAAAACTGAGAGGAAAGATAAGACCAGTAATGATGAGGCCAAAATACTTCAATAAACCAAAACAACAACAACAAATTGAATAAAGGAAAAAACTACAAATGTAATAAAGCAATATACACTTGAAAAAAAAAAACCCACAAAAAATATCTTGAGATAAAAAAACCAAACTGAATACACCAAGAAAAACAACTTGAATAAAGTGTGTGTGTGTGTGTGTGTGTGTGTGTGGGGGGGGGGGGGGGGGGGGGCAATTATGCGAATAAAACTTGAATAAAACAAACAAAAAAAATTGAATAAAGCAAAAAAAAAAATCTTGAATTAATCAAATAATATATCTTGGGTTAATCAAAAAGTCTTGAATAAAGCAAAATAAACTTAAGAAAACTAGATGAAAAAAGTTGAATAAAGAAAAAATAAACTTGAATTAAACAAAAAAAAAAAAACCTTTGAATGAAGATCTTTTACTGAGCTCGCACTAATAACACTGTTTTTGTCTGTGGTAAGAAGATAGTGATGGACACAATAGTGATGTTTCTTCTTCTGCTTCTTAAATAAAACATGGATCAGATGTTTATTCAGTAGAATAAGGTGTTGAGTTAGAATTAAAGCGATACTGGAATAGAAGAACTGTCGAACTGAACACATTTTTCCAAACACACACACACACACACACACACACACACACACACACACACACACACAGTAATATTTGTGTAGCTCTACTGTTTATCTTTACAGAACTATGTTTTGATGCTAAAATATAAAAGTATTTCCTGACAGTCAACCTAGGTCAGGAAGTTGACAGAATACAAACCACATAAATTCAATAATCCACTAAATGTAAGATGCAACCAGTAATAAATGCTAGAAAGGTCAAACAGTATGCTAACAAAAAGATTAGCTAAATACACAAGTGTGTGTGTGTGTGTGTGGGGGGGGCATACTGAAAATAACTCCTTCACAGATTTACAATAAAAACTCCAGTCAATATTAATTTGTTAAGTTCAGTTTCATTGTTATTTGACTTGAAATTATATGCTACTTTGCTAGCACTAAATACCAGATGGTTTTTCATGAGTTTTAATTTAAAAATATTTTTTTTCAGAAGCCCAGTAATTGTGATGAACTGAAAAACTTAATAAAAAAAAAAGGACTGATGTGGTGGAAGATGACGATTATCACCTAAAGACAGCATTCTGTATTCAATTAGCAGCTCTCCTCCCTATCACTGAGCATCTAGGTGTCAGAATCCCCCGCAATTCTGGCTGGAATCTAATCTGTCTGTCTTCCTTGCTTTCTTTGTGTTCACCTGAGCATCTTTATCTGTCTCATCACAGATCCTGAATGTCTCTTCACTTTGGTTTTCTTGATCCCTGGAACTGCAGTTGCTATCGTCTGCCATTGTTGTTTTTAGTAAGACGAAGAGTACATGACGACACAGCATCGTCTGCACAACTAGAGACAAAAGTTTATCGACTTATAGCTTGGTTATCACGTAGCCTAAACATTTATTTTGTATGTTGTAAAAATACTATAAGTACGAACGATTTAATCTGCTATTCTACTTTTAATAAAAAATAAAAATAAAATAAAATGAAAATAATAATAATAATAATGGATTAGAAAACTAAATTATATAATAACATAAATAAAAATGAATAAATAAAAATAATAATTAAAAAAACAATTAGATACATAAACATTTTGTAAAAAATATAGATGTTTTTTAAAATGACAAATAATTACAAAATGAAAAATAAATCTAAAAATACATAAAAATAAATACCTTGACAAATACACATCTTCAAATTGCATTCATTTAGCTTTGCACCTGTTTCCCTCATACTTTATGGGGACTTCCTGAAAAAACTAATTAATGTATCATTAGGTAGCACATCATTTGTATTTTACTAAGTTTATATTTAAAATGAATTTTGGTCCCCATAGTGTCAGAGGTCCCCATGGTGTGACTGTGTAAACATATCAACGTTCCCATAAACATTACAATACACACACACACACACACACACACACACACACACACACACACACACACACACACACACACACACACATACAGGTTCAATGGCTGCCACCTCCTCACCCACAGGACACACAACTAAATGTGTGTCTCAACCACCTGCTGCTTTTACTCCACCACCAGCGGCGTCCACACTCCAGGAGGCATCCGCTATGATCTGCTGACTTCACATCACACACACACACACACACACACACACACACACACACACACACACAAACACACTGTGAACATACCTCACACTGGCAGGAACTGTCGTATCCACAGAATCCATCTTCTTTTTATACTACGCTTGTCAAAGTATAAGTACATATACTACTTGGAAAATTACAACTGTAAATGACTGTTCCATTTAATTGTGTTGAAATTTTTAATCAGATTAATCATGATGATGGATTCATCTGAGTTAATTTTGACAGCCCTAGTTTTATATACTTATATTTAAAATGAAGCTTTAAAGGGTTAAATACATATTATATAGACACATAGTATGTGAATCAATATATTTCAAGCTTTTATCAGATTAGAACATTTACAGCCTCAGAAAACTCACTTTCAAGCAATATTCCAATATTGTGAGTGTTTGGGTTTGACGTTTTAATAGGCTGTGTATCAAAATCAACAAAGAAATGCTGCAGATATCCCACTGTGCATGTCATGAGTCGATAAAATGTGCCTTTTATGTTGAATTACCTGAATAAAACAACTTTAAAACAACCAAAATTTATAGTTTTCCAAGTAGTGCCTATATAATACAGTGATTCCTAGTGTATTGCAGGGGTTACATTCTAAAAATAACCTGCAATAAGTGAAATTAGCTCAGTATCATTTTCATTCCAGGATAGAACTGTGATCCCCTGTGGTAACCATGTTCAGCTGTTTGAGCATTCTGCAGGTTTTCATGTTCCTGCAGTGACTGTTCTGTTCCTGTGTGTGTGTGTGTGTGTGTGTGTGTGTGTGTGTGTGTGTGTGTGTGTGTGTGCGTGTGTGCGTATGTGCGTGTGTGTGTGTGTGTGCATGTACAGTGAGTGTGGGAGAGAAAAAGGAAATAGAGTGCGGCTATATTGTTGTTTGGGTTGAGAAGTGAGCAATGTAAGTTGTTTCTATGACAACTAATGTTTCTGCTGTTGAGTCACTGAATAAACCCTAAAACTACTGGAACTGTCATCAAGACTGACTTTACAGTACCTAGTTGTCATAGCGATAGTACTGACTTTACAGTACCTGGTTGACATAGCGATAGTACTGACTATACAGTACCTGGTTGTCATAGCGATAGTACTGACTATACAGTACCTGGTTGTCATAGAGATAGTACTGACTTTACAGTACCTAGTTGTCATAGCGATAGTACTGACTTTACAGTACCTGGTTGACATAGCGATAGTACTGACTATACAGTACCTGGTTGTCAAAGAGATAGTACTGACTTTACAGTACCTGGTTGACATAGCGATAGTACTGACTATACAGTACCTGGTTGTCATTGCGATAGTACTGACTATACAGTACCTGGTTGTCATAGCGATAGTACTGACTATACAGTACCTGGTTGTCATAGCGATAGTACTGACTATACAGTACCTGGTTGTCATAGAGATAAGACAGACTTTACAGTACCTGGTCGTCATAGCGATAGTACTATACTACCGCTACTACAGCTCAGGGAATTGTTGATAAACTCACTCATTTCATGTTGTCTCATGAAGACTGAATGTCCTGGACTGACCATGGTGTAGTATTATCGACTGTCATCATGTGAATAAATGTACTTAAAGGGGCGGAGTCACAGAGACAACTGTCTGACCAGGGTTTATACGTAACCTTTTAGTTTCACTGGGTACCTGGGCACTGCTCCACCAGGGCCAATCAGGATGCAACACACAATTCACATTGATGTGGTGGTAAAAATAAATAAACATGCAAAATTGCGAAAGGTGAATCATATTATAGCGAGTATACAGTCGAGCGGTGATGTCCTAAACAAGGACATCTTCTACGACAGAGGTGTTAAATACACCAGGGGCGGAGTTTGCTCTGCCATCACTTATGTTATGTTGTTATTATTTCCAGCTTTCTTTAAAGGTGTCATTCCATTTATTTGCTTGAAAAAAAAATCTTGAGAGTTCTTAAAGGTTTCTACAAGTTATATGTGAAACTTTTTAAGATTAATTACAACCAAATTTAAAGGAAACAATGTCATTCCATAGTTATTTCATTAATATTACTGTGTTCTCCATTGTTATTGAATATATATATTGTGTTTGTTCTATTTAAAAAAAGCATCTGGATTACTTTGTTTCCAGCTTTTTTTCACAGTAGAAAAATGACTTGAGGTCGAACAACAGAGTTTACCGGTACTTCCTCATACATGTCCATGACGCGGTGATGAGGCATCTCTGATTGGCTCAGAATGCGAGAAGGAACACTCCCCCCTCCCCTCTCGCTTACTGTGTGTGTTTATCTTTACCAGAGTATCATCCAGTTAGGTTTCATTCTGAAAACGTGCAGGGAAAATAAACAAGGCTTTATTTCCACAGAGAGCACATGAACCAGTTTGATCCGCCATTTTTTTCCAGTTTGTGCAGCAGCTACTGTGGCGCGATCTTCTCTTGTAGATGCTAATGCTAATGCTACTTCAGATTCACTGCAATGGAGGACGGGTTTTACCTCACGTGGGTGACGCTATAGTCCATTTGACATCAGATAGATCAGCTTTTTCTAGGTCCCTCGTTCCTGTTGTTGTTTTCTGTGAATGCAGTATGCAGCCAGTGGAGGTGACGAACCACTGTCAAAGGCAGCATGTGTTGGTAACTCAGGGTGACCCATCAGATTCCAAAAGGAGTGCAGAAAAGTGGTTTTCACCAGAATGACACCTTTAAACTTACTTCCTGTTTGACATTTTAACTAGTTTATAATAGTTTTTAAGAAACAAAACTCTAATTCACAGGTTATTTGTTGTCTGTCTCTATTTCTTATTCACTATATATACTATATACTGTATACATAAAGGGTGTCCCATAAGTCTTCATATGTAGGAAAAATAAACATTTCTTGACATAAACCCTTTTTATTTATAAAATATGATCTACGTATATGACTGACATTTTATTGGGATTATTTTTTACATTTTTGCTCTTCATTCAAATGCATTTTCTGGGTTATCTGAACCAAATATGTATGGAATGGAGTATGTCTCCTATGTATGAAGACTTATGGGACACCCTGTACGCACACACACACACACACACACACACACACACACACACACACACACACACACACACACACACACAAACAATTTTAAGTTTTAAAAATTAAAAAATTAATTATTAAAAATGTATTAATTGAAAAAAAAAAACTCTCCCATAATCACATTCCTACAGGACTGTAGTGAGGTCGCTCCCTAATCATTACTTCTCTGTAACCAACTGGATTATGACACAGAACACTTCAAAAAAATTGGGTCTTTTCAGAACAGGCAGGAGAGACGACACACACACATATACACACACACACACATACACACAGTACCTCTTCTCTCTTCCACTATGCTTCACCCTGCAGCTCTCTCTCTCTCTCTCTCTCTCTAATTGACTTCTGCTTTCTTACATTTCATTTCATCTCTTATTTCAGTTTTATTTCCCCTCTTTTTTATGATCCCCTCTGTCTTCAATTATTCATCCCTCTCTCTTTCCCTCTGATTTCTTTCCATCTGGTCTTGGTGATGTTTAATTCACCTCTTCATTTGTGGGGTGGGGGGGGGGTGGGGAGGGGGTGGCTGCTGCTGCTGCTGTGCGCTGTTAATTGGTTTTTAAAAGCGGTAAGTACGCACACATGTACGCACACTAGCATTCACACATATACGCTTCTGCACACGCTCACCCCCAGCCCTCCCTCACCCCCCTCCTCACCCCTCCCTCACCCCCTACCCCTCCCTCTGTTGTTCCAGCACACTGTACATGTCTGCTGGCATTAACATCAGCAAATGAGCACAGACTGAAAACGCATGTGAGAAGACCAGGATATACTATAGACTGTGTGTGTGTGTGTGTGTGTGTGTGTGTGTGTGTGTGTGTGTGAGAATTCGTATGTTTGTGTGTGTTAATATTTGTGTCCATATGTGTGTGTGTGTGTGTGTGTGTGTGTGTGTGTTAGTGTGTCTGTGTGTGTTAGTATTTGTGTGTGTCCATATGTGTATGTGTATTTGTGTGTGTTAGTATTTGTGTGTCCATATGTGTGTGTGTTTGTGTGTGTGTCCATATATGTGTGTGTGTTTGTGTGTGTTAGTATTTGTGTGTCCATATGTGTATTTGTTTGTTTGTGTGTGTGTGTGTGTGTCCATATATGTGTGTGTGTTTGTGTGTGTTAGCATCTGTGTGACCATATGTGTGTGGTTAGTGTTTGTATGTGTGTACAAACGTGTGTTAGTGTGTGTTCTTTGTGTGTGAGTCCTTGTGTGTTACCAAGTGTGTGTGTGTGTGTGTGTGTGTGTAGGGGGGTGTGGGGTGAGCTTTGTGTTTTTTGGTGCATATTAGAACGAGTTCATATGAGCGAGCAGGTCAATCCGGTGAATGCTGCGTTCAATAAAAATTAGACCGAGTGCATGGGTGAACACAGTGTGTGTGTGTGTGTGTGTGTGTGTGTGTGTGTGTGTGTGTGTATGTGTTGGCTTTTCTGTCTTTGTGAGGACCAGTAGAAGTTGATCTGGATTTTGAAAAGTCAGGACACAATGTCTGGACTTGACTCAGTCAAAAGCATCAGTGCAGTTTTATCAGGACGAGGAATTATAGTCGTACTGCACTGGAACAAATGAAAATCTGACCAAGTGTATCTGTGTCATTTCTGGTCCAAATATGTCATCATATTTAAAATCACACAGAATCATAAAGAGGAACTTTTCAGTCAGATATATATAAAAAAAAAAAAAGATTTATAGACAATAGCTGATTTTGAGAAATCTTACCAAGATCATTTCTACTTGGTTCCATTGGCAGATTTGTTTTTTACTTGGAGTGAGCCAAAAAAAAAAGCAAAAAAAACCCAAAACTTTAATTAACATTTCCATGTACAATTGAACACAGCCGTTTTCAGCCTGGATTTAAACAATGTCAGAGTCGAGGCTTGTCTAACATCGTAAGGAAGACTGTTTTATAGTTTAGCTCAGGGTCCCAGATGGTTCATATGGTCCCAACATGTCCCAGATGGGCTTTGGTTCTAGACCATAAACTGTGTTTCCACTACATCACAGGTGTCAAACTCCAGTCCTCGAGGGCCGGTGTCCTGCACATTTTAGAGATGTCCCTCTTCCATGTGATTCAGTTTGACCCTTTAACCCCTGAAATTTTAGCAATCAGTAAAAAAAGTTTAAAAAATAATAATAAAATGAGCAACAACACAAACAAAAATTCCTAATAAGCTAACAAAATAATTGGTAACATGAACAAAGGAAGACACAAATTACAGAAAATCAAAGAAAAATAATGACATTTAAAACAACTAAATGTAGAAAAATAAACAAAATCAGCAACAAAATGAACAAAAAACAAAAACATATTTACAACATGAAAAAATTTGAAAAAAAAAATACCTAAAAAGAAAACTAGAATTAAAATTTGGTTCCAGCAGATTGAATTTTGCCTTTAATTAATATTTTTTTTTTAAATGAAAGAAATGTTTTGCTTTTTGACACCTTTTCCATCCACAAAACTCAAAGGAAAACGGGAGAATTTTCTGAATATTTAAAGTAAATCATCCATTCAGAATGCAACAGCGCTGACACTTAAAGAGTTAATAATCATCACTTCTGCACAAGACTGATAATGATGCAATGGGCTCCAGGTATAATGGAAGAGGGGAACATCCTAAACATGCAGGACACCGGCCCTTGAGGACCGCAGTTTGACACCCCTGCACTACATAGTACCTGCTCTACTTGATTCTACTCAGATACCAGGAACTATTCCCTGAGAGCGTTTCCATACAGATATCGTACCTGGACGTCATCGCGAGGTGCTGTCAAGCTCATGCTGAATTTTTTCGTCATCCACCAAAGACAGTAATGTCTCAACCTCTATGACCGACCACATTGTAGTTTTGCAGAATGACATCATTGCGTTAGGGACCGAATTGAACTTACTGCTGTTTACTATAAATCAAGTTTTTCTTTTTTTTTTAAATGGAACGTTGACACAAAGACAACTCCACCAATCAGTGTTTACGCTGATGACAAGTCATGTTATAGGACCGCTTGGAACCTCAGCGTAATAGATACCAAAAACCTAGGAGCAGGTACCATGGGACCTGCTCAGTTGGTAGAGTGGGTCATTTAATAACTAAAGGTTGGTGGTTCAAATCCTGTTATGTCCTTGTCAGTCTGTTGTGTCCTTGGGCAAGGCACTTCACCTTCCTTGCCTCCAGTGCAAAATAATGACGGCATATTTTCTTCTCGGTTTGATGCGAAAACATTATTAAACTATGCCTATAAAATAATAAAATGATGATGATTTCAAATGTTTGTCTTTGTTTTAGGTGAAAATTTTACATTGAATCATGAAAATATTGACATTTCCAAACTATAAATACCATACAATGAAATGTGAATAACCTAAAAAAATATGAATAATCTGAAATCTTCGAAAGTTTCAACCATTTTCTGCTTCTGTTCCTGAGTATTTAGTGGGTTTTTGTAGATTTAATCCATAATGCACACGCATAAAGAAGTCGATACATACTATTGTTAATATTGCACTTATTGTTCTGAATAAATTTAATTTGTTTTCCACTTTTTCTTTATTTAGATAGTTTATAAAAGTGAGTATTTTCATAATTGAATATGTTTTGAGACCCCTACTTTAAAGGCTTATTATTAAGGCTTAGTAATTCCATAGAATTAACATCGCTATTTATAATGTTCATTCTCGACGGATTAATCATTATCCAAATAACGACCTCACTCTGCAATGGCTGTGTGATTTCCCCTTCAGTAAGAATTGGTGATGTGAGCTCCACTGAAGCAGAGGAGATGGGATTCTGCTGTGGAGAGAGAAATAACCTGACAATAAGCCCCGTTAACAAGAGGACACAAAGTCAGCTGCAAAAAACACCGATATTTTAATAATGATGGAAAAAAAAAAAGAATCCGGGGAAAGAAAAAAAAAAAAAAAATCTCCTGCCACACGAATGAAACACTCATACCTTTTAATTGAATTGTTAATAAGTTACAGCAGTAATAGTTGAATTTTCACGGTTACTGCGGTCACTGCGGACAAGAGCCGGGCTGCCTTCCAAGAAAAGCTGAATGTAAATGTCAAGCTTCATGCTCACTTCAAGTAAAAAAGAAATGTCTGCAGGTTAAGAAGTCTTTGTGAGACGCTTGGGTGTAAACTGTGACCTCCGCTGTAGCTACAATGTCTGCCTTGACTCGCACTATGCAAAGTGCTTTGATTTCCATCCTGAAAATGAAAGTATGAAATATCACTTACACTATCCGACATGAAAGCACGATAACAACTTGCCAAATAGAAATCAGTTCTTGAAAGTCAATGTGGAAATTCAATTTATTTTATTCAACTAGGCTGATGGAAACACATCCAATTTGCATATATACCCTCCCCCTCCCCTCCCCTCCCTCCCTCCCTCCCTCCACCACCCACCCACCCACCCACCACCACCACACCCCTCCCTTTGCATTTCAAAAATTCCCTTCCAGTTCCCTTCCCACAGCTCCTGCCTGACATTTGTCTTGTGCTTTGCTAATGCATATATACACAGAGTTACAGCTGCATTGAGAGGGCGTGAAAGCTTGCCAAAGTCTTGCGTTGGAGGCCTGCTTTTTTTTTTTTTTTAATAATTTTTTTTTTTTTTTTTTGTCAGAACTTCACAGCGTAACAACATTCAACATTCATCACTCCTCAGATCTAAGAGCGAAGATACCTCTGCTACGATTACACTTTGAAGATCTGATCTTCCTATCGCAAAGAATGTCAAATAAGGAAAAAGGCCTTTCAGGTTCTGTGTGCGCTAATTTAGATGGTGTCACATGCTGAGTGTTAGATGTGGATGTGCACTTACTGTTTAGGGAATCTTCTTTTTCCCCAGGTTTATTTTTAATTTAAGGGGAATGTGTCATGGTTCTATTGGAACGCATTAACTCTGACAGTTTGAGCTCATCAATCATCCTAATATTTAACGTGACAAGATGAAATAAGTGACGATATGTCGTGTAAAGTACATTCCTGTTCTTATCCTAGATGCTTTTTATTTGGAAAAGTCCGGTGTTTTGGTGTTTTTCCATATTTAAACCATTATCTACAGTGGCCGACGGGGGCAAACGCAACACATTGACTAAACGCAAGAAAGATGCAACAACCAAAAACACAAACACAATAAACAAATATAACAGAAATGAAGCTGCAATAACAGAAACGAAGAAGAAGCAAAAACATACAAACTCCCAAAATAAATGTGAAAGAAAAATGCTGCAAATACCAAAACACACAAACTGTAAAAAAAAACAACTGCAAGAGAGAAACGCTGTAAATTCACTCCACAACAAAATGGAAAATCACCAAAATAAAATGGAAGAAGAAGAAGATGTTGGAGAGATTACCCTGAAAAGCTATGTTTCCCTAACCCGACTGTCGCCAGATGTTATTTCACAATAATTGTGTGAGCATAGCGTAACGCAGCCAGATGACGTAAGTTATGTTAATGTTTCTCTTCGTCTTTTTTAAACACATGACCATAATCTGCTACAATATAATAGAAGAGCAGCAGAGGTGCGGCATTAACATTAGCTTCATACCTCTGCTGCTCTACACCTTTTCACGCTAATCTTTTAAATTAATGAACTTCGTCTTCATCCACCGTTTTGTTCTGTTTTATTTTGATGAACCTGTTTTATTTTGGTGAGCTTCCGTTTTATTGTGGAGTGAATTTGCAGCGTTTCTCTCTTGCAGTTGTTTTTGGAGTTTGCGTGTTTTGTTATTTGTAGCATTTTTCTTTGCATTTGTTTTGGGTTTTTGTACCTTTTTGCTTCTGCTTTGTTTCTATTATTGCAGCATTTTTCTCTTGCGGCTTCACTTGTGTTTCATTTGTTTAACGTGTTTGTGTTTTTGGTTGTGAACGTCTCTAAATAATCTGATCTGATTTGACCAAGTGTGTTTTTCTTATTTCTAATCCAAATATCTAATCACACTTAAAATCAGACAGAATCACCTACAGATAAGAATTGATTTATAGACAATACATCTGGTTGAAAATATGATTTCAAGATTATTTTCAATTGTTCCATCGGCAGATTTTCAAAGGTCACAGTCACCAGAAATGTGTTTTCACAACGATGACACAGAACAAGTCAGGAAGTTTGTTTTTACAGAAAGATTTTCACGTAATTTGACTTTTTAAAATTAAAATCTGCAGTTTTCATTATTTATAGGTAATTATCAAATGCTAAATTAAGTGGAGATAATTAATTTGACAATAGTATATACAATGGATAGATGGTTTGGTATGTTGGATATTTGCCACAAATTTGACCAAAATCAACTTCATTGTTCCAGTGACAGATTTATTTATTTATTTATTGCTTAATTCAAGCAATAAAAAAGATTTTTAGAAAATAGAAACTCATACAGGGTGTACCCCACCTTCACCCATTAGAGCTGGATTAGGCCCCCAGTGACCCCTGTGACCCTAGTGAGGATAAAGCGGGTTCAGTTGATGTGAGGAGAGTGCATGTGACTGACCTACAGTATGAGGACACTGAATTTGGTGACAATCCATCCACCAGGTCAAAGGTTATGGGCTACAGCAGCTCATGACGTATTTTTAACCACTTTCTTCCATCTGAGGAATTCATATTCGTACTGAAGACAGTGTACTCGGAACCAAGGAGGTATTAAAATCAGGTCTGTCTGTCTGTCTGTCTGTCTGTCAGCAGGATTACACAAAAAGTTCTGAACGGATTTTGATGAAACTTTCAGGAAAGATAGATAATGGGTCAAGGAAGAACTCATTAGATTTTGATTAATGAAGGTCAAAGGTCAAGGTCACACTAAAGGTCAACTTCTAAAACACATCAGTGGTAATATCTCAGGATTCAGACAAGATAAAATCTCGTGTTTTATTTTTTTTTTCATTCACATCGTCTCACTTTCAGAAATCAGATGGATCAACACCTGTGGCTCCATCCCGTCACGTTTTGGCGTCATATGAAATCATATCAAGTCTTGGTGGAGGTCTTCTGTCTCTGACTGCCTTATTTTGTAAATGTAATTTTTGTTGTAGTAACTTTTTGATTCGTATTCCGATAAATATCAAACACACAACACATTATAAGTACAAATGGACTCATTTGAGAGTTTGCAAATTCCAATATGTAATATCCCAAATATGCATTGATTACTTTCCTTTGAATAAGCTTAATTTTGTCCTAAAAATCATCCTGGAAAAATCAACCTTCAAGTCCAAGTAAGTCTGAATTTTGCTTTGTTAAAAATGAGTAGGAAGAAGAACAGAAGTATTGTTTTAAAACATTTTACCAAGATCATTTTCACTTCTCCCACTTATATCTGCATTAATTTTTGCTTGATTCAAGCAGAAAAAAAAATCTTAATTTTTTTTCTAGTGCATTACAAAAATAATGACATAAATGAAAAGTTTCAGAGCGATTATCGCTTTAATAAAACTGTTGAATTGATGATACGTCGTATCACTGAGAGGAGAATCCTGATTTTAATGATTTGACTTTAGGGAAGCAAAACTCACTTTGCTCTAATCATTCAGCTGGAATACAGTTTGTCTTTATAAAAATACATTTCTAAAAATGATGTGAGTCAAATGCGCTGCAGGGGAAACATTAAGGTAATGTAGACGACTGTTGGAAATGAGAAAGGTTCTGTTACTGTCTGTCTATTACAGCTGCTGCTCATACAGTCCATATGGAGACACAAAAGCTACCTTTACATGATGTCTTTTAATTCGGAATTATTTATTCAGAATACAATCATTCAAAATTAAAGCTATTTCTTATTGTCACCATCTTGACAGATTTTCCCAAAACCCTGAAAACTCAGATTTAAATTCAGAAAGACGAGAAACTATGAGGAAGGAGGAAGAGGCTGAAGCAATGACTGTGATAGGTTCTAACACCTGTCAATCAAACACACCCTCTGTCATTCACTGTGCAGAGTTTAAGTCAGACAGACAAACCCGTCTATCTATCTATCTATCTATCTATCTATCTATCTATCTATCTATCTATCTATCTATCTATCTATCTATCTATCTATCTATCTATCTATCTATCTATCTATCTATCTATCTATCTATCTATCTATCTATCTATCTATCTATCTATCTATCTATCTATCTATCTATCTATCTATCTATCCATCCATCCATCCATCCATCCATCTATCCAGTAGTTTTTTGTGTAAAGCTGCTGACTGACAAACAAACAAACAAACAAACCTTTACCAAAAACATTACTCCTCTGTCCTTCGAGGTGTGAGATAATGAGATCAAATCTAACAAAACATGCTTTAAAAGTGTCAGTTGTTGAGTATAATTTTCATATTTGACTGTAAATGTCCGTAAAATACCTCTAGTATTCCTTCTGCTGAGGTTTTTTTTTTTTTTTTTTTCTGTTGTTTTCTCTTTTCTTTTCCATCTGAGTCAAAGGTCTGTGGACGCTGAGTGTGTAACATCCTGTGAGTCGGAGTTCTACTTGACTTGAGCGTTGACAGGGATCGCCTGAATGCTCCATTAAACAACTGTCCGGCATGAAATGGACTGGGGGACACTAAGCGCTGTAAAGAAAAGACAGGCCACATCCTTCCAAACATGTGCATAAAGGCTCCTTTCTGCTTTTCTATAGAGGCTTTTCAAGTGGGAAGACTGTTGTTGATTAGACAGAGGGTAAAGATTCTAGTAATACAGACGCAAACACATCTCTGATATGTATAATATTAACTACATATGTTCCTGAAGCATCTCAGTAACATTTTACATTACAGATTGCTAATAAGGTGGCAATTCTATGGTTAATTTAATGTATTTTCATGGTAATAATGTTGCATTGTTACCATTATTACACAGGTGTTTTGCACAGGTGTCAAACATAAGGCCCAGGGGCCAAATGCGGACCGCCAAAGGGTACAATGTGGCCCCTGGGATGAATGTGTGTAATGCAAAAACTACACTGATGATAATTAATAATCATGGAAGTTGAATTAATTTCAGGGCAATTCAATCTAAAGTGGATGGGAAAAGTAAAATACTGACATAATAACCTAGAAATAATGGAAACCAACCTTAAACTAGTTTTCCTTTTTTGTTTTGGTGTAAAATAAAGTACCAAAAAGACTAGTCTTTTTACAAATAAAATGGATTAACCTGAAATATTTGTGGAATTTTACCAATATTCAATGTGTTACTAAATGCTGTGTAAATTTGTAAATCCACTGTGACCTGTAAGTTGCGACGCACATGTATAAATGATAAACTAAAGCATAATATCATCAAGATTTCACCTATTTTTCTTAAAAATTTACAAGTTTTTCATAGTTTTTCGTATTATGTTCACATACAGTTTGTAGATATAAACCTTTTTATTTGAGAATTTTGCTTTTTTTTCACTCAAAAACACAGATGTTTTTGGCGTTGACATGTTTTTAACCTTTTATTAATATTATTTTATTGGTGCAGCCCATTTTATACCATATTAGGCTGAATGTGGCCCCTGAACTAAAATGAGTTTGACACCCCTGGTGTAAACAAAAGGCACTTCTGATAAAATATGCTTTCGTATTTAGCTGCAATCGTCCTCCTGTAAACAACCCCTAAAATCCAAAATCTCCCTCCAACAAGAAATGGATCAGGAGAAAAGGAGAGTGGATGTTTTTTCTTCATAATTTAAGGCTCTCCTCTCACACAGAAAACACATATTGGTGTTGGAAAAACATAAAAAAAACATAATATGTCACATCGTAACAGCTCATAATGTAATAACTTAAATGTAGTAAAAGTTCATAATGTAATAATCAACTCATAATGTAATAAAATCATCAGCACATAATGTAATAATGTAATAACTTAACCAGTATTGGTTTAAAAGTGTTACCTAACCATAGTTAACCTTTGACCTTGCAGCAATGGCAAAGGTAAAAAATCAAATGGTAATAATGTAACTTTTCTAACAGTATAAATCAATGTTACATAATGATTTAATACATTATTATATACATTATTATACAGCTGAGCTAATAACATAAGTTATAATATTATTACATTATACACAGATGTTATTACATTATGAGTTGATTATTATATTATGAACTTTGATTACATTTAAGTTATTACATTATGATCCTTTATGATGTTACGAGTTGCTACACCCCTTTAAAAGCACAAGTGTTTCCTTTTTTCTTTATATTTTTGAAGTATTTCCAGTTTCCACAGTGACATTAACATTAAATCAGGATGACTGGAGCTTGAATTCGTATCTGCACTTTCCAAATAAACCAAAAGAAAGTGCCTGGTTTCCTGTTCTGTGGAAGATTTCCCTGTATTACTGAACAGTGACAGAGCAGGACAGTGAATGGAACAGCTCACATCAACTGTGTGTGTGTGTGTGTGTGTGTGTGAGCGCTTGTATTTCTATCTTTATGGGGCATTGATGTGTTTACACAGTCACACCATGGGGACCTCTGACACTATGGGGACCAAAATTCAGGTCCCAACATTGGTTAAATATAAATAAAGGTCTCGACGAGTAAAATACAAATGATGTGGCCCTAGAAATATATATATATATATATATATATATATATATATATATATATATATATATATATATATATATATATATATATATATATATATATATATATATATATATATATATATATACTTTTTTTCCCTCATAAAGCATGGAGGAAACAGATGCAAAGCCAAAAAATTATTTTTGAAAGGTTTGAAGATAGATGTGTTTATTTAAAAAATGTGTTTATTTATTTTATTTGTGAATTATGATTTATTTAATTGGCTTATTTATTTCAGTTTTTTTTTCAAAATATAAATTTTTATTGAATTTTCCATTTTTATTATTATTTCATTTCATTTAAAAAATATTGTATCATTTTTTAATTCTTTATTTATTTATTTTTATTTTGTAATTATTATTTATTCAATGTATTTATTTATTACATGTTTAAAACTTTTTTATTATTTTTTTTTTACATTTTATGTAACACATTTTTATCAATATTATTTTATTTTTTTCTTATTTTATTTTAAAAATGACATATTTACACTCACTACCCAATGTCTACTTGATCACAAACTTGGTCCTCATGATACATGGAAACCAGTGTGTGTGTGTGTGTGTGTGTGTGTGTGTGTGTGTGTGTGTGTGTGTGTGTCTGTGAATCATTGCTGTTGAGGCACACCTTAGGCTAAAGCAACATTACATTAATCCATGCAAAATGTTTCAGGTCATTACTTCAGCCCCAGGTCAGAAAGTGTTTCAAAGTAACGGAGGACACTGAGCGACTGTGTCCAACTGTCTGTCTGTCTGTCTGTCTGTCTGTCTGTCTGTCTGTCTGTGTGTCGGTGAGTTTGTCTGTCTTTTAGTTTGTCTCTCTGCTGTCAGATTCCATTTGCATCCGTCCGTGGATCACTGCGTCTCTCTCCGTCTTGGCCTCAGTTTCTGTCACTCTTGTTTTCCGCTCATCCTTTTTTCAGTCTGTAGGCGTGTCTGTCGGTGTCTGTCAATCACTCGCTGTTGCTCTGTACATGCGTGCCTTCTTCTAAAACTCATCTCGTCTTTCCACTGCGTGCCCTCTCCTCCTCCTCGTGTCTCCTCTCTTTTATCTTTCCCCCTCGTCTCGCTGTCACTCTGTCTATTTCAGTGCATCTGTTTATCTGTTTATCTCCGTCTCTTTCGGCTTCGAGCTTGCGACGCACGTGCGCACGACATAAACATGAACGTACAAACATGTGTGTGTGTGTTAATGTGTGTGTGTGTGTTAATGTGTGCCAAACTCCATTGGGATGTGTAAGTGGGACGGGGATGGGGGTGGTGGAGAGTGGGGGGCAGCAGCAAACAGATCAAACTTGAATCTTCACTTTATCTGTTCAACCCTGTCACCCCACCCACACCTCTGACTAAAACATGTGCACGTGCTAACGCGCGAGGGTTGGGAATCTTAGGCTACATTCAAACTAAAAGTGGGAGAAAAAAAATCGATTTATATATGTATCGTGATTTTTAAGATTTTTAAATACATTTTTGGTTCAAAAATCGATTTTTTCCCCCTGTATTTAAATTATTCATTTCAAACTGAGTGGGAAAAAAATGACAGCTTGTAAAGACCGTAGATGACTGTATGAGTCACTCACATGTATAATTTGCATCATGGAATACACACAAATCACCTCAATAACTATGTTTCCATTACAGATTTTCGCAAAACAATAGCGATATTCCTAAAATTTCGCCAAAGTATAGGTAACACTTTAGAATAACTATACACTATTAAGCATTAAGCACTTTACTAATGTTTATCTAATGCTTAATAATGCGTTAGTTGAACATTTAAAACGGTCTTTACTAATGCTTTGTAATGCATTATTAATATTGAATTAATGGTTAATTCATGGAAAATTAAGGACTTACTAAGGCTTGAATAATGCTTATGAATGTATTAGTTGAGCATTTATAACTGTCTTTACTAATGCGTTGTAATGCATTACTGGAATTAAGGATTAACTAATGCTTAAATTATGCTTAACCAATGCTTAACTAATGCTTAATAGTGTATAGTTATTCTAAAGTGTTACCAAAGTATATTTGCGATTTGAACGTGTTTCCATTGACGGTTGTTCTAGGCAGGACCGTCGTAACTCTCGTGAAATATCATCCCACGACATTTCACTGCTTTCACTAGGGTCACTGGGGTCACTGGGGGTCTAATCCAGCTACAATGGGTGAAGGCGGGGTACATCCTGTATGAGTCTCCAGTTCATCTCAGGGCTGAACATATATAGACAAACAATCACTCTCACATTCACACCTATGGGTTGGACGTCTGTACGATGAATAGTTTTAAAACGTTTTATGCAAAATGAAATGTTGACCTCTGTGACCTTTGACCTAGAGTCTTCCAATTTATCCTTCAAGGCTCTAATGTTAATGCACATCAACAGTGAAAGTAAAAAGAAGTTATATGTAAAAGTGAGGCTTATCTCCCTTGCCTTATCTCTATTTTGACCTTTGACCTACATTGACAAAAATTTCCAAAACATTTCATGGAAATTATTTGAGTAGTTTTTGCATAAAGTTGCTGACAATAAAAAAAAAAAAAACAGAACCAAAACAGCAAATCATTAATGAATTAAAAATATAATTATAAAAACAGACTCCGCTAAGGCAGATCAACCCCCCCCCCAATAAACACAAACAGACAGACAAAAAAATCTAAGTAAAAATAGTAATAAGATAAATTTAAACATGATGTCGTTTTTATATATATGACCCTCCAACACAAAACCAGTGGTTCAGTGTCACAGCAGTATTTCTAGCTATAGCCTCAAATACGTCATATGGGTCAAACTGATCAAATTTAAAGTTTATGCATAAAATCTTATTAAAATGTCTCCTGAACACGTCTAACTATGGGTTTTTATGAAATTCCTACTATAAGTGTTTCAAATCATACCTTTTAGGAAGAACAACAACTGACAACTGACAGTAATTAAGTCTAAAACAAAGAAAAATCAGCTCAAAACACGACTTTCCTTTAAGTTTGGTACCGTTGGAAAGATCGGCATTCCCTTTAGACAACCCTCAAATAGAAATCTACATAATTATAGATTTGAACCAATGGGAGGTCTCAGTACAAACAAAATCCCTTGTTGCTAGGGCGATGTTGCAAAGCAGCCTCTGATTGGTTGAATTAGTGTCACACAAACATTTTTTAATAAACTTTCAAATAAATCTAAAATGTTAATTCATGAAATTTGACCCAAATGACTGGTTTTGTGTTGGAAGGTCACATATAGATATAAATAACAAAAAACCCTGTTCAATAACATCTATAACAAATCTGGCAGGTCAGTTTTCAACACATTTGGATCCAATTTATTATTTAACAACTGAACATGGAACTGATGCTGATGGTTCTGACACTGTGTGTGTTACAATGAGTGTGAAACAATGATTAACGGCAGAGAAATGAAGGAAATGAAACTAAAACTGCAGTCTATTAGCAATTTGAGTCAATTCATCAATTAATCATCTTAGCTCTACATTTAAACACACACACACACACACGCACACAAAGACACACACACACACACACACACATACACACACACACACACACACACACACACACACACACACACACACGTCTAACTTTGCTAATTGGCTCAGTGACAGTGAAATATTTAAAATATATCATGAATTATGTACAAAGACATTGATTGTGTATTTGCTGTGTGAATAAAACATGTTCGTTCCATGTTCTTCTGTGTGTGTGTGTGTGTGTGTGTGTGTGTGTGTGTGTGTGTGTGTGTGTGTGTGTGTGTGTGTTTCTTCACTTAAACCTCATTTTTGATCTGAAATCATTTCCGCACATAATCTGTTCCCATTAACTCAAACAGTTTCACCTACAGAACATGTCATACTTTCTCCTTCTCATGTTATTATTTCTGTCTCCATCCAAGGTTCAAAGGAACTGGTAACCATGGTTACTCTTAAAAACACATGAGCTCCCCTGGAAACTTTTTGCAGTTTCTAAAACATTGTCAATGCTAATAATTGACCGATATAGATATTTTTTTGGGCCGATACCTACATCAATTTTCTTTGATATTTTCCACCTTTTTTTTAAAATAAATTAATTAATTAATTTTTTTGTTTTCTTTCTCCTCTTTCTTCTTTTTTCCATAACATTTTCTGTCCTTTTTTTCACTTTTTCTTTTTTTTCCTGTTTTTTTCTTTTCTGTTTCCTCCTTTTTTCTTTCTTTTCCTGTTCTTCTTTCTCACTATATTCTTTCCTTTTTCCTTTTTTCATTACTCTCCCCCTTTTTCTTTCTTCACTTTTTTGTTATTTTTTCCCTTATTTTTTCTCTCCTTTTTTATTTTCACTTGTCTCTTTTTTCCTGTTTTTTCCACTTCTCCCCTTTTTGCTTTGCCCAGCTTGAAGCAAACACATTAACCCTTTAACTCCTGACACTTTAACAGTTCCAGTCAAAATGTATAAAATAAGTAACAAAATAGACAATAACAGCCAAAAATTTATAATAAACCAACAAAATAATAAGTAACACAGACAAAATAAGACACAAATGACACAGAAGTGAAGAAAAATAATAAAATATAATATTACATGTAGAAATATAAAACAAAATAAGGAACAAAATTAAAAAAATATTCACCAAATAACCACTTAACTTAATTAAAATAAAGTAAAATAAAGTATAAATTAAAAAATAAATAAATAAATAAATAAATAAACAAATAAATAAATAAATAAATAAATAAATAAATAAATAAATAAATAAATAAATAAATAATATTGTAATTTAGTTCCAGTAGTTTTAGTTTTAGCTTGTTTTTTTTTCTAAATCAGTTGCTCTTTGACACCTGTTTATTTTTATATATCAGATTGATAAACATTTTTTTCCCTTAATATTAAAACTAAACCATCTTTTCAGAATGCTTCATCGCTGACGCATCAGGGGTTAAAGGCTTAAGTACAGATATATTCACTTCTTTATCATGTCTGTTTGCTAATGAAAAACGAAAAAAACAATTAATATAGATTAAAAATAAATACTTAATCATGATTAATCCAAATTAATCCAAAACAACCGTTTGATTAATCTGATCAAACATTTAAATCATTTGACAGGCCTGATAAATACAAAAGAAAATCAATGAAAATGTCCAAACTGTAATAAGATCTGAGGATATCAACCAGTCGCACTTAAAACACTGAATATTTGATATAAAGTAAATATGTAGGGCTTGACTTTGACTTTTCCTCATTAAAAAGCTGCGTTCTCTCAGTGACACGACTTAAACATATACTGAAATGTTAATGATGTTGTTAAATGCTATGTTCTATTAACTTGAGCGCACAAATTATTAATTAAAGAGCATAGATTATTCATCTGAAAGGAACAATTAGGATTTTTTTTCTTCCCTCAGAACTTCTTTATTTTTCTTACTGTGATTTTTGCTTTAAAATGTATCCTGTAAATTCAGATTTGACTTAAAAACAGCCAGTGTCCTCCATGGAAATGAAGCCAAATGTCCAAATGTAGATGTCTTTAACTGGTAATCTGCTCCTGTGGTCTCTTCTTCTTCTTCCTCTTCTTCCTCTTCCTCACTGCTTCGTTTTCCTTCTTTTCCTCCGTCCTCCTTTACTCCTCTGGAACACTTTTAATTAGTCAGTAGCCTGAGGTCAACCTCTGCTCCACTGCATTACTACACACACACACACACACACACACACACACACACATACATACACACACAGAACATCTTTTTTTGTTGTTCTTTTTTCAAAATAAAAGCTTTAAATGTGGTAAATGATGACTTTTATGATCAACGGTACATACAATACCAATTCACTCATACGTACACATGCACACACACACACACACACACACACACACACACAATATGTTTTTTTTTTTCAAAATAAAAGCCTTATATGTGGTAAATTATGAGTTTTATGATCAACTGTCTGTACAATGTCAAGTCACTCAAATGGATTCACTCACACACACGCACACACACACACACACACACACACACACACACACACACACACACACACACACACACACACACACACACACACACACACAGTGCTATGACAAACAGAATTGTTTTTCTCCACTTTATCTGAAAAGTGGGTAAATGCACTTATTTCTCCTTTCATGTTCTGAGTAGAGAGACTGAACTCCCCTGATAATAACACTGAACATGACATCAACTGTGTGTGTGTGATGTTCAGTAGGCTGTAGCAGTAACCTCTTACCAGCCTTAAGTTACACTCCTGGGACATATATGACATTATTTTAATAGTGAACAAACCCATCTTCCTGAATATAAATCATTGAATCATTCCATATGAAATGAAGAGATTGAAAAAAAAACCCTTCAGATTTATCAAATATTTTACGTAGTTATAGAACATTATACATGATGAAAAAAAGGCTTAATTGTAAATAGTTCCAAAGTTAAATAATTTGAATACAGTTAAGATGAGAGAGTGTTTGTCCAAGGTCCAACTAAGTTAAAAATTGACACTCATGTGCATTCACCACTTATTGATAACATGGTTATAGAAAATCAACCATAGAATAATAATAGTAACAACAGCAACAATAATATATATATAACTAGAAAAGCACTCCACTTCCTTTAAATGAAGAGAGGTCCGCCATGGCGGTTATAGTTTGTTTGTCTGTACGTTAGTTAGTTAGCAAGATAACGGACTGATTTTGATTAAATGTACAAGATAAGTTGGTCATGGGGAGATCTGGATGTGATTAGATTCTGGTGGTGATCCAGGGGGAACCAAGTTATTCAGGGCCGGATCTAGCTCTGCCCACTTGGAGGGGCATGTGGTTTGGCAGGAGGGGCATGAACTGGGGGGTGTCAAATCTCACCCAAACCCTTAAAAGCACAGAAAACAATGCTAACTATGTCGTCATCAGTTAATCAATCCATATCTATTTCAATTTGATTTGTATTATAGGTTTTATATTGGATTTGGATGCCATGTCTGGCACTACCCTCTGTATTTACCCGGGCTTGGGACTGGCACAAATGTGACACTGGCTTGTGTCCCATTTGTGGCTGCATTACTCTTTTTTTTAATTTTGTTTTGTTTTTTGTTTGGTTTGGTTTTTTGTGTGTGTGTTTTTGTATTTGTTTCTTTTTATCCTATTTTGTGTATTCCTTTGTCATTCATTTATTGACATAACATATTCTATTTTAACATTTTCTGTATATTTTTTTGTCTTTTTTGTTGTTTTCACAGCTTATAGCAACTTTTTAGGATTTTTTTGTTGTATTTTTTAGTTTTTGTATTTTTTCTTTTCATTTTTTGTTCTTTGTATCCTTTTATGCATTGCTTTATCATTTATTTATTTAAAAGAACATATCTTTTAAATGTCTGTGCATTTTTTTGTCTTTTATGTCACTTTCATATACCCTATAGCAACTTTTAGGATTTTTCTTATTGTTATTTTTGTCTAATTGTTTTTACTTTTTATCCTTTCATGTATTTCTTTGTCATTTACTTTATTTACAGTCTGTTTGTGTTGTTGTTCATAGCTTATTTCTATCACTTTAGCATCAGCCGTCTGTTTTTCTGTGCAAACACCCTAACAAATGTATCCATGTTTAGGCCTTTTGTTATAGCCTTCTCGTGAGCCAGAATAACTAAATCTCTTTTTATCTTGTGAAGCATAGTGCGGCGAAAGGGGGTAAGGACACGAGACAAAGTAGAGAAAGAGCTCTCACATGAACCAGAGGATATCCTAATCACAATGGATGCCACATACATGCGATGGAGCTGAGGAAAGCCTTCATTGTGCCCTTGTAGATATTGGCAAATGGTGGAGAGGTTTCTGGGCTGGAGACAGCGGGTGCTATGGTAGACTATGGTACTAGACTGGGGCTGTGGGGCACAGGGGTGACAACCTGTAGCGGGTGGGGAAGCACTACTGCTGCAGGAGGAGCGGGTTGATGAGCGGCGGGAACGGAAGGACTC